>JAGXTR010000014.1:1800000-2307865 GCA_018398605.1 Biscogniauxia mediterranea | reverse complement strand
CCTAACCCTAACCCTAAAACCCTAATTATAACCCTAACCCTAACCCTAACCCTAACCCTAACCCTAACCCTAACCCTAACCCTAAAAATAATTATAAATATTTTATATAAACATTTTATTTATTAATAAAAAGCTTTATAAATATTATTTATTTTTAAATATATATTAATATTTAAATTTTTATTTTAAACTTTATATTAATATTTTAATAATTTTTATTTTAAAAAAAAATTAAATTAAAAAATTAAAAATAAAAAAAAAATTTATTTATAATATTTATATATATTTTATAATTATTATAAATTTTAATTTAATATAACTTTTATAATAAGCTTTAAAAAAAAATATTATATAAAAAATATTATATATAACGTTTAAATTAAAATTTAATAAAAGCGTTATATTAATTATAAACAATTTTTTTATATATATAAACTTATAAGTTAAAATAATAAAAAAAATAAAATAATATTTAAATACAGTAAAATTAATAATAAAAAAATATATTATAAAATTTAAAATTAATTTAAATAATATTAATAAAAAAATATTTAAAATTTACTTTTTTAAAAATTATATTAAAAAATCGTTATAATGCTTTTTAAAAGCTTTTATTAAACGTATTATTTTTAATATTATATAATTAAAATATAAATATTAATAAATATAAATTAATTAATTTATAAACATTATAATTTTATTATATAAGTTTTTAAAATTAACCGGTATATTAATAATTAATAACATATTAAAAATAACTTTAACTTTAATAATATTAATTATTTACTGCTGTTTTATAAATAAATAACTTAACTTTTACTTATTAAAATAAAATTAAATATTATTAAATATAATACGGGAAATAAACCTGCTTAAAAGCTAAAAAAACACAGTTATTAATAAATTGTTTTTAAAAAATAAAAAACACGGCAGAAAACTAATTCTTGGTCGGCAAGAGGGCTTTTAAAAATAATATATACAGCGTGGCTTAAAAAGATTAAAAGCTGCTAAAAAGCAAGTTTTAAGTTTTATATAGTGTAAGTTTTTTAAAAGTGTAATGTAAATTTTAAAAAAGTAAAAAAAAAAAAAAAAATAATAAAATAAAGTCTTTATTAAAAAATGCATAAAATAATATTAATAACATTATATAGCTATTAATATTATAAGTTTAATAAATAATAAGTTAATTATATAAATAAAAAACTATTATTTTTAAATTTTTAAAATAAAAAATTAAGTTTTTTAATATTAAAAAGTTTATTATAAAAATTATAATTTAAGCTAATAAATTAATTATATAGCTTTATTAAGTTAAAAATATTTTTTAAAATCGATTTAAAATATTTATTAAAAGTTTAAAGCATATTAATTAATTTTAATATATTAAAAAATAAACTGCTGTTATTAAAAACTAAATAATCTGCATTTAAATTAATTAATATATAAATAAATAATTATAATTTAAATAAAATAATAAATCTTTAAAAAACTAAATATTTAAAAATAAAAAAAATAAATATTTAATTTTTTAACTTTTAAAAAAAATAAAACTTATTATATAAACAGTTAAATATATATAATATAGTAAATTATATATAAAATATATTTAAATAATTAAAAAATAACTATTTAAAAAACTATAAAAAAAAACTAAAAATAAAATATTTTATTTTTATTTAAAGTTTATTAAAATCTTTTAATTATATATATTTTAAAAAAAATATTTAAAAAATATTTAAATTAAAACTATTATTTAAATTAAAACTATCGTTATCGTTAAAATTTAAACCGTTATTAAAATTAAAGCTATTATTAAAATTATTATTAAAATACAAGCCGTTATTATAATTAAAGCTATTATTAAAATTATTATTAAGTTTTAAACTATTATTTAAATTAAAACTATTATTATTATTAAAATATAAATTATTATTAAAAATAAAACCGTTATTAAAATTATCGTTAAAATTTAAACTATTATTAAAACTAAAGTTATCGTTAGCGTTAAAATTATTATTAAAATTTAAATTATTATTAAAAACTTAAAAAAATAAATATTAAAAAAAAAGAATATTTTTTTAAATAAAAAAATAAAAGCGTTTAATAAGCGGCAATAAATTATTTTAAACGTTAATAGCGGAAAAAAGCATAAATAAAAATATAAAAAAAAAGTTTATTAACATTTATTAAAAAAATAATAAAGCATTAATTTAATTAAGTTTTAATATAAAAAATAATATTATTAATTTTTAATATTATTAAGTTAATAATTAAGCTAAAAGGGTTAAGTCGAAAAGGGATACCCCTCACCAACTTATGGCAGCTTATATATAACCTAGCATATGCCGGTTATTTAGTTAAAATTAAGCTGCCTTTAGCGCTTAAGTTGCCTTTAACGTGTAACGGTCTCTGGGATTTTTAAGTCGCCAAACCCCTTAACTTTGCCGACATTAATCGGTAGTTATAGCATTCTTTTCGCTGACTTAGCCAACTTTGTGTTTATAGTTACAGGGTTGGCCAGGTCGGCACAAGTCGGAATGCTGATTTATTAAGGTCTGCGCTAAGCCCCTCGCAGCCGTTTTAAAGGGGCTATAATAACGCATGTGCGATGTTTTGCCGACTTCGGTCAGCGACTGTGTCTGCAGTATACAGCGCAGTTAAAGTCAGCAAGTACATCGGCAACTCAGAAAATCCTGATTTTAACTAATGTCGGCTACAGGGGTTGCTAGTTTTAACCTTAAAAAAACTAGATTTACAAGCTAGGCTTAAACCCGATATTTTTTAAAAAGATGTTATTAATATGTTAAGTTAAATAATTAAGTTAAAAGGGTTAAGTCGGAAAGGGATACCCTTTACCGACTTATAGCAGCTTATATATAATCTAGCAATATTAATAAAATATTTATTATTAATATAATTATATTTTTTAAATCGAAAATTTAAATTTAAATTTTTATTTAATTAACTTTAATAAAATAAGCAATAATATATTATTATTGTTATTTTTTTAATATTATCGGGTTTTTTAAGCATTAAATAACGGCATTATAATAAAATAAAACAAGTTAAATAATAAATAAAAAAAGTAATTATTATAATTAAATTAAAGTTTAAAAAAAATTTAAAATAAAATAAAACATTATACTGCATAAAAAAATAAAAAATAATTAAAAGTATATAAATATAAAATAAACTATATTATATTATTATATAAAGCTTTAATACTTAATATTTTTAAAAATATAATACTTTTTAAAAAATAATACTTATTATACTTAAAAGCATTTTAATAAATATTAAAATAAAATATTAAATTAAATATTAAAATACTTTAACATTTACTTTATATACATATAAATTTTAAATAATTTTATATTTTGTTTTAAATAATAAAATATTACTGCATTTAATTAATAATATAATAAAAATATTAACACTTATATAACGCTATAACATTTAAAAATAATAATAAATAATTATTTAAATTTAAATATAAAAAATTTTAACTTAAAAGTAATAAATAATAAAAACATTAAGGCAAAAGTAAACGCTCGCAAACGCCCCTTGCCTTACTGGTTATTAGCTCTTATATAGGTAGTACGTATAGCATACGTAACACACCCCCCAAGTTGTGCCGAATAAGACTGCAACTTGTTTACGTATGCATAACCCCTTAGCAAAGCTCTTTTTTTATTCCTTACTTTCTCGGGAATTTAAAAGCCGGTTTAGCAAACCTATTTAATTAAGCTATACTTAAACCAGACTTGAACTTAGGACCTTTATTAGCTAACTTTTATGCTAAAAAATAAGGCAGTGGTTTTGTGTTCGTGTTAGTTAGCAACTAACTGAGCTAACTAATTAAAAATAAAGACCTCAAAGCGCTACCGGGCTTATAATTAAGGCAAAAGTGAACGCTTGCAAACGCCACTTACCTTACTGGTTATTAGCTCTTATATAAGTAGTACGTATGGCATACGTAACACACCTCTTAAGTTATGCCAAATAAGACTGCAACTTGTCTACGTATACACAACCCCTTAGTAAAGCTTTTTTTTTATTCCTCACTTTCTCGGGAATTTAAAAGCCGGTTTAGCAAATCTATTTAACTAAGCTATACTTAAACCAGACTTGAACTTGGGACTTTTATTAACTAACCTTTATATTAAGAAGTAAAGCGGTGGTTTTATGTTCGTGTTAGTTAGCAACTAATTAAGCTAATTAACTAAAAATAAGGACCTTAAAGCGCTATCGGGCTTATAATTAAGGCAAAAGTGAACGCTCGCAAACGCCTTTTGCTTTACTGGTTATTAGCTCTTATATAGGTAGTACGTATGGCATACGTGACAAACATTAATATAAAATAATATAATATTTAAAAATAATAATAAAAATATTAATATAAAATAGTGTAATATTTAAAAGTAATAATAAAAATATTAATATAAAGCAATATAACATTTAAAAATAACAATAAAAATATTAACATTAAATAATATAAAGTTTTATAAAATATAATAAAAATATTAATATTAAATTAATGTAAAAAAAAACTAAAGTTTTAAAATAAAATTAAAAAAACTACGTAATAAATACATTATAATTTAAATAACTTTACTTATAAAACGTGCACTTATATGCACTTATTATAATAATTTTTATTATTTTTTCTTTTTTTTTTAATATTAATTTTAATATTATATAATAAATAAAATAAAAGTTATATTGTATAAAAACCACGTAAAAATGCAT
Source organism: Biscogniauxia mediterranea (assembly GCA_018398605.1). Lineage (NCBI taxonomy): Eukaryota > Fungi > Ascomycota > Sordariomycetes > Xylariales > Xylariaceae > Biscogniauxia > Biscogniauxia mediterranea. Next base: position 2,303,116 of record JAGXTR010000014.1, on the reverse strand, counting down.
AATTGCTATAATTAAGTCAAATAAATGCAGCTGTGTATATCTCCGACCTTAACCCGCCGCCTGCATAGATTTAATAAAGTTTTATTTAAATAATAAAGTTTTTAAACTTTTTATATAACTTATTATATTAATTAAGTTTAATAATTTTAAATAGCTTATTATTTTTACTTTTTAAAATATCGATTTTTTTTAAACATTTTAATAATTATTTTAATTTTATTAATAAAATTAACATTAATTAAACTAGTAATTAAAGTTAAAATATTTAATATTTTTATAAATGTTTATTTTTTAATTAAAAAGTACTTTTATATAAAAGCAATTAAAATATTATAATAAAACCATAAGTTTATATAATTAAAAATAATTAAAAATTAAAATTATAAGTTTTATTATAAAAAAAGTATTTTTAATATAAATATAATACTTTTAAATTAATTATTATTAAAAAAGTAATTAAAATAAAAAAAATAAAAGTTTATATATATTAAAATAAGTACTTGTTAACTTAAATAAGCGCTTTAAGCGCTTGTTATCCGCATTGCCTGCGCAGGCACTTTAAGCGCTTATTGCCCGCGTCGCCCGCGGTTACTATAACCGGAAAAAAATGCAGTTTTTTTTTTTAATTTAGCGTACACGTGACTTTTAGAAGTCACGTGTCCCGTGAGATTATAACATTAATGTTTATTAAAACAACATCACGTACTACAGTTTAAGAGGTACGCCGTATAGGCAGGTACAACACACCGTAAGGGGTATAAAAGTTTCAATTTAAAGGCCATGTATCTTAGCTCTCCATCATCCTTAAAACAATCACACTCCTTTTCTACTATAAAAGTTCACGAATTTACAACTTTATTATTTAAGCTTTTAAAAGGTTAACCCTGTTTATTTACATACCTTGGTAAAGTAGCCAGAAAGGTACTAATAACTCTGTTTCCCATCACACATAGGTATTATATAAAATGTCATCTCTTAAAATCGATCTCGTGGTATTAAAGTCACTTAAAAGGAAATGCTCCGCCGTAGGTAGTGCAAATAGACCTACTGTATTTCGGTTAGCTGTAAAAAAAAAACCAAAAGGTAAGTACCTATGTAGCTCCCATTTATTTAAAGTAAAACACCCCGGATTGTTATATGCTACTTTAAAAAAAACCCCCAGCATGAATTTAAAGTTCTCGATGTTGAAAGCTTCGAATGGTGTACCTACCTTAAGTGGAGAGAGATCTCAGATCCATGTAACCTACTAAAATGACCTTACTGCCACACAACCTACCCCCCCGGGGGGCGGGGGTGGTTTTGTGATGGCTCCTTTAAATTTGCAGCTAAATATTTTATTCAGCCACTGACAGTTTTTTAACTATAGTTTGGTCTTACAAGCTTTAAAATGAGACGGCTTTATTGCGTAAGTATACCACGAATAATAGGTTCAGGCAAATCAATTTTCTAAAATACTCATTGAACGTCGATGATTCCCTTCTGTGTCAGAAACTCTCCCACGACCTTCAAAATCCTCTCTCTCAGCCCTCCGCCTTCTAGGTGGCACATGTGGCCGCCGTTAGGTAACGTGATCCAGCGAACCTGCGGGATGAGTTCGAAAAACGGGGCTTGGGCGATGTTGTGAGAAGTGTCGTACTCGCCATTGTAGACGAGGGTTGGTGCGGCTATCTTGGGGAGACGGGGGATGACGGTCCAGTTATTCAGCGAACCGTCCGCTGTGAGAGGTGAAGGACCGTTCCTAAATGAATTAGAAGTTGAACAAGGGCTATGGTGTTTGAGAATACATGGTAAATGACCGAGTAACAACGAAAATCATAACGTACATCGTGCGGTACACTGTCGTGTCCTCGCTCAGGTGCTTCAGAGCCGGCAGCAGCTCCGCCGGTGGAAACGGATCGGCACGGCACACATGCTTCCTGTAGTAGAAGTCCAACGCATTTTTATACGCGGGGCTGTCGTACTCGCCTTTCTCCTCGGCCTCGTCGAGCGCCTGCCGCATATCCGGGGGCATCTTGTCTCTCAGCAGACGAGTGCCGCGGGTCGCAAGCTCCTTGCTTGCAAGCGCGCTGGCGAGGACTAGTCGACGAAGACCCTGAGGACGGCGGGCAGCAAAAGCCGCGCCGAGCATACCGCCCCAGCTCTGGCCGAGGAGGTGAAAGCCGGGTCCACTGCGTAGCCCGAGGTGATCCAGCAGGTTGTCTAGCTCGTCCTGGAACAGGCCCTCCTGCCAGAAAGATTCGTCACCGGCCTTTTTCTGGAGATGGGTGGAAGAGGCACAACCTATTTGGTCGTAGAAGACGACTGGGAGGCCATAGTCTCGCCAAAGATCTGCGAAAGTGAGGAGGTACTCGTGTCCAGCGCCAGGTCCTCCGTGTGCCACAACAACTGGAGGAGTACCGCTGGAGAGGTCACCAATGATCTTGTAATAGGTAAAACAGGGTTCGTCAATTGAGGCTATTTTGAAGGGCGCCTTGCCTTCGTGTACCTGAGTTTTGGCCATTGTTTGGGGGTTGGGAGTGGTTGAAAGGAAGGGTGGTGACAAGCGAAGTGGTAAGGTAGGGTGATAACATAAGAAGAGTGGAGGTTATATTTGTGTAGGTAGGCTATCAAGACAAGGGATCTAGGTCAGGTCCTCTGTCCAAGTTACGAAGTGACGTCTCTAAGAGCCTTGCTAGCCTTGCTAGCCTTGCTTGACAACATGTACCATGCATAAACGCCAATCAGTTTTCAAGAACCAACAGGCACATTTCATTCGGCTTTCGGCCTTTCGGATCTCATGCACACTGGTGACCGGACGCTGGAGGCGAAGCTGTGCAACCAACCTTTAAGATAAGGAAGATGATGAAATATCATGTAGCCTACAGAGGACCAGAGCCTTGTCCTTGCCTCAACAGAGGAATCCCGCATTGTAAATGGATTGTGCCAAGATACCTACTCAGGTTCTGGTCTTTAATTCTTCAGCAACAACAAATCTGTGGGCTTTTTCTCTCTGCATTACAAGCAAACGCAAACACATTCGTACCCAAGCTATTGTGCCTTAAGCCCTCAACCGAGCATCACTATGACGTTTCCTATTAATTACGTTCCAGTATCTCAAGACATATCTGATGTAGGAGAGAAATCAGACTTCTTACTCCCCATACGACGGACGCATCTCTCGGCGCGATGGAGCCGTCTTTTGCTCATCATTTGCACTGCCCTTGTGGTCTCTCTTTGTTCTAATGCATTTTTCATATACCGACAATTTGTCAGGCCATGGGAACTTGTCAATGAATTACCCACCCAGTTTGGTAGGACCATGCAGCATGTAATGTGCTTGATGGAGAGAGCTAACCAATGTCTCTAGCTGGCCTCCGTCGAGATATACCAACAGAGATCCTTGCTGGTGGCAACTTTGACAGTATGAACCGGACAGTTCAAGATGCTGCATGGGGCCATGTTGACGTGGAACCTTGGAACGGCTTTGTAGCTCTCGATGAGGATTATGCCATAGCGCAAGGACTACCGCACTCACAGCGTTGGCCATGGGACTTGTCCAAAGGCGTCTATATTATGACCAGCTCGCATGAACTCCACTGCATCGTAAGTACCGCAACAATCAACTCCGGTTCGTCTTCCATGTGAGATCTCAAGTTGATATTATCTACTTTTAGCATGTGCTTCGTGACTTTGTCAACGAGCGTTACGACGGAGTGCCTGAAGCGGAGCAGAAGTGGCACTACCCGCACTTGATGCACTGCCTCAATGTACTACGAGAGTCTGTAATGTGTAATGCTGACGATACGCCTCTGTATATCGGACGATTACACAAGAACGTTTACGAAAAGTCCCCTCGCGCTGGAACAGGAACCGTGAAGATGTGCCGTGATTGGAACAAGTTGTTGGCGTGGTCTCATGCACGAAGTGCGTGTTACAGGCCGGTGCATTGGACTGAGGCAGGCTTCAGGGAGATTGATCGTTATAAGACTTGTCCAGACGGCTCAAGACCATGGGAACAGATAGAAGTCGAGCAACGTTAGGATGCGTGTTTCTTCGCAGTACGTTGGAATTCAAGCTCTAGGAGACTTACGAAATATTGTCTGATTTTGGTTCTTTCATCATGTCACGGCCCACGATCTTCAATTACATGACGTCTATGTATGCATACCTACGAAGTGAAGAGTTTCGGTAGCACGAAGAGTTCGAGATTATGTTATAGATCTACTCGTATCAACGTTTGCATTTCAATTTAGTTTAGACTGGTAATTGATATTTTCCCTGGTCCAGTCCCATCATCCTATCCCACTGTTTCTCTTTCGGAGCTCCCCCATCTTTTATCAAAAGTTGCACGCAATGACGGCCCCTGGGCTATCATCTTCCAGATCCTCGTCCTCTTCCGAGGCTGTGTCTCTCTTGTAGTCTGCAGATGCTGCAAGTTTGGAAGCATCAGGGCAAGGGGTTCTCTTGGTGTGGTTGTCACGAAGCATGCCTCCTATAAAGCCTACGGTTAGATCTGTCCAAATGAATACAAGGAGATGGGCAAGTGCGCACCGTTGCTCTGAACAGTAACCGGCATGGCACTGGTTGTGGCAGCTAGAAAGGCCATAACAGCGAGTACGTGCGTGTGGAATTGCATATTGATGGGTTGTAGCGATGGCAGTCTCAATGAAGTTTGGGAAATCCACGTACGAGTCGTGGATGCGAGTACAACCCAAGTATTATCTATATTTCCCCAGTATAGCCTCGCGCCCAGAGCGTCCCAGATATCCCTGGAGAAAGGCTCCGGACCTTCTACTTCTGGGTTAAGAATATCAGCAGCCGCCTCGCTAAAAATAGCTTTGGTGCGTTGTACTAGGACTCTTGTCTCATGCCCGCCCCCATTCCTCCTCTCCCTAAAATAGGAACGTGGACTATGACATGTAACCTCTATAAGGACTATGCAGGCTGGAGCCTTGTCTTATTTGGTCCCTTTCGTTATGCTAAATATTCCCTTGGGGCCATAGGACCTGTTATCTCGGCATGTATTTCAGTGTGTTGCTTAAGACTTGTACTACCTGCAACCTTGTATGCAATCAGGCTGGGCTATAATAGCCGATTTTGCCTTTGTAGGCCACGTAAAGGTGACTGGAACATGCTTACGGTCTTGGAGAATAATGGTCCTCACTACTGTCTACCAGCAACAATCTTGTATAAGGCTGCGAAACAAAAATAATCCAGACCCCTCACTCTTCGGTGCTCACCCTCTCCACTCCACCGAGAAGGCAGCATTAAACAACCTGAAGCACTCACTTCGTTAAAACATACTTGTTTGATTCCGTATGTTGAACGACATATAGTCAGTGACAATCTTAACTCCTTGGTTTGTCATGTTGGATTCATCTAAGGATGGTATATTGGCTCTTTCTGGCTCGCTGATAGTCCTGTCGTCCATCGCCGTCGGCCTCCGGTTTTGGGCACGTAAGAAGCATAAATTGTCTCTCATGGCAGATGACTGGATCGCTGTTCTCGCCTTGGTGCGTATCCCATAACACAGCCAAGATTCAATGGCATACCGTAAGGTATTCTCGTTAATGGATGATTATGAGGGCATCAGCTTTCCTACATTGGAGCATCGATCTGTGTGTTCACCAGTGAGTAATGTTTATATCCTCGAGTATTAATCCCAACCCCAATCAACCAAAGAAAATAAGCTAAGCATTCTACATTCCCAGTGGTACAAAACAAGGTACTGGGTTATTCTAGTCATGATTTTACTCCCGAGCAAACAGAAACGATGGGTAAAACAGATAACATAGTATGTACTGGGCATTACTTTTTAACATCTCTGTATAACAACACTCGATTAATGATCCAAATATCTGTCTAGTCCCAAATTGCCCTCGATGTCCTAACTAATAACACACTTGCCTGTGTGAAACTCAGCGCACTTTTTTTCTACCAGCGCATCTTTTGCACCGGCGGGAAGAGATCCGTTTTTTGGACAGTAACTTGTGTCACAATTATCGTTGTGATTTTGTGGCTTCTTGTTTTCCAGTTCCTGACAGGCTTTCAATGTGGCACGCATTTCTCAGCGCTTTGGGATGGTTCCTATCTCCAGTACTGCACTATTTCATTCCCGTTCTTGTACGGGCTTGTCATTTCCGACTTCCTCTTGGATATATGGATACTCGTTCTCCCGATTCCTGGCGTGCGTCAATCCTCAACTTGATATCCTTTCACCTTTGATATCATTTTCCTGACTGAGATGTCAATGTAGATCTTACGACTTCACACAACCTCGCGGAGAAAATTGTCCATTGTCGGAGTATTCCTTTTAGCTTTAGTGTAAGTGCTTATAACATATAATCGCGAATTGTTTGTTAACCTATCGCTCAGGGGTCTCGGTGCGTCAATTGCTCGAATGGTGCAATACATCAAAATCGAGCTGGGTGGCCCAGATTATCTCCTCTATACCGACCACGAGCGTGAGTTCATTACTTACTGTAGATAATAAGCTGCATCTGGGTATTCCTGCTGACTAGGCCTCGGCGCCAATTACAGGCCTGATTACCCAATCTTTCTTCTACACCATGTTTGAGGGTGGAATGGCGCTCATTGCTGTAAACCTACCGTCGCTATGGGTGTTCACAATCTCGCTCAGGACTGAAGGAATAATGCGCCATATGCGAAGCCTTATAGAGCTGCCATTCTTGCGCGGCAGCGGCACCGACATCGCCTTAAACGCCTTAGAAGTCCCCACCACTAATGACACAAATGATTACAGAAAACCTGGGTCCTTAAATACCTATCTCAAGTGACAGCTTTAATATGCTGCATTAAACCATTTCTTTAACACCGCTAAGCGTTATGGAAGATTGTTAACGGCAAATCTATGGTGTAGCTAGAAGCAAGACCAGGAAGTACTTAAAAACTAACAGACAAGAATTAGGAAAGATCGTGTACGGGTGATCAGGTATTTAAGGCTATGGTGTTATGCCCTTATTTTTAACAAATAAAGAACACACAAGTAGAACGAAGGTTATTATGTTGAAAAGAGGCTTATAAGAAGTTTATTTTTAACATATTAAGAAAGCAAATCTCGGTGCGCTATGCGGCCTGGCGAACTTGGTCTTGTCATGATGCCCGCGTCAAGCAGGATACTAGTATTGATGCGCCTGCAGACAGTGGCGCAAGTCAGTTACATTGGTGGTGGTGCGAGGGAAACAAACATGGTCAACTCAAGACTAATTTCCCCGGGGCAACGGCTGGAGTGGTACATAGGTGGTAACATTTCTTCCTAACACCATCGAGGGGTTTCCCTTTTTTTTCCTTTTATTATTGTTTCCCATTAACTTACCATGTTCCCCTCTATTGTTTACCCCCACATATCTATCTTTGCTTTTTTTCTTACTTTTCTCCTCCACTACACTCATTTCTCTGCTTTCTTCTACAATGGTTTTTATCATTTCAGCACTTTAATGCGCCATCACTGCATGATCTAAACACGCGGTCCATACGTTCTTTAATACTTATCTTCATCTGCCAATACCAGCATACTGTACAGTGCATAAATCGCAATACAGGTATTGTCTTTTCACCTATTAGTTACTATATCTTTACCCATCTCCTTCAAGCCATACCCTCGAGCCACGCATTCAGCTAACCTCCAACCTTCACACACAGTCAGACAATACAAAACCCCGCCCGTCCACCAAGCCTACCCGCACATCATACTATCACTTATATGTGACAGAATATTTGATTTATCTTAAGGGTCTCCATACGACTATTCCATCATTGCCAGTGTGGCCGACCTGCACAGGAGAAGGATAACGGTTGTAGGTAAGTCGTTGCACACATCTACCCATTTCTAAAAATCATTACTGATAGCCGTTCCACCTTGTGTATAGTTTATGGACCGTCCTCTTCAAGGCCACCATAATCAACGTTTAGGTCTGGCCGAGGGTACAAACTACACCGTCAGCCTCTGGGACACCAGGATACAGCTTCCATCTTAAGAGCAATATTTAGGTGGGTCTCGCCCTTACATACAAATCGAAAATCGCACAGCCCACATCCCTATTTAGGCAAGTATGCCTGGGTTGCGGCACCAATCGGCGCTCGCACCGGAGCGCTGCTGGCCACTGCCGATCCCCCGCTTTGACTACCTCTGTACTGTATCGCACTAAGGAAAAGGACTTACACCAGCTAACTGTCACCTCTAGAGATATTCTCCCGCCATCTCGATCTAGATGTACGCACAGTTTATACCGCACTATTACTTACGTGCATGGTAAAAACCACCACCACCACCTCATTCTCTACTACTCTTCTGCTTGCCCACATACAATTCGCCATCGCCATATAAACCAAAGGATGCGCCTTGACCGCACGTCTGGGGCTGGTGGGTGCTATTCATAACTCCGGCTCGGGCTAGACGGCTGTATGTCTTGTCCTCATAAAGACTGCCTAGGTAGGCAACTCTTAAAGTTTTGGACACCCAATCACGCCAGCTTCGCTCAGAACTCCAGGAAGCTTTGGTTGCGCCATCATAAAGACTTTCATCGTTAAAGTGTCAAGAAATCATAACTTCAATCCTAAACTCGGCTACCGCAGTCATAATGCATCCATCACTGAGGCACACTATCACAACAGCGTCTTAAAGAAAATCTTAAGAGGTATGTGCCTTTACATTTTTTTAACGATTAATAACCATAGATTTAAGCTGATGTTCCCTTATTTAGACTTGAGCCTCAATGATTAGAAAGACGCTCTTTATTTACACCACCCTCATTGCACACCTTCATAACATGCCCCTGCTTGGGGCGGTGCACTCTTAAAGGGTGGTGACATACAACCAAGAGTCTCCTCTGTTAAGGATCGGTCATGTGTCCTCGACTGGTAACAACTATCTTAATACACCAACAGTGTTCATAATAGTCAGCCATGGCTTCCGAACCACGAGTTGGTTAACTGTCATTGCCCTATGGCTGCTTGCCTTAGTGGGTTGGTCTGAGGGGAGCAGGTATCTGCTAATTCTTGGACTCTGTGTTCAAAGAACAGTGAGGACAGTTTCAGCAATGCCCTCCCCCATCTTTCCGCAGTTACCTGTTGCGAACGCCGTTTCGGTTATCTTTAGGACACAACTGCAACTTCTTAATAACCCCCGTCACCCTTTCATCTACATAAGGGAATCCTAATCCGGCTCTGCAGTTTCTCCCACTGCTCCATCCTCTTTAAAGAGAATCCTAATCTAGGTCAGGGCCATTAACTATATTCCTAATATCTCACCCACCGTCATAAAGGGGAAAGGACCATAAAGGCCAGGCCGAGCCTTAATTGCTTGAGACATAAGCTGGAACCCCCAGCTTTATGCGAGAGAAGCCTGTCCCTAGCAGAGGGAAGGCGAGCAAGTACCACAAAGACCAAGATGTTCTTATTGCAGCTCCAATTGTCCGGGACATTAACTGGAACCCCTTAAAACCAGAATTTCTTAAAATATCCTAATAACATTGTTGCCGTCATGCAATATGTTGTTGGAGAAGAAGCAGAAGACCCGTGCAACGTTTTGCCGCAACAGGAGCGGCCCCTTCCAAGGCTGCATCCTGCCACTACCGGGCACGGGCACTGACGCGGCAAGGTACGCGTGTGCCAACTGCCGGTGGAACTGGAAGTATAAGCACTGCTTGTGCTTGTACTTCTAGTTCCACCAAGGTCTTAATAGTTGTCAGCAAGAGTGCTGCTGCAGCATGTATCAGCATGACTCTATGAAGAGATTTGTCTCTGGGTCATCATAATATTGAATAATCGGTTTATACCTCTAGGACTCTGTTTAGTTTCTAAACCTTTGCATGTGATATTTATATTTTAATGACCGTTCCATATGCAGAATTTTCAATGCAACAATAAAGGTGCCATGGTATATAGATATCCATTCATTGTAATTTAAATTGCACTCCCGTTATTCATTGCCATTTAAAGACAATTGTCTCGGTTTAATGTTTGTCAAGGAATACATGCTCAAGTAACACATTCCAAGTGTGAGAATATGTATGAAATGGTGTAGGAGTGGCCATTGTAACGGGGTTCATGATTGACGTACATATTGATGTAATGATTGATGGATGAGGAGCCATGCCTTTAGTAAGTACTTTAAGTCGTATGGCATATGTGGGCTTAGAGCATGCTTTAATATCCGTGGCATTGATATCAGGAATACACCTAGTAGTAGACTTGAAAGAAACTAAATTATCCATGGCAGAATGTACCTGTTAAATGTACATATTTCTTATTTTTGGTGAAGAGGGGCTTGGTTGAATTGAAAAGGAGATGGAGGTTTAGGGTACAGGGTTCAAACTACTGGGCAGCTTCAGATTGGATATTCATTTCAAAGCGTCAAATTATGTTGCAAAAATAAATGTGCCCATCCAAGTTGTATGGTGGTGCATAAGGAGTTGAAGAAGTGGGAAGTTGTATGTATATTTTCGTTATGTTATGCAGACCTGCAACAATCGCCTCCACAAGAGGGGTGATACGTATGCAGTATCCCAAAACTATACCTGCCAAACCAAGGCTACGCAAAAGGGACGGAGGACATATATGGAACTAAAATAAGATAAAAATGAGGGGATATCATACCGTTGTCTCATGAAAGCGCTCTGCTATATTTCGTGTCTTGCATTGCTTTTGTTTTTTTCTTGCCAAGAAAAATGGACAAAAAATAGGGGAAATCAAGGGGAAGAAGTTCCAATCACCCACACATGCTGGGATTGAGAATGCTTCCCTTCCTCCGCCCTGAAAAAAAAAAGGAGACGTCTATGAGCGCCGCCGTCGCCGCCCCTAAACTCCGCAACATCCTCCTCTAGAACTGTCACCAACCGCTATTCCAAAGTAAGGCATTGATGTGAGAAATAGAATTCGAGTCGTGTTTTCCTTTAATATTTCCCCTTTACTCCCTAAAACTCACCCTCACCGCCGGTTCCGGCCATGCCCGCAGTCCAGAGCCCAACCAGACCCCACCAACTGACTTTCCACCCCCTCCACAACCCCTCAAAGCCTTGACCCTTTCGATACACCACCTCGGCGGTCTTGGCAGCCTTCGGTTTCCTGCCCCGTGCCGCCGGACCCTTAGCCGGCACCACAGGAAGGGGCACGGCCCGTGAGCCCTCCTCAGCCACGATGGTGTACATTGTGCCTAGGACGCCCTTGTAAGGCCCGGGTTGTATGATGGTATCCATCTGGCCGGCTTCGTCAAGGGCATGCACGTAGGTCGTGTCGGACAATACTGCCATCTGTCCGCGGCGCAGCACCGTCTCTAGGGGCAGCTTCACGAAGAGGGAGGCGCACGAGGTGCAGAACTTGGCGGCGGAGAATGTCATGGGCGAGAGCTCGCGGTCGATGAGGAATTGCGAGCGTAGAACTAGCGGGGTAGAAAGAGTGAGGAAGGGGTGAATGAGGGAGTGGAGGACGGTGGGCACGATGAGGGTGGGTGGGCAGATCCACGAAGGCAATGCTCGTAGCGTTTGTATGGTGCGACGAGGAGCTCGTCCCGTCGATGTGACGATCAGTCTCGTGCGAACGAGATCTAGGGGGGCCAGAATGAGGCCAGTAGCGACGGCGGCGGCGGCAGCGACGCATAGGGATGCCCAGGGGTAGGGTGATGCGATCTCGACTAGCCTGTCCACGTCGTCTTTAACGCCCAGATCGGGGACGTTGAGTAGCGCGCTCAGCAGACTGCGCGACCAGTTCTCCAATAGCGACTGCAGCACCGAGTAGAGGAAGGTCGCGTTGGTTCCCTTCCATATACCCCAGGCGGACTCCTTGGACCAGAGCTGCGCGATGACATCGAAGATGGAGTCGGGGCGGCGCAAGCCGAGCTGGTGGGGTAATATAACTGGTTTGGGGGCTGGTTCGGGCGACTCGGGCGGCGACTCGTCCCTTTGCCTCGACCGGCCCGCCGGCGTAGACGCGGCATAGGGAGGGTTTGCGCTGAAGTAGGCGGGCTCGTCGGGATCTGAGTCTGAGTCGGGGAACTGGAGGGGGTACAACGACTAGTTAGCACGAGGCCGAGGCACGGGGCACGTGGTGACGGAGGTGTTCACCATGGTAAGCTTCAAAGATTCAAAGCTTCAACATACCTCGTCATATACTTTCTTGGGGGTAGGACTGGCCAGGCGGGGTTTCGGCGGCTCTACCGGGTTCACGTTCAGACCTCCCAGGTCGTCCTGGAGTCTCACTTGCAGGATGGTCTTGGCCACCTCGAAGGGCTGAGCCATCAACACGGAGGTGTACTTCCATAGCAGCTCGTCGACCAACTGCTTGAGGGATTGGACAGTGGAAGGAGACAGGTCGTCTAGATGGTCCTTGTAATCTAGGTCTGGGAAGATGTCACGAGCCTTGGAGGCGTACTTGTTCGAGGTGGAGGTGGTGGGAATAGTGGCATTCGCATGTGAAAATGGATTCGGCTGGGAGGGGAGAGACTCGGTTTTCTCGCCGATGGTGGGGGGCACGTAGTAGGGACGCAGGGGGTTTACGCCCTCTCGGGTGGTTGCTGAAGCCATGTTCGAATCTGGTGCGGGCGCATCAGATCAAATAAGGGGTATGTGTGTGTGTGTGTGTGGTGTGAGTGGTGTGAATGGAATGGTGTTTTGGTAAGAAAGACGATGGGAGCCCAAGAAAACATAAAGTCTCCGAAAGCCAAAAACCAAAAACCCCCCCGATAACGAAAGTGGCATGAAATTTGCATGACGAAAATCCGGCGCCTAACTTTGTCCGGCAGAAGCTCGGGTCCATGCGATAAGAGAAAAAAAAAGAAAAAAAGAAAAGAAAAAAGGAAAAGAAAGAGAAGCTCCAAGCTTATCTTATCGGAGCTATTCCAATGGATCCCGACCCTTTTTTTTTTCTTTTTTCTTTTTTTTTTGTCGAGATGCGCCGCCGCCGCAGAGGGTCGTCTGCGGATATACAGTCAGTTTATGCGGTTATATCATTTCGTGCATGTGGATAGATGCAAGTAGGTCAAGTTAGCTACTAACTACCTACCTACTCTTCTACTTCATCTCTTTCCACACACACAGCCTTGTTACCGACGATAGGTATAAGAGTAACGCTTCGTGACCCCTCATTCCAATTCGAATTCGAATTATTTTACTGTCATTCTTCTACTTCTCAAGCCTTCTCCATCCGAACTACGGAGTTTGCATCGCTTGTTAATCGGCCGAACCGCATTCGTCACAATTTCTCTTACACGCCCCATTCCCATTCCCATTCCCATAACCATAACCATGGCACCGCCGCCGCCGAGTATCGCCCGCTGTCTGCGCAATCTACCTCACGGTACGAGGCATAGCATAAGGCAGTTTACTCAGTATAGACATCCAACGAGAATAAATCAAGGCATCATCCTGTCATCCCACCTCCTCCGCATACCCACCACGGCCGCCCCTCGGACCACCCGCGCCGGTGCCTTTCTCTTGCGACAATTCAGCACAACCCCTCCACGCCAGCATGGTCATATCACGCCGCCCAAGCCCGGCGAAGAGTAAGAATTGCCCAATTGTTCCTTTATACCTGCATAGCCCGTTCTCTATAATCTAACTTCTTCCCCCCCCTTTTTTTCCCAAAGGTTATATGTAACGTTCATCGACAAGGACGAAAAGGAGCACAAGATAGCTGTGTCGGAGGGCGATAACCTTCTAGACATTGCCCAAGACAATGACCTCGAGATGGAGGGCGCGTGCGGCGGGTCGTGCGCCTGCTCCACCTGTCATGTCATCGTGACGGATGAGAACTACTACGAGAAGATACCCGAGCCTTCGGACGACGAGAACGACATGCTCGACCTCGCCTTCGGTCTCACCGAGACCAGTCGGCTGGGCTGCCAGGTGCACATGAAGAAGGAGCTCGACGGCTTGACAGTTAGGCTGCCCTCCATGACAAGGAATCTACAAGCTAGTGATTTCAACAAATAGCGAAGAAAGAGAGAGACAGGGAGCAAAAACTAAGTAAATCAATAAAAAGACCACCTTGAATAACGTAAAATAAAAATAGGCACAATAATGGCATAGCATGGCATGGCATGTAGGGAGGGAACATAGGGGTGGCATGTATATATAGAGAAGCGATATGCGGCACGAGTAGAAGGTATCGTCGGTGGATAAAAGGGTGCAGGCAATATGGCTACTACTTCTGACGTTGAGTACCCAGCCAAATGTATATGTATAGTAGGTATTATCAAACTACCTACTCACCAGGCTTTCATGGAGAAAAGCTCAGCTTAGAGGGTAGAGAGAGAGTCCCAACTCTGCACGAGGTCATGACCAAATGCGACAAGAAGTGAAAAAAAAAGGAAAGATGCGTGTGGTATCTCAACCCATCCCATCCCACCCCACCAAGTAAAAGACTTCTCATATGACACACGATGGCATAAGTGGACCATACCGAAGAGACCTCTTCCATGGGCAGACTTTCTTGTTCTCCCTCGTCTTTCAGGCCTCCTCCAACGGCCCCTTTTTCAGCTTGCCCCCTCCCCCCGCAATCAGATCCAGGAAACCCTGCCGGCTCATCTCGTGGACCTTCTCCTCGCGCCTCGCGACGCCGAATACGCCGTCCTTGCGCGCGTCGCGCTCCGCCTCGGCCGCCCGCTCCTGCGCCTCCCGCACGGCGCGGAACAGCACGACCACGCCCCGATGCGCCACCTTGCGCAGCCGCTTCTCGGCCTGCACCACGTCGGCCGTCGAGACGCCGTCGTCGGGCGCGCCCGTCAGCACGTCCTTCACGCGCCCCTTCTCGAGCGCCAGGCGCTTCTGCTCCCGCAGGTACCGCCGCGCCTTGGACTCGAGCGCGTTGTCGACTGCCTCCTGTGCCGCCTTGTGCGCCTCGGCGCTGCGCGAGAGCACGGGGTCGGCGCGCCGCGAGGTCGAGAGCTTGCTGCTGAGGATCTTGCTCATGGAGGTGGAGAAAGCGGAAGGGTCGTTGCGCTTTGATTTGGACGATTTCTTGGACCGGGACGTGGCGGCGTCTGCCTCTGCTCCCTCGCCATCTTCGTTTTCGTCCTCGTCTTCGTCTTCGTCTTCATCATCATCGTCGTCGTCGTCATCCTCGCCATGGCTCGAGTTATCGTGCTTTTTTGCGGCTTGGCTTGATTCGCGGATATCTCTTCGTCTAGCGACAGGTTTCGATCGGGAACGGGCCGCATCGCTATCTGATCCCGAATCCGAGTCCGAACCCGCTCCGGAAAAGAACGAGAGGTCATCTACGGCGATATTGTCGAGATCCTCATTGTCCGAGTCGAGAAGATTGACGGGCTTGAAGTCATTTGGGTTCGAGGATTCGGGTTCTGGTTCTGGTTCCGAAGAGTCACTGCGATATTCTTGGGACTTTTTCTGCTTTTTCCCCGGCCGTTGTAGCTTCGAATGGATGTCTTTGTGGTTTCTTTTCCTTGTATTTGGGCCGGCCATTGTGTGTTTAAACAATGCGGCTGAATAGTTGGCTGAATAATCCGTAGGTCTATTAAGTAGATAGGTAGGTAGGTACGTAAGTTAGTAGGTAGATATCGCGAATATAAACGTACGTAGGTAGGTTAGGATATATGCAGGTAGTAGGTACTAGTAGTTATTTCCAAAGAAAAAAAAAAGATATACTGTACGTACCTGGGTATCGAATCGGTAATCTGTTATCGATAACCCAAAATCTACACTAGTACAATGCCCCACCTCCCACATTGTCCCGAGGTCTTCGCGACTTACATTCACTCCACCAACACCAACACCACCAACACTAACACCAAACCCAAACCTAAACCCAAACCCATATGCGCAGAATAACCAATTAATTCTGCCCCCAATGTTGACTATAAAGGGTGCTGTCAAGGCTCTGGCCGAGGTGCCTGTGCAGAGGCGGCTTCTCGTCTCCCTCGCGAGAAAGAGCTGCTGTTCCCCACCGGTACTACCGCCTATTAACCACATCGCGGCCGTGCGGGCGGTGCCTCGGGGTCCTCGGTTCTATACCTCCTCTTCTGAGGCGTCCCCTACTGAGGCGTCCCCTAATGAGGCGTCCCCTAATGAGGTGTCCACTATCGAGGCATCTCCTGCCGGTGCATCTCCTGCCGGTACACCCCCGGCCGATACACCCCTTCCCGCCGACAAGTCCAAGGAGGAAGAATCCAAGGGGGGGGAATCCAAGAAGAGAAAACGCCCCCAATCAAGATAAAAAAAATTAAGTCTGTACCCGTGTTCCAAGACATAAATGCATGGACCGTCGAGCTCCCCGGCGCAATCGAACACCCCTCCACCCTTCGCATCGATCATCCCGAGCTTGCGGAGCCTGTCTGGATTCCACGATCATGGCTCCGCGACGCATGCACTTGTGCCGCATGCGTTGACCCTTCATCTGGCCAGAAACGCTTTTCCACCGCCGACGTTCCCCTGCACCCTGCCATTGAAAACGTCGCCCGTGCCGACGATGGTTCACTCGAAGTGAGCTGGGCAGATGACTTTCACACTCATGACACCCACCTGTCACGATATCCACCCTCCCTTTGTGCGAAGGTCATCATGCCTCCACATAATAAAAAAGGCATGCCCCGAGTATTTTGGGATAAGGCCGCAATGGAGGAGCTTAAGCCTTACATCGACTATGTGTCCTTCATGGAGGACCCGTCATCTTTCCAATCAGGTTTGAAGTTATTGCACAGCCACGGCTTGTTCATATTGCGTGGTGTTCCTTCATCCGAGGACATGGTCGAGAAGATTGCCACCAAAATCGGTACCATCCAGAACTCTCTCTACGGCATGACCTGGGATGTGGTATCCAAGCCTAATGCTGAAAACATCGCTTATACAGACTCTTATCTCCCCCTACACCAGGATCTCCTATACATGTCAAACGCTCCGCGGATACAACTTCTTCACTGCATCAAGAACAGCTGTGATGGCGGAGAATCCCGTTTCCGCGATGGCAAACGAGTGTTTTTGCAAATGCTAGAGAAGATGAGCCTTCGTAATAATACCTTATTTCGGAGGATGGTTTTGTTTGAGTATAGGAAGAACGGCCACTCCTATCAGCAAAACCGTCATCTCATATCCAAAAAACAAAGGGGTATAATATGGTCACCCCAATTTCAATCACCCATGCAGTTGGTTCCCCGCATGAGCGGTCCACATGACAATTTCCACGAGAAGTGGCACAAGTCTGTAAAGATGCTCCAGGAGGTCATTGAGACCGAAACGGAGATATACGAATACAAATTGAACGAAGGAGATTGTGTTATCTTTGACAACATTCGAATATTGCACGGACGCCGCAAGTTTGACACGTCCTCGGGAGAAAGATGGCTTCGAGGGGCCTACGTTGACAACGACTCCTTCAACAGCACAATGCATGCTATAGGTATTGAACTTCCTGGCAAATCAACCGAGGGTGCCGAAGCAATTGATGCTTTTTAGTATAGACTAATGGCTACATGCTAAGGTTTGAGTGATATTCCAAAGCCAGGTCGCTTTTAGCTTTCCCCCTGTATTATGTATCTACGTTAATTTATACCCAAAGTGTGACATTCGCAGAACCAGCCGTTCTTGAGATCGGGATATGTTGCCTCTGGTATGAGGGTTATGTATAAATAATTGACACATCCCATCTACAAGTGGTCCATGAAGGCTGTATTTGTGTAGTATAACTGGAAAAGGAGATGGCGAGAACAAAGCGCATACACAAAGCTCACGGAGATATACCATACGTTAGCCGTCTAACCTAGTTAGATAACAATGCCGGTGCTCTGAGTTCATCGCTAGGACACTACACATTAGAGCCAATATATAATACGTCTGTCTACCCATACATAGCCACCCTCCTCGATCCTAACCTAGCACCTCATTCACAACACAACAGCCAACCCTAGCAATACCAGAGCCGCAAGCCCCCATGCCTTTACCGCCCCGTACTCCACCACACCACCACCCCTTGTATCCCTCAAACCTCGCCCCCGACTACTTCCCGCCGACGACGTACTTGCCGTCGCGCTCACCGTCGCCCTAGTGCTCGACGTCGTAGCCGACCAACTCGCCGGCGCCGCCTCCGCCGTAACCGCGGCCCTAACCTCGTCATCCGGCAGCTCCGTGTCGTACATCCGCGCCACGCACCAGTTCCCCGCACTTGCGATCTCGTCTCCCACATCGTCCGGGACGTCTCCCTCGTACACGAAGGCCAGGCAAGATTGGAGGTCCCCGGGCGGTTCGACGCGCACTTCCTCCGTCGTCCAGGCAGACGGCGCCGAGGAAGTGGCGGTGCTGGTCGCAGTGGAAGTGGTGTGGGAGTAGTACGTGTAGGTATATGTCGAGGTCACTGGGGAAACGACGCAGAACTGCATCTCGCAGTCCGTGTTCCCCAGGATGCGGAGGACGGAGGGAGAGCCGGGGGCCCGGGCACAGCAGGAGGAGAGGGCGGGGACGGCGTAGTGGAGGAGATCTGGCGCGGCGGATGACTTGAAGGAGAAGGTCACGCCGCAGGCGTAGCCGGATATGTTGCGTAGGACATTGTGGGTGTTGCATGTTGAGTCGCTGTAGCTGCCGAGGATGCCTGCCATGATGGGTGTGTGCCTGAACGCCTACGGCGTGAAACTTGAGTGGTGGTGGTGGTGGTGTAGAAAATTCCGGCCTTGTAGATTTTCGAATCGCGCTACCCCCTGACTCCTCATTCGCGTCTGCCAAATTTTACAGAGACCTCTACCTACTACGCCGTGATGGCAACCCTATTCACCCTTGATGCGTCGTTGAACTGTGCAGAGAGAGGCTTGCCTGTGCGGGGAGCCGAGTATAAAATGAGTGACTATGAGCCTGCGAAAGCTCGAACTACATAGAGCGAATGTGTCATTTAAAGAAATAGTGAAGTCGGCGAGTAGGTGAGAGCTGATATTGAGGGGCCTCACGTAAAAGTAGCGAAGTGATGCGGCGTAGACGCCTCCATTGGGCCAGCTGAGACGGCGTTGTGGCCTAGATCCAGCATCCCTTGTCTCTGCCAAGTCCCTAACCAAGCGGGTCGTGAAGGTTCTTTGTGTAAATCTTATCTGAACTTCAACGATCTCTACAGTGGTGTCAAAGAATATGTAATGTGACTACCGGCTCGAGGTTTGGTTTTGCCCCCGAGCTGTGGGAATACGCTTCTAGGAAGGATCAATTCATGATCTCGGTATAGCCGCCGCTATGAACGATTGACAACAACCCTTGCAAAGAATTCCTTTTTCCTTATGCACCATGATGCCAAAGATGAGACTAGTCATATTCAACGATAGAATCCGTCGGGTTGGGGAAGTATTACGGAAACCCGCAGCAACAGTATCACGGGTGACTAGGCGGTACACCAACTCTTCTATTTTATATTACTATGACCATTACATCGTCATGCGTGATCGCTTCTATGTACATGGGATAACCTTCTAAAGTTAGGCGATAGTCGATAAAAACGTATTCGAGTCTCAAGATGGACATCCCCCGTCTTAGCAAGAAAGATTCTCAGAATTTTCCCCCATCTAGTTTGAGACATGCAGTGAGCTTCGACGCTACATTAAGTGAAGGGAGTAGACTAGGTCAAGATAGTATAGGGGCGTTTAAACAAGCTTGATAAAAAGTAAAAACGACCGGATCAATGATCAACTGACTTTTTTTTAATGTAATGTGAGTTCTATCTCGATTTCCGCACAGTTCATTTGTGGTTTTGAAGCCATTCTTGTACCTTGCGAACAGAGTGCGCGTCATGGTTCTTCTCGGACGTGAAAAGAGGCTCTTCATTACGCGGCGTCCCCAATGACTGGAGATTATTGCCAAAGGGCCGACAAGAGCCAAAGTCAATCAATACTGGCATCCCGTCCTTTACCATGATATTGTCTGGGGAAATATCATTGTGCGCCAGCCCCTGTACATGTAGATGATCCACGGCTGATGCAAGTTGCTCAATGAAAGCGGTCTCGTCCAGCTGCTTATAACCGGGGGTAGAGGCGTAT
This sequence comes from Biscogniauxia mediterranea, assembly GCA_018398605.1. Lineage (NCBI taxonomy): Eukaryota > Fungi > Ascomycota > Sordariomycetes > Xylariales > Xylariaceae > Biscogniauxia > Biscogniauxia mediterranea. The sequence continues at coordinate 2,283,168 of JAGXTR010000014.1, read as the reverse complement.
TGTCTAAGAGTAAGTCCAAGCCGTTCCAAAACAATGCCCGTAATGCGGCCGCGTCGCACACGGCAACCGTAGTAATGAACGATGTTGGGATGCGGAGCTTTGGATACTCTCTCCATTGCGATGGCCTCATCAAGCAGTTTCTTGGGAATGTAACCAGAGCCCTTCATAATCTCGTAGCAATTCATACCCGGTCTCTTAATAAAGGACGAGGCGTCATCTAGGTTATCGGGAGCAATTGTCAAAGACATAGAATCAGGCACCTCTGGAAAGATCTCCTCGTCCCTGATGTACTCTAGTTCCGATACATAGTCCGAGAAATCCATTTCGTCCTTGCTTTTTGGCGACTGACCGAAGAAAACCTCCTCTTTCGGGGAAATGGCATAGAATGTGATGTATTTGGGCCGGCTCGCCAACGAACCCCATGCTTCGAATATGGTTAGATCTTCAAGTGATTTAACAAAGGGGAATCTATTTCCGAGGGGATGTGAGTGGTATGAAGAACCCATTATAAATATGGAATGCAACAAGAGGATGGGAAGAAAAGCTACTAAAGAAAGATTCGAAGGAGGATGAAATGTTAATAAATTGTACTAATAAATACTGAAGTTTAAGGCTTGTTAGAACATAAAATGGGGACGACTCTTCCGGAACGCCGGATAACATAGGTGTGCGTCCCTTACGTCCATCTACACTAATAAGGAGTATCGATACTGTGCAAAATTGCTTCTTGTATATTTGTGGGTATACAGAGTGGCCATGGAATCGTAGTGTATATACGTACTTAGTGCGTACACTAGACTTGGAATAAACGGCACACCGCCGATTGGCTAAATACTGCCCGGGGTAAATTCCATTGAGAGACGCAATACGCCCAAAAGTCTCCGAGCCTTACTCATACGCCTCATCCAACGTACATACACATTAATAGCAGTACTGCCTCACGATCACCCATGGCAGTGAAACACGAGTTATATTAAGGAGCTCTGCAAACTCGTCAGCAGAAAAAAAAAATCTTTTCGGCCACACGGATGAAAGTGTTAGATGACATTAGTTCAAAGGCCCCTATCACTGTGTTTTGAGTGAGTGAGAGCACTAATAAACTATTGATGCATCACTTTTATATACTGCGTTGACTTAAAGGTACATAAGAGCCTGTTCCTAAAAGCGGTAAGAGATCCCTACAGGATTTGGAGAAAAGCTCATTTATACAATTTATACAACCCTAGTTTATACAAACCTAGACGAAAGGTAACTCCGTATTTTCACTAAGTGTACCTAGCGTTCGGGATCACGTGATTTGGTCTCATATCTGTACAAGCTCCATGGGAATGCCCTCATCCGCGACATGAGGGTAATACTACAGACATTATCTGTGCAGATTTATCAGACAGCAACAAACTTATAAGTCGGGTTTCGTGCGTCCTGGTACATCTTTATACGTACTTTGATACCGAATAGCTCCAATTCCTTCTATTGCAAGATAAAACGCAATGTCTACTAGTATTCATGCTCTCATAAAATGACCTCTCTTGCATTGGTAGCCAAACGCCCAATGTACTTTAACCACTGCACATAAGCCATACCAATAGTGAGGAAGTGATGTATGAAAGACAATAAAAATGAACAAGATTCACACTAAACCTAATCCCGAAAATTATACACCATACCTATACTCGTCTCGGAGCCCGTCTATGAATCTTTGTGCAGCACCGCGGTACTTCTTAGGCGCGTGTTCCCCTACCATGCCATCGTCAGAAATTTCAATCCCGACTTCGGAAAACTTATCAGCTATTGCCAAAGCACACTCGCGATTGGCTAGTGAAAAATCCAAAACAGACTCCCTATCCTTATTAACGATGTGCAGGTCAATATCGGGCAACTCCAGATACTTTCTCACAACATCAAGGTTTCCAATAAGGGCTGCATAGTGCAGAGGAGTGTTGCCTAGCTTATCTCTTGCATTTATCATATTATTTCTCCAAGGAGGTGTCAGGGCATCGTCGTTGAAGATTTCACCCGGGTGTGCCTCCCGGTACCGTCTCTTCAGGACGTCATCCCATATCTTCCCACCGAACTCGTTAGCCATGGAATGAACCGTGTGCGGAGGAGGCTCCAAGACTTTATAATATCGGTCCGAGTCAATATCGCGATGTAAGTGCCAATCTAGTAGGACATGCGTTGCTTCAACTGAATTTGCTGCATAGTGGAATGGTAATCGGCCCCAAGCATCTGGGTAGTCGTAGATCTGGTTCCCTCCAGCGTAAAGCAGTAGCATGGAGAGGACCCTGGGATTCCCTGCCTTCGCAGCTATGTGCATAGGGGTACAGCCGTGTTTGTCCTGAGCCGTTGCCATGGCTCCTGCTGCGAAGAGCCGTAGGATGGTGTATGAAGATTCGATAGAACAATGCCACGAAGCATACTCGTGAGAACCACTATACATATCTGCGTCTTCCCACTTCTTATACTCTTCAGTGGTCATCCACCACCTATCCTCGCAGGAAATGTGAAGGGCAGTTCTGCCGTGTACGTCCTTATTGTTGACATCTAACCCCCGTTCAAACAGCGTTTGCGCGGCATGGAAGTTGTTACCAGAGGCGGCATAGTGCCATAAAGTCATTCCATTCCGGTCTCGATAGTGCAAATCCGCACCATAATCTATAAGAAGTTCGGTACAGTTCATGTCATCCATGCCATGTTGACCTGTGGTCTCTGCATCTGGCCCATTCTCACACACTGCGACAATAGCAAGCTTGTAGTCTATGCCGCCTATATCACACCCGTAAGCGTCTGGGGATGCTCCCGCATCCAATAATGCTTGAAGGCAACGATACTTCGATCGATAGGATACTCTATTAGCAGCAATTCCTAGAGGTGTCGCGTCATATTGTATCATGTTATAATCCAATCCTTTGTATGACCTCGACACATCTGCTCCAGCGTCGATCAAAGCCTTTACAGACTCAAATTGGTCGTCGTTTCCATTCGGATGCCTCCCAGATGAGGGTTGATGGCAGACAATGTGAAGAGGGGTCTTCCCTTTATCATCTACATCATTGGGCTTCGCCCCATTCTCTAAAAGAAAATGGAGGGCCCCCGCACGTTCATAATGACACTTGCAAGCTAGAATAAGTGGTGATCTTGTCGGAACCGAAGCATCATCCACCGATGCTCCAGCAAGCAACATATCCTGCATTATTTCAGTCATGCAATAACGGGCTGCCAGTTGCATAGCAGTCATGCCATCATGCAGCGATATCTTCGGGGAGGCTCCATTCCTAAGAAGAAGTCGGACAACCGCAGTATTACTCAGTCGGGCATGCTGTAGCAGTATTGTGTACCCTTCATCATCTTGATGATTGATATTTGCACCAGCCTTCAAAAGTATTCGTAGTATAGGATCAGCACTCTTGTCTGATCGAAGATAAAGCAGAGGTGTTTTGCCGTTTTTATCTGTCTTGTTCACATTTGCCCCTTTCCCGACGAGTGCCTCAGCAGCCGTAACACAGCCGTTCGCTACTGCATATTCTAGTGCTGTAGCTCCGGATGTATCGGAAGAGTTGACATGTTCGGCACGATGGAGTAAAGTGTAGAACAGTTCATTCTCAATTTCCGGATTCGTTTCGCACCGAGATGACTCGCTGAAAACCTTTGTGCTGGCGATTAGCGCCTGGCATACATCTTCAGAGGCCATACCACCCTTCTCATCTCCTTTCTGCAGTAGTAACTTGGCAATGCTTTCGTGCTTATACAATATCGCATGTACCAATGGATGACTGCGACGACTGGGCTCGCTTGGCGGCACACCTAATTCTAGTAGCTTGGCAACAATCTCATGATTTCCTCGATCAAGCGACCATGTCCAGAGCCGACGGACGTGGCTTTTCTCTGACACCCAACAAGGTATCTCTTTTGAGTACTCTGGATGATCCCTTAGAGACTCGCACACGTAGTCGGCGCTGAACAGACCACGATCTAGCAGTGCATTAGCTACTCGTTCACAACCACCATCAATAGAGAAGATTGCCTCGAGAGCACCGGCGCCCCCGTGTAAGTCTTTCGGCGTGAGTTTCCCTTGCACTTGGCTGCATATAGCCACCATGATGTGCCAGACAATTTCTTGAATAGCCACAAGGAGTGCCCCTTGAAGCTGCCACAACGGGACTTGGTACAAGACTGTTAAGGACGTCCAAAGATCCGATCGCAAAGTTTCCTTACTGGGAATATTCCGTCGAGCGAGGAGGAACATTATGTAATAAGATGGCACAAGTCGTAAAGTAATTTGTATGACGGAAGCAAATTCTCTTTTCCTAAGACCTCCGAGAAAAGTGATAACTAAAGAGCGCATGTTGTAACCGAATAATGTGTGTGTAAGAATCGCCATCACGTACGGCGTCTGAAGTAGTGGCCATCTAATCCATCGCAGCATCGATGACCACAGTCCGCTCAGTGCAACCTCCTGGCTCCAATCACTGAGGAGACATAATATAAAATCCGGATTAGACGATTGCCACGCGATTTGCAATGGAGAGCGACTTGTGGGTGATACATCCTTGCGATCCTTATCCTCCTCCGAAGCGGGTTCAAGTGAGATATCAGCTCCATTCTCAATCAAGAAAATTGCGATATCCTCCTCACCGTTGCGAATAGCAAAGGTGAGAGGTGGTGCGCCTTCAATAAGCTGATCTACTCTGCCATCCCTGTCAAGACACTTTTGAACCTCTTCGACGTCCCCGGAACAAATAGCGTCGCGCAGCGAAAGATTCGAATTCTGTCCTCATGATTAGCAAGTGTGAGTACATAACGACACTGTAGTCTACATACCATTGGTTATTCTGAATCCCTTGCATAAGCCGAGTATGCGTGAAGGGAAGAAAGTAGATGGATTGCATATTTATCTCATGGACTACGGCTGTACAATGGGACCCCATGGGAAATCCATGAATTCCCATGGGAAAAAAAAAGTCCCATGGGAATTCCCACGAAAGCTTGGCGTGGGAATTCCCATGGGAATTCCCATGAAATGTGTTCGTGGGACTTCGTGGGAAAAAAAAAGCTATGGGACTTCGTGGGACTTTTTTTTCCCATGGGACTTCGTGGGAAAAAAAAAGCTATGGGACTTCGTGGGACTTTTTATTTTTTCGTGGGACTTCGTGGGAAAAAGAAAATTTCCCATGGGACTCCATGGGAAATTTTTAAAAAAAAATTTCCCACGGGTCCCCATGTGAATTTTTTTTTTCCCACGAAGTCCCATGGGACCATATGGGACGTGGGAAATTTTCACTTGGGACCAAAATGTATAACCTTATCATGGACGATTTTCAGTGTCATAGGCTATGCCCGATTTTCAAGATTCGTAGCGCTAACCTAGTGATGGGATATAAGCCGAGATCTAGGCCATGTCTAGCTGAACCTCTAGGGTAAAAAGTGCAGCAGGAATAGATAAAAGGTAACTACTTTTAGCCTCATGCAGAAGCTATTCCACGCATACTCGGGCGTATCGCGTGCGCTCCGCCACCCCATTAACTCAGCTGAAAATACCTAGGCATCCAGATCATTTACAGGCATCACTTGGAAAGGATGTCATCACAAGTCCGATTGATTTACTACATAACCCTACATGGTATAATAGCACTAGTTTCCTAGCTTCAATAGATCTAAGCCCATGCTGAGGAACGAGAAGTAACATTGTAACGATAGGACATCTTTCTTGAACGACCAGAAGCATGGCCGTCGATTGGGGGGGAATGGCTGCTGTGGCGGCAGCACTGGCCATGTTCATAGTACCATATGCCACGAAACTGCTGAAAACCGCATACAAAGCATTCTGGGGAAAGCCATCTCGTCACATTCGTCTCAAATGGGATGACATCCCCGATGGCAAGATCCATCAATGCTTGCACCCGTATACAGCCTGCAACCACCCAGGGCCACACGAGCATGGCAAGGAATGTTGGACTTCTGCTGGATCACTGGGACCTTGCTTCAACAGGGCTTGGGATTTATCAACAAGAAAGCCACAGTATGCCAAACCATTTTCCGATGCTCTACCACCAGAACCATCGTTCTTGTGTACAGACGCCAAAACTGTGTTGGCTTTCGTGCTTTATACGGTAGATAGGAAAAAGGCATCCAGTTGGTACCCGAAGGGCTTATCATTCAACGAGACGAGAGTGGACGTAGAGACGTTCAACGGAGGTACCGTTGCCCATATCCGGGGCCCATTTCGGACCCAGCGCCAGACGCTGACCAAGAGTGAGCTAGAATGCATGCTTTCGGGTTACCCGCCTTGGTACAGGGAGACGTTTGTAACGAGAGCCAATATTGAAGTCCCATTTCCGATATCAACTCACGAGGACGTTTCTCGCGCTGGCTGGATCATAGCGGTGGGTTTAATGGACGGCCGGCTTGACAGTCAAACTCCCGTAGCGCTATATCGATGTCTAGATGAGCCAGATGAGCCGCAATTCAGACAAAATGGCCGCATATTTCGTCAAGCTGTGGCCCGCTGTCGCGATCACATACAAGAGCACATCTTACCCCACTTCCCCGGAAACCAAGACATAGCGGATGCGATTAGGGCTTTGAACTGGCTCGTTGAGAGATTCACGGGAAGCGGAATGCCGGAGGGAAGTCTCGGGCGCAGTCCGGGTGATTCCAGCCGGATCCTCCCACATTTGAAGTATTCGGACTGTCGTTTTGTCTGCCAAAGCTTCAACGAATACCGTGAGTTGAACACTAGCACCAAGATGAGGCTGGAACCAATCGTGTACCCTACGATGGCTGCTGCTGTCCATGGCGCATACAGTGTCGTGCGATATTTAAAGGATGATGGGATGGAGTTGAAAATACCATCTGAGTTTCTGCCTCTAGACCGAGAAGTCTGGTTGAAGGACTGCGTGACTATATCGCCACTCAAATGAGAGAGGCACCGGTCATATGAAAGGGTCCTACAGTGAGAATAGGATAGAAATTGAGTTCCAATATAACTTATTGCAAAAGCGCTACCGCTTATGCATCGGGGCTCGAGTCCTTACACGGGGCTACAACACCTAGGTCAAAGGTGCAAGTAACGAGACAACAGTATCTTCACTCCCAGAAAGACCGATTTGGTTCAAACCAAGCTCGGCTTATAGGTCGGACCATAGAATTCAATACTCGTTCCTCATTAGGCACCGTGGCAAAAGAAATATCTAAATTAGCAAAAGATATCAACTGTGTTCCTGCTAATAGAGATAACTCCCTAGACATTATCCGTCTCCGATGTGTTTAAGGAGTCATAATTGAGAGATCTTCTCATGTTAGTAATCGTAGTTGTCCCCCTAAAACCTACCTGAAGGGGAAGTATAGATATTGTCACGATGCACGCCTTATATAGGGGTAAACCGAAAATTCTTTCCCCACCAAATTCCAATTGTGACCTCGTGGGAAAAGAAAAATTCCCCCACGGTATTTCATGGATTCTCTTCCCATTACATCCCATTGTACAGCCTTAAAACAGCCCCTTTCAACATTAATCCTCGGGCCTAAAAGTAGCCAATACTACGTCGAAGCGAAAATCAGCAATAAAAACCAAGAGCTAGCTCGTGCCGACGCACTTTTTATCGGGACAAGCAGACTTTGAAGCTTTAGTTTGTGTTATATATTTCTCAGAGGGGGGCAATTTATTGGCGATGGTAGACGCGTTTACGGCCCGCTAAAGCGCCTGCTGTCAGCAGACACTTCCAACCATGTGCGATGCACCAACGGTCGTGGCGATCGAATAGAAAAGCCTTAGGCGCAAGATGATCTACATATTGAGGCCTACTTTAGAACTAGAAAGAGAGAGTTTATCACAAGGAAAGACCTGGACCACTTTGAAAAAGCCAGACTCTTGAACGGGAAGGATGCATAGAAGATACCTGACAATCTCCCCCTATGTATAATAACAATATCATAGACTCTATGGGAATGGCATTCTGTAACTAAGTACCTTCTTAACTAGTAGGTATGTAGAGTCTGCCAAGATCGAAACAGAGGAGCTTATGTATGTACCTACGTCTTTGGAATACTCCACATAAAAGTTCTCAAGAAGTTGCTTAAGCCTACCTAGGTACTTAACATGGCAATTCGTGAAACCCGCCTCCTCGGCGGTCTCCAACAAGGAAGTGTTAACAAGTATCCATTTTAAAAACAACTTACGGCCGTATGTAGAATTAGGGTGAAAAGTTACTCGAAGCTATAAAGAAAATAAATAGCACACTGAATGTTTATGTGAAAGATATAAGACTATTTTATTTTTAGGTGCAAGGTAAAAATTTGTGTAGTTCTTCTCTTTAGCACGGCTGCGAGTAAATAAGTGCTATACATACGCTATATCTTATGTAGTTTACAGTGTTTTCCAATTGAGGATCTATACAAAATATAAGGACTAACACGTGGTTGTTTATCCTTGCGGTTATAAAGCACGTCAGGTATAGTACGGGGTTTTGTCTTTCAACTAAGCTTGACAATTAAATTATTTAACAATGTGGGGGTTTGAGGCAAGAGTGAGGAATCCTGACAATTCGTTCTATACTTTTTGTCGAGTTGCCACTGGGCAGCAATGATAGTAGACATTGATGGAACCATCATGTTAAGTTTGATAGACTTTGCCTTCGTGCTCTCCCTCCATGGATATAGTAGCTGGTAAATAAAGTCAGCCAGACTAAAAGTGCTTAGGTTAGATAGTTACGAAATCGAACTTTTCAAAGAGTGAGAATTGACTATATAATGGACATATAAGAGCATCAAGTCAACTACCTGTATGGTATCACATCTCACACACTATACTTTATATTGCAGCTTTTACTTATTAACGGTCTTTGGTGTACTTGCCTATTAACTTAACAAAATCAGATTAACATCCCTTTACACAATCGCACTCAACCCCATCATGCAACCATTCTGGATTGTTGTGGTTCTACCAGTTATTGGTCTTTGCCAACCTGTCTTAAACCCAAACGAAGCCCGTGCCGCTCCGGGGTGGGTAGAGGCTGGCGTGGGTATTGCAGCTCTATCTCTCATTGTCAGCGTAACAACGGTATACTATACCGTTGTCAAGGATAGGCGAGGAAGGGAAGAAGGTGTCTTAGTTCGTTGGAACCAACCTGAAAATCCACCTCAATTGCCTGACGGACTCGAACTTAACGAGGGGTTGGCAAGCCGAATAGCGACCGAGCTACACAATAGGATCAGGCAAGAGGACCAGGGTTCGGTATCTTCACAAGTGCTTAATGCAATTACTCGAGATCTCGGTGTTATCAGCGAGTCAGTAGAAGAGCACCAGGCGGCTGGGGGGACGTCGGGGGCCTCGGAGGGGTTGTCGCCCTCGTCGACGGGCTCGTCAGGAGGGGTACCGTTGCCAAACAACAGCTAAATATGTCCTAAATGATACTTGCAGAAGGTTTACTTAGCTATGTATTTTCTTACATTTTGGTTAAACACTTGATTTAGCCATTGTGCAGGAGAGTTTGAAGTTTGGAATTATGAACTGGCGCAGGGATCCGGAAGTATAAAGGGTTATACCAGTGAATCCCTACCGAAAGAATACATTTATACGTCCACGTCCTCCAGTATCGTGTACTTTAGTTATTGCTCTTTACTTCACAATAACTACTTTACTTCCAAAGCGTATCGTGACACGGTTCCTGTCATGGACATGGCACTATCCCAGATAGGGGCTACGCCCCTAAGTCAATGACCCTTCACCCTATATAAGGGCCTGCTTCTCCCCTTTACCTCAGGCTAGACTAAGCATATGTTTGTCCTACCATCCCCCTATAGTAATACACTGGTTGTACCTGGCTTGATCCCTCACCGTGACATTCGCCATCGACTTTGGCGATCAATATTATGTTAACATTCATCTGCCCACCTAGTTGACTTAGCTATAGGCATATTTTTACGTTTACAGATTTGATTTTATAATGTTGTTAGTGGATTACAACGGTTGCTTGTATTATAGCTTGTTGAAAGGTAAAACCGAGAATGCATTATTACCTATGTTGGCTTAATCAAGCTGGCTGTTCCTTTGCTTATTAGGCATTCCCAGCTGTTCGACGAGACATATTGAAGGTCTTAAATAGGCTCGACATGTTACCAATCGCTAATCATCACTTCATAGGGTTGATGGTAACCGTGACCAGCCAACCCAGACTTTTTTTAATCCCGAAAGGGGTAGATGGAAGACCAATCCTAAACTAGGTATCTAATATCAAGGGAATCCAGGTAAAAAGGGGTAAGAGTTCGGCCAAACCCTTGTTGATATTGACTCCGGAGCTTGTGAACAGACTTGCGCTCTAGTATTCTACGTACAATTTGGTAGCTTTATTTATACAATGAACATCAGGTCTAACTAGCCAGTCACAGACATTCGCAGCCAACGGGCTATGGTGGAATTTACAAATTGAACTTGCTATTATCTGCTCATGCGCACTCGTTTATGTCAATGTTCTTCCAAGATGTAATACGTTGACACGTTTCATGTCAAAAGTGGCTATATTCAGCCCAACTAGTTGGGCCACATGGGTTCCAGGTCCTTGGGGGTAATCTAATAATGAGAATAGGCCCAGTGGAAATTCACAGCGAGTCCAGTATCGTGAATTGATTCATTTTTACGAGAACTCAGCACATGGCCGAGAGTTTATACTCCCGAAAATGACCCTGTAGGCGCTCGAGCCAAGATGAGTCTAGGCGGCGAACCCAGGACGGCGACCCCCTCGGCATCTTCATGGACTCGGGCGTGGATATCGCGAGCCGGCAGTCACGAGTGACTATACATAGCGGGCAAGGCACCGTGTGTAGTACGTAAGGGCCTGAATACTAGTATGCTGAAATATAATTAGCGGAGTGAGTCCGGGAAGCATGATGTACTGGGAATTGGGAGTTTAGTCCCGTGGTGTGCAGTGTTTTATTTATACAGAAACATAAAAAGACAGTCACTAAGTGCGCATTTCACCTCGAATGCTAAATCATATCTTGAATTATTCCCAATCCGTTAGGAGAAAGGTTTCTTCTCCTCCCATCTTTCCTTGCCCTTATCGGTGTTGCCTGCGTCATGCTAGGAAGACAAGGTGGTGCCGGCTGCTTCATGGAGGGCTGTGAGCAAGCCCTCGGGTGTGAGGCGTCGCATTTTCTGACTCCGTTACTTGAATACTATTTAGACCTCCTGACTTCGCAATGGTATTGACCGGTACTGGCGAGGAATATATATTGTGGAAGGTAGATGTGATAACCTACTGGGCACTGAAGCGTGCTGATGAACGAGGCAACGACATAAGCTGCCCCTTTCTGGAAATTGACTATCCCCTATAGTGAACAATAGGCACACTGGCTTCCTGTGCTTGCCTTAGTGTATGAGACTTGTCGGTTGTTAGCCATGCCAGGCTATTCTGTATCGTAGGTGCTACATGTATCTGTGGGAAGTATGATCACTTCATACGATGAGAGAAACTCTGCTTGGGACTATTTTAGGATTCTGACATGTCCCAGCCGTAAGAAACGCTAGACACAAACACCAATAGATGAATTCCTAGGATACCAGAAAATATGGAAAGCATACATGGCCTGAGGTATTCATCCAAACAGCCTCTGATAAATTCCCTGCCATTACCCTACTTCAATCATCTACTCCAGGTAGTTAATCGTACAATCCAAACGTGTAAAGCAGAGTTATCGAATGGTATGGTATCGTTCGTGTCGTGTCGTCGTCCATAAGTAGATGGCGGTCTCTTCGATTCGGTATCCCCGTCCTTGCCCCTTCTCGCCTTCGTGTGTTATGTTATGTCTTGTCGTTCATTGCCATATATACCCTTGTAGCCTATCCCGACCCCAAGACCAACTCCCTGCGGAACCCTACTATCCTCCCTCTTTCCCCATCGGATATCGGAGGCATAGATCGTAAAACCTGCTGAAATTAAACTGGTCACAGAAAGAAAAGGAAAACATCTATCACATTCGGGTTCGTAGATAGCTTGAGCAAATGGGGGGAAAAAAGGAAGAAAAAAAACTTTTTGTCAGAATACACAACAGTTCGTATTTAGCCACCACGGGTTCCTGTGTCCTCTCGTGATCCTCTCCAGCAAGCCCAGTCAAGCGGAGACCCTAAAATGGAGGACTACCCTGGGACTATAGATAGAGCTATGTGTATCAACCACAACACCATCCCGCGGACGCCGTCACGTTTCATGCGTATGTTGGTATCATCACATCTATTTCTCCTTCTTCGCCTTGGCACCCTTGGTCTTGGCGGTGCCCCGGAGCGTCTTCTGGCGGTTCTTGCGTTGCTTGCCTGTTTCGAAAAAGTCAGTCGGAAGAAGGAAAAAAAAAAGAAGAAGAAGAAGACGTACGTTGCTGTCGGGAGGCCTTCTCGACCTTGGTGGCAAGACCGACACGGATGAGACGGTACTTGGGCTCGAACTTCTTCATGGCCTCGGGCGAGTCGTAGATGAGGGCGAAACCCGTCGTCTTGCCGCCACCATACTGTGTTCTCAGGCCGAAAACGCTAACCTGCTCGGTGGTGGCCTTGTAGAGGGTGGAGAGCTTCGACCGGAGGTCCTCCTTGGAGATTCCTGCACTGCCGGGGTGGAGGACATCGCTGGATGGTGACCGTCAATCGTCAGAGGGATGGAGAGGAAGGAGGAGGGGGAGAGGGGAGGAAACACAACGGTGCACATACACGACCATTTGCTTCTGTGGGACATGTTAGCACTGCTCCAGGGAAGGATAATGGGAATGGGGATGGGGATGGAAATCGCAATCGTAGTCGAGGGGCAGAGAACAACATACTCGGCTCAGCAGAGGGTTGCGGATGAACTTCCGCGTTCGCAGCGTGACGCTTTCGGCTGTTGGTCCAAAGTCAGCATCATGGATTATAAAATAAAATAAAATAGAAATGCGACACGTTCTGAGAGATTTCCGGATTTCACATACAGGCCATCTTCGCGATTCTGTTGTCGGTATCGAAATGACGTTTGGCTGAGGATTTGCGGAAAGTTGGGATCTTTTTTTTCGGTTCGGTTCGCCTTTGCAAAATTGGGGGAAGTTGAATTTCCTAAATTTTTGTGTGCGCCCTACACGAGGGGAGGAAAGGATTGGGTTGGACAGCTGGCTGCAGCTGACCTTCCCTCATTCTTTTGTGCACGGACCATGGGTAGGTAGGCAGCGGAACAAGCTCGGTCCATGCTTAGGTAGAATCCCGCAGCCCCCACTTCAATTCTCGGATGCAGCCCTGACTGCATGTGACTCAGTAAGCACAAGTAGGTAGGTACCTAGTACTTAGGTACCTAAGTACTTACTTGGTGCTCCTAGCCGTTACAACACGCAAAGTCTCCTCCGATCAGGAGTACTACTAAGAGTAGGTGATAATACATACGTACGAGCATAAGATATTATTTCAAAAACTAATGCATACATAGGTAAGTAGTAACATGTGTATATTCAATACCTAGGTAGATAGGTATGTAGGTATATTGGTAGCTAAATTGTAATTGCAAATAGGTCATCTTTTCAGCCTCGACGGAAGCAACCCACCTCACGATAACCTGGCTGGCGAATGTTTACATGGGCATATTAAAAAAAAGATGAAAGACCAGAAGTCCTCCAACTTAATCTACTGTCTACGCAGTTACGTGCCAGGAACGAGGGATTAGAAGGTTCAAGGTTCCACCTAACACGGATTTGCTCTACCTGTCAGCTTCACTACGCAAGCGTATGGTCACGAAGTAGCAAATCAGAATCACAATAACGGCAGCCCGGATGGGTACACCCTCAGGTGGTCTTCCTACGGCAGTGTCGGGGAATCCGTTGGGTTAGAATCTTCGGCAGCGGTGTGGTCCAGGTAGGGAACCGTATGATATGATCGATTATATATACGGCACTTTCAATGTCAGCCAGCCTGTCCTCCCATACAAAAAAAAGAAGCCATTATATATAATGTTGGTTCACTACACTTACTAGTATGAAACATGCCCATTTCCTCCCACTTTCATGAAGTAACCTCATTCATAGCAACCGGGTCCACGCGGCTATCCCTGCGAAAGGACGGTCTCAGATCTTATAGAACGTTCGCGATGCTCCTTGACCACGAGACTGCTCAAGAGATGAGATCGGCCACGTTCATCGGCATCTCGTCGATCTGCGTAGAGTAGTACACTGCCCAAAGTTAGTATGTCAGACACACCTAGACGTGACAGGGCGCATAGACAACAACTCACGTTCAATATCTCGGAGGATTCGGACATCCTCGCTGGTAACAAAGTTGATGGCTACACCCTTCCGACCGAATCGTCCGCTACGACCGATGCGGTGGATGTAGTTCTCACGGTTGCTGGGAAGGTCGTAGTTGATGACCAAACTAACCTGCTGCACATCAATACCGCGAGCCCAAACATCGGTCGAGATCAGCACTCTGCTGTTGCCCTGTCTAAAGTCTTGCATGATGCTGTCACGTTCCTTCTGGGGCATGTCGCCATGCATGCTGCTGACGGTAAAGTTGGCCTCGCGCATCTTGTCCGTCAGCCAGTCGACCTTGCGTCTCGTGTTGCAGAAAATAACGGCCTGGGTGATGGTGAGAGTGTCGTAGAGATCACACAGCGTATCGAACTTCCAGTCCTCCTTCTCGACCGCAATAAAGTACTGCTTCAGGCCCTCCAGCGTCAGCTCGTCACGCTTGACCAGGATGCGAACGGGGTCCGTCATGAACTTGGTCGTCATGTCCAGCACATCGTAAGGCAGGGTGGCCGAGACGACAACGACCTGGGTCGCGGGCGGAAGATACCGATAGACATCGTATATTTGCTCTCGGAAACCTTGGTTCAGCAGCTCGTCGGCCTCGTCGAGGACCAACATCTTGATGTTGCGAGTGCGCAGGTGGCGGCGTCGAATCATGTCAGCCACACGTCCCGGGGTTCCAGAGACGATGTGCTGGCCATAGTCCAGCTTGCGGATATCCTCGCCAACATTCGTGCCACCGATGCAGGCGTGACACTGGACGTTCATGTAGTCGCCGAGAGCCATGACGACAGACTGGATCTGGGTGGCCAATTCGCGGGTCGGGGAGAGCACGAGGGCCTGGGTTTCGCGCACAGCCGTGTCGATGACCTGCAGCATGGAAATCGAGAAGGTGGCCGTCTTTCCGGTACCAGACTGGGCCTGGGCGATGGTGTCGCGTCCCTTGCAGACCTGGACGATGGCTCGGGACTGGACAGCCGAAGGGGATTCGTAGCCGTATGCGTAGATTCCACGGAGTAGGTTCTCTATTGATCGACACGAAAAAGGCACGTTAGAATGCTACCAAACTTGCATTGATTTGGATATAATATAAGATATGGCACACATACCCTTCAGCGACATGGACTCAAAGGTAGGATGGACCATGACCTCTTTGGAGGTGGAGAATTCCATCTTCTCGTCGGCACGACGATCGATACCTCCGCCTTCTGCCGCCATGTTGACCGATTTGTTCCGATAGATCACACTTTTTTGGAGCTTCTAGATACGAGAGTTCGTGGGAAAAAGAGAGATGCTTGATGAGGATGGAGTGACAGACGATGGGGGGATAGGTCGATGGATAAGACAAAGGCGATGAAAATAATGAATGATGATGGGTTTTGAAGGTTTAAAGCTCGGAGCAATTGGGAACCAGGACGGCGGCTGCTCTTGAAAATTTAATGGAGACCGTGTGGCTAGTGTGCTGATAATGCTTGGATGGGCCCCATATTTGATCGTTATCGGTGGTTGGGTACGCGGGCACGGGGTTCTCATTGGCCGGGTGGGGAATAGAAATCCGCCAAATCTGCGAGGCTTCAGGTCACTGAATTTCTTCTTCAGCCTCATTCATCTTCCACCATCAAATCAAATCATCAACCTCCGATGATCCATCATCCATTTATCCATCATCATCATCAGTCAAATCGCCTGCACGCTACATCCCCGTCTTACTCATAGCAAACTGCCACGATGCTTCTAGAGGAGCAGAGGTTCCTGCACGAGGACCTCGAGAGGTTAGAGCAAGGGATTGCTGATCGCATTGGGGAGGAACCCAAACACGTAGGTTGTCGCTGAAGCTTCTCCTGTCATTGTCCGTCGCTAATCCTTTCGCTCTCCAGATTCGTGATCGCCTCGCGCGGGACCATCAAATAGCCCAGTTCCTAGACCGAATTGCCTCGCAATCCAGCAAGCTCCTCTCCATATACCGCGATGCCGACGGTGCAAGGTCGCGTGAGATACAGCAGATCGGGAGCGGCGACCCCATGGACGAGTTCTACAAGCAGCTAGCCGACATAAGGAGCTTCCACGCCAGATATCCCAACGAGCCCGTCGAAAACCTCGAGCGCGCATACCGCCCCAAGAAAGGACCCGATGGCGAACTAAGCCAGCCCAGCATCGTCGACACCATGTTCACGGGTGAGGAAGCATTCGGCCGCTTCTTCGATCTACAATCCTGCCACGAGCTCTATCTCAACTTACCTAATGCGAAGCGCCTCAGCTATCTCCAGTATCTCGATTTGTTCGACAACTTCACCCCCGGCGCCGGTGGTCTGAAGCGATCCGAGAAGCTGACTGACCAGTATTTCAACTACGTTGGCCAGCTAGCCTTGGACCTCGAGACTTTCATGCGGAAAACGCGTCCGTTGGAGAATGTCGACAAGGTGATCGCCGATTTCGACAAGGAATTCGATGCGGCCTGGGAGAAGGACGAGGTGTCGGAATGGAAGAAAGAAGAGTCGGGTACTAAAGCCAACGGGGCAGCTGGACAGGGGACGACGGGCGGCGCTGTCTGGTGTGAGGACTGTGAGAAGGAATTCAAAAACGAGAATGTTTACAAAGGCCATCTCTCCGGCAAGAAGCATGTGAGGGCCGCTGCCGAACGGGCGAAGAGATTACAAGGGGGGGCCGAGGACACGGGTAGTGCGGGCGGTAATGGCGTCCAGTCGACAACCCGACTCAAGGAACGGGCTATTGCGGAGCGCGAGTTCCGGGTCAAGCGTCTCGCCAGTGCTATGAGCACCGAGCGCAGCGACACTCGGGTCAACGTGGAGAGGAAGCAAGGCATGACGGAGCGCGAGCGTCAGCAGGAGCTCGAGAACCTCTTCAGCGCCACGGTGACGCCCTCGCACGCCATGGACACGGATGAGGGCGATGAGGGCGACGACGGCGACAAGATATACAACCCCCTAAAGCTACCCCTCGCCTGGGACGGTAAGCCCATCCCCTTCTGGCTGTATAAGCTTCACGGACTGGGGGTCGAGTTCCCCTGCGAGATCTGCGGCAACTTCGTGTACATGGGACGGCGGGCGTTCGACAAGCACTTTAACGAAGCGCGCCACCTGTGGGGGCTCAAGTCGCTCGGCATCACCAGCACGGCACTGTTCCGCGACATCACGGGTATCGACGAGGCCCTGCGCCTATGGGAGAAGATCCAGAAGGACAAGCGCAGGGACAACCGCGTCGACGACGGCAGCGTCATCCAAATGGAGGACGCTGAGGGGAACGTCATGCCCGAGAAAGTGTACTACGATTTGCAGAAGCAGGGGTTGCTGTAAGATTATTGTACTTGGCTATAGGCGATGGTTTTTTTGGCACGGCTCACCCAGGCGGGATGGTGGTAGCATGTAGGCGTTCAAGCGAAGATATTGATTAACCAGAATTGGAATTTAATAGGGGTGATGTTACAAGTACCAATTTATGGCATATATCACTTCAAAACATGTAGCATGTCTAAGATGCAGATGAAACTATTTACACGTAGTTCAGTCAGCGATAATAGAACAGAACCACCCAGTATAGATACTGTATAAGCAATACAATATTACGTATGATGCCATTTACCACCATTCTAGAGTGACGCGGAAAGCTCTTGCTGGTTTGATATATGATGGGATATCGGGATATTGGTGTGTAGCAGTAGGGGAGTAACATCCCCCCCCTCCCCCCAACAACAACAACCTAATCTTGCTAGACTTGTCGAAAATTCCTTCTCCGTCTTGGGATCCATTGCAGATACCGAACTCATTGTAAGTCTCTCGATAGAGGTAGCATATGAGGCATACCTTGTTGTCGTAAGGGGTAAGGTCTTACGGACTGGCATACCTATGACTTATTGCTACACCACAAGTTGAAAGATAGATACTGGGGTTATCAAGCATGATGGGAAAGTCAACTATAAATATTCCTCCACGTGGATAATACGAACCTTGGGGTGAGCTGGTGGAAATGAAGTGGAGTTCATCTCAAAATATATAATATCTCCCTCCTGCCTTTATTCTCATGAGTCTAAGTAGCATCCTCTTAAGTATAAGTGCTGACGTCCTTTAAAGCAGTCCAAATTTATATGTAAGCACTCTCCCTCTTAATAGAATATATATTGTGCTATCTTATATTGAAAGCTTATACCTAAAGGCAATTATGGGTTTCTTGCTCTCCTGGAAGATAGCCCTCTTCCCTTTACCTTACCCTTTTATTTCAGTAGCATAAAGCTAGGTTGTTCACAAGTGGAATGGGTTTGGTGGCCATATTTTTCTATTTACATATCATGTCTAGAAAAATATTAGGAGCACTAGGCATTTAATCTGCGTGTAACTTAAACCATTTTATTTATTTTACTTAGTGAAACATAATAACATACTTAAATGGTGTTTATCTGGTAGTAAAATCAATATATCGTACGGGTCTTGAAATTACAAGAAGGGTTCCTTCTATACTGTTCCGATTCTAGTAGGTATGGGCATCATGACAATAGAATGTCGCGGCACCCCGACTGCCATTACGGCGGGTGCCAACTTGATATTTAAGTTTACGAAAAGTACCTAGTGAGAGCAGGATATAAAGTGCATGAGCAGGTATTTGGATCAACCTTGTTGACTATCCAAGTATCTATGGCTCGAGGGTTATACGATTTATATTACTGATTAGAGAAAATAGGGTGGGAAAATAGTTCTGTCCTTTTTCTTTGACTTTATTAAATTTTCTATGAACATTATCTCGCCAATATTGAAATTCTAGGTTGTCATATTGTAGTACCCTATGTACCTACACTAAGTCGGTGATGGTTCATGAAGCTATCTGCAGATTGATGAAACCCCGAGGTGTGTCGTAAGTTGCTTAGGTAAAATCCGTTCCAATGGACTATTCTTCCATTTATTTGGCCCGTGCGTGCTGTGCTGTACTACATATCTAACCTTAAGATACCTACTACCTAGGTAGTTTCACCCCGCCAACTCATGTTATCGATCGCTTTTAGATTACAACACCTACTACTTACCCACTACCTACCTACTATCTACTTACTACTCGGGGCATCCGATTTCATGTCTGTCCGTATGCCCTGAATTAGGTAGGTATATAATTACATCCTGCTCTCTCCTCTTATAACACGTCTTTTTCTTCAACAAGTAGCTCATCTTCTTCGTCGCACCTCATCCATGCAATGGCGAACAGCATCATAAACTTGCTTTGTGACTACCCGACTCCCGCTGCTTCGCGACCTTATGGTTGAATCGTTTCACGAGTGAGAACAAGGCGCACATAACTAGCTACCTAACCTACTTATCTACCTACCTACTTCACCTACCATTATACTCGCTACCATGTCCGTTTTGCTTCGACCGATCCCGCCCTTCTACGCGGTGTATGTACTCAGGTCGACCGTCCGGAATGCGTCGCTCTACATCGGCTCGACGCCCAACCCACCGCGGCGCCTGAAGCAGCACAACGGCGAGGTCGTGGGCGGCGCTGCGCGCACGGCGGTTAAGAGACGACAGCCCTGGGAGATGATCGGGCTGGTATCTGGATTCCCCAGCATGGTGGCGGCGTTGAAATTCGAGTAAGAAGAAACCCCCCCCCCCCTTTCCTGCACGGAGGGTACCGGGCGGGAGTGGTCTAACAAGCTTACAGATGGGCCATTAACAATCCTCACCGTTCTCTGCATATCCCACATGAATCCCGCATCACCGTCGCGACGCAGCGGCACCGGAATGGCCGGCTGAGACGCCCGCCTAAGATGCTTACCTCCATCGCCGCGAACCTGCACCTCCTGCTGCGCATGCCCAGCTTCGCGCGATTGCCGCTAGCCGTGCATTTTTTTGATGCCAAGTTCCACACCGTATGGGAGGAGCGGGTCGAGGCTTCGGAGGAGCAGCTGCGGCCGTCGATTCGTGTACACACAGATTTTGGGCCGTCTTCACCGTCGGAGAAGGACAAACCATGGGGCATCCACGCGCTGCCGCTAGACTACGGTCCGATCAAGGAGTACGTGCGGAAGGCGCAATCGCTGCACGCGGTCGAGAGTGAGCCCAGTTGCCTAGTATGCGGGAAAGCACTGCTCCCGGGCCGGGGTCTCTATGCGACGTGTCCGAACGCGGAGTGCGATGGTACGGGGCACGTGTCTTGCTGGAGCCGCAATCTGCTCAGATATATCAACAATGACAAAACCAAGGACGACGAAATAATCCCGGTCGAGGGCCGCTGTCCTAAATGCCGGACGGTGGTGAATTGGGGGGTTATGATGAAGGAGATGAGCCTTCGGGTGCGGGGGTCGAAGGAGGTTGACAAATTACTGAGTAAGAAGACCCGAAAGCCTCAAGCCCGGGCCGAGTCAGTTGGGAGTTGTAGTAGTAGGACGAGTGACGGGAATGATTGAATGGACCGGCCTACGCCATGTTTTTTTCATGTTTTTTCTGCTACGTAGGTGCGGTAGGGAATTTGTTTTGGAATTGCATATTAATATAGGTATGGTACCTACCTAGGTATAGTAAAGACTACAAGTAGCACTACATAGATAAGTAGTGGTGTAAGGTACTTAGTGGTGTAATATCGGGACCTCGGATGGATACGGACGGGGCATATCGGCCTTGTTTCAGGGCGTTCCTAAATCCCTTTACGAGGGTAGACGTTGTTTGATTCCATGTGTACCTAGGTAGTACTACCCTATACCTACTAACCTACTTACCTACATAGTATTTTTAGAACCACCCTGGGGTGGGCGTTTCGTTTTTGCTTTGACGAATTAAATACCTACCTAAGTACTCATCTATTGCCTGTTATCGATTCATGCTGCGCAACTTGCGACCTAGGGATCGAACTTAGATTTAGACTTGAAACACCATGGACTATCGGTTCATTGGTATTACATATTACCTATATAGTGCCCGTACATAATCCTGTAGTCTATTATGTGTGTTTTGAACTGTTTAGTATCAAATTGGCCTCAAGAGAGAAAATAAAAGATTGACGATGCTCTTGGTTGTGGCATTGCGGTTATCTTAGTACTGTACTACGGGTACAGGGTTTGGCGTACTACCTACCTACTAGATGGCCTACCATGTACATTAGTACTAGGTACTACATAGCAGATTGGTTGCCTTTCTGGTGGTTGGTGTATGTATTAAAATGTACCCAAGTTGTTTCTTGCCGTTCTCTTTTTCCCCTTCTTTATTTCTCTCTTCTTGCCCCGTTGCCTCCCCGCTCTACTACTACTGTTTCCGGTTCTGCACGCCGTGCAGCCGTGAAAGAGGGCGAGAAAGAGAGGCGTCCCGCGGCGGCAGGATGTAGGTACTCTAAATAGGTGGTTGTAGGTACATACCTATGTATGTATGTAGGTACTTAGTAGGTAGGTAGCAAGCAACCACCTGCAGAGCTCGCTATTTCGGGGCGATCTAAAAAAGATGGGATGTGACGTTCGCGTATGTACAGGTGTGTGTGTGTGTGTGTGTGCGTGGACTTTCCTCAAAGTTCAAACCCAGGGATGGGAGTGTAGATCCACTACTTTGGACGACACCTCTACCTTATTGGCTCGCTAGGCGACCTATTGATTTCCGACCCCTGCAAGCCTGCCTGCGATATCAACTCTCTCGCTCTCTATCTTTCTCTTTTTTCCCTTTTCTTTTCTTGTTTCTCTACCTACCTAGCTTGCCCCCCTCCCCACTTTCTCTCCCCTCGCTCGTTTTACTGGGTGGATGGATTTCCTTCTGAAATCTGACAACAACTATAACTTGGAAGAATAAAACCTTTTCCTTCTCCCTCTTTTTTTTCTTCTTTTCTTTTCGTCTTTGGTACTTACTTGCCTTGTTTGCGCGTATTTGATGGATGGAAACCAAAGTTTAGGCCATATAAATATCCGAACGCGAGCTGTGATTGCATGCAAAACTTACCGCGCACGGACTGGAATGGAGTAGGTAAGTACCTACCATCTTGTATGCAAGGGTTGACAACGACTTGGGATAAGTTCCGCAGGAGAGAAGGAAAGGAAAAAACTGGCTATCAACTTGAAGTCAATTGAAAGGTGGACGGGAGAAAGCAAAGCCTTGCCGTATCTCATTCCTCCTGTACCTAAGTTGCGGCCCGCTCGGCGTAATCTATCCTCAGATGACATGCAGCTATTTCTTTTCCCTTTCCCTTGTGCCTAACTTAGTATGTATAGTACTAACACTAGTGCCATGTATATATGTACCATCTTGCCTCGTCCATGTTTCTTCTTCCTCATTTTCCTTTCCATGTCTTCCCCCATCGCATTGCATCTGAATTATAGCGTATACGTGATGTAAGTACATATGGTACTTAGGTACTTTTATAGCGTGCAAGGAGTTACCAGACATTATGTACCCAGGTATCGTGGCTTGGCTCTCGGTAGCCGGTCACGCCAGCCGCCATTGACAACTCGCTAAATTCTGCCACATCATATAGTCCCGTCTATAGTAGCAGTTACACATGTCTATACTAGTAACTAACCTACCTTTAATGTATCGATGGTATGTATCAATCCATACGATATGTGATGTTATAAATGCGATGACAACGATGTTATTATTTTCTGATTATGGTTTTCTCCAGTCTGGTAGGTTAGTACTTAGTACATAGTTACAGGTATGTCACATCCTATACCCACTTCTCTCGCGGCGATTAGATATCACATATTACTAGGTAGGTACCTGGCATCGTGCTCTCTCTTCCATCGGCCCCTACCGCCGGTTCCTGATTTTCTTGCTATGGACTTATTCTGTTCTCCTTTTCCCACCTCATCCCCGCCTTTTTCTTTCTTTCTTTCTTTCCCGTATCATACGATTCATCTTTTCGGCGATCATTCGGATTTTAAAAAACCCCCCTTAAAAATACTTATGAAAGTCGTTCCAGCCTATCTCCCCTCCTAATAGCACAATATCATAATTCTATCAATTTGTATAGACACAGTTGGCCTTACGAGCGCTATGACGACGACTAAAAAGGGTCACTTGACTTTGATTTATTTTCTAAACATCAATATACCTCACTCCCTACCAAAAAGCAATTATATAATGCATGCCCAGTACTAACATGTGTGCGCGTGCGTGTGTGTGCATAGCGTTCATGTGATCGAATAACAACACATCGGTCTCCTGCAATGTGTATAATAAAACACGATACCTACATATCCTGACCAGCCTGACTGGTTGGATATACACGGCTATTATTTGCGCATCATCCTTGTGGGCTGAGATCAACTACGCCGCATCCGCGCGTTGTTGCTTTCTTTTCCCTTCCCTTCCCCTTGCCTGCTAGCCTCGGGCTTATTTATATCTAGGTTGGTAGGCCTGGCGGTTGTAAGCATTTATAACTCGTCCCATAGATTTTTGGATTATGCCTTTCATGCTTTTTCATGCATCCATTACGTGTTATACATACCTACCTACTTCCTGGTTGCATGATCATGATCTTAAGCACGATCACGGAATCAATACCTAGGTCAAAGGTAGGTATATCTTGCCTACATCATAAAAGGTAGGAGAGCAGAGGTTTATAATAATTGAGTCTACGGGATAGAATAGTTGAAAAGCGTTTTAATTGATTTGGTACTTTGATATACTGAAATGCGATACTGTGTTATACTGAAAGGATGGAAGACATTGTGGAGTATTGAAATGTCTATCAATCCCATCTAATTGTGATGTAGCCGGCGACAACCGGTGATGCCAAGATAAGAATGTTACATAGTATGTACATGAGGTTAGGTCGAGGACTGTACAATACATACAAATACGCTACCTACTACTACATATGTAGTATGTAGCCTACAACATAGCTGAGATCATTCCTAAGTATAAGCCAGGTACATTAGACATGTAGCGTAGCAGCAGCAGCAGCAGCAGTGATGGGAGCAAGTCCCGGTGCATCGTCGACGATGGAGAGAGTTCTTAGGTAGTAGTAGAGGCGGGACCCACTATGTAGGGAAGTGAGGTTGTGACGGGAGGTTGCGAGGTCCAGGAGTGGTGGTGGTGGAGGTGGTGGGAAAATGGGGAACTTCAAAGTGGCTGCTATGAATTCCCGACGACATTGAAATCTGAATTGCGAGTCGCATATCCACTTTGCACCGTCAGATAAGCCGGTGCACGGTTCCGTTTACCCCCCTCCCCATCTGCTGCAGCCAACAGAGGTTGTAGCGTTAGTATGTAGCAGTTAGCTCGTAGGAGGTTTAGGTACTGTACCTACCTGTAAGTAGGTGCCTACACGGGCATGTAACATCATTCACCATTTGCTAGCATGATGAACTCTCCATCCCCACAAAGTAGCAATGTACCTCGGTACATATGTACATAATGTAGGTACAAGTCTTCTATAATAGCACTTATATAGTGTACATGTATGTTGTACTAGAGAGCATTCAAGTTTGTACCTACATACAGTAGTGTAGGCATTCCTTTCCCCCTTCTATCTTCAAGTTGTGTATCAAATTGCTTGTCTTGTCTTCCATGTTTTATCTATCTCTTATTTCTGCTGCACATTTTATCCGTGTGTCTATTGTGTGTGCGTGTGTAAACATTCCATTCTATTTTTTTCTTCTCTCTCTCTCGCTCTTATTATCCAATTATTCCCCCCAGCAACTTTAAGTTCCTTAAATATACAGGTACCTGTTTACCGGTTTTTAGTTTGAATTTTCTTCTGTGTTGTAATTGAATGGGTTTACTATTTGTGTATCTGTGTACTGTAGTGAATGATAGAAGATTGAAGGCAGGTATGTATATAAAGGTAGGGTTGGTAGGAGGTAGTACTTGCCTACTGAGGTACTAAAACCTGGCCTGGTCTGACCTAATTTGGCCTGATTGACTTGCCTGCATTGGTCAACCCAGATCCCTCCTACCCTAGTGTACCTACCCCATTCCCATCTTAATCCACTCACGCCCACTCCCGGTAAGTAAACCTTAGCCTCTAAACCTCTGCTTTTTTACCTCTGCCTCTTACTTACTACCTACACATCTCTCCTCTCACTCCCGACACCTCCCCCCCCATACCTCCCTCTCACTCATCCATATCTCTCTCTCTCCTACTCGCCTTTACCTTCACTTACAAAACTTCTTCACCATCATACCGATTCTGGGTCATCCCACCAAGACAGCCACCACGCGGCGTTAAATTTTCCCTTTCTTTTGCCTGCTGTCCCCTTCTCATGATCGTAATATAGTAATTCGCCTAAATCCCACTCCAGGGTGCTGCTGCTGCCGCCGCTGCGTGTGTGTGTGTGGTGGACGTGAACTGGTACAAAAAATAAGGTATCTCTTGTCTGGTCTACCTTTTTCTTGGTAGAGGAAGAGGAAAGCTTTGGTGGCATCTGCAACTTAACCAGCTGCATCTCTCCCACCTTCACGCTAACATCGCCCATTCATCTCTCACCCCTTCCCTTCTTCCTCTTCATTCACCATCGTCTAAGTCGTCCGTCCCGTATCCCACGGAAGGAAAGATAAAAAAAAAAGGGCGACAGCCCTATTTCTATCCTATCCTGACTCTACCATCTTCACTCTCTCCTCCCCCTCTCCCTCACGACGTCGATGCGATGCACCCATTTCCTTTGTGAGATTGATAACCTCAGCTGCCACTCTTACTCATCCCGCCCCGACCACCAGGCTCGGCCTTTTAGCAATCGTTCCGAGATATCACGAGGCATCCCTGGCCGGCCTGCATCGACTCTGTCGTCGGTAAATCATGGTTTCTGTCCCCTCCGTCAGCCATAACGGCAGCGGTGGAGGCATTAGCAGCGCCAATGCCAGCTCGCGAGCTTCCCCTGCCGTTAGCACCGTCAACGCTGCGAATAATGCACCCGCGTCGTCGAGCGGTCCCAAGTCCAAACCCCCGGTCAACTCAAATGGCTATCACCCAACGAACCCGCAAATCCCCCTCAGCTCGCTGCGCAGTGCGCCACTAGACCTGAGATCAGTCGAGCGAAGAGGCCAACCCACTGCTGGCCGAGAGCCCATCAAGCGAAATCGCCCGTTTGGTCTGCAGGATGCTCCCACCTACCGCCCGAGCGAGGAGGAATGGAAAGACCCGTTCGAATACGTCCGCAAGATCACCCCCGAGGCGCGTCAGTATGGGATTTGCAAGATCATCCCTCCCGATTCGTGGAATCCCGATTTCGCAATCGATACTGAGGTGAGTATTTGGTTGTCGCGTGGCATCGTAGGACCAGTCGGTTAGAGGGGGACGATAGCTCGCGACCAGTCAATCAATTGTGCTCGACGAGGCTGGTTCCGGGCCCCCTGGCTCTTGGCTACCTCCCCTACCACCAAGTAGTTTACTAATGCTCTATGTAGAAATTCCACTTTCGAACTCGAAAGCAAGAATTGAATTCAGTAGAAGGCAGTACGTAGTCTACCATGCACTGCTCTGTGATCGGCACAGCCGTCATTGACCAATTCCTGCCAGGCACACGCGCGAACCTCAGCTATCTCGATGCCCTTGCAAAATTCCATAAGCAGCAAGGAACCAATCTCAACAGACTACCCTATGTCGATAAGAAACCTCTCGATCTCTACCGATTAAAGAAGGCCGTCGAGTCCCGTGGTGGATTTGAAAAGGTCTGCAAGACGAAGAAGTGGGCAGAAATTGGACGAGACCTAGGCTATAGCGGCAAGATTATGTCCTCGTTATCGACCTCCCTGAAGAACTCGTACGATCGGTGGCTTAATCCCTATGAGAACTACCTCCGTCAAGCGAAGCCCGGAGTCTACCAACAGCTTGAATACGAATATGGCGGCCCGCTGACGCCTAGTCCGGCACCGAGCCCGCTCAAGCGCTCAAGTGTTAACACACCGTCTAGTCTGAGAGGAGAATCGCCCGCCCGGCATGCCACTGACGCGCTACAGGCCAGTATTAGTGTGCCTAAGCAGGAAAATGACCGTGAATTGAGCGCGGCCGATATACCTACAAGCGCTCCGCAGCCTGCGTCGGGGGGATTTACAGCTATCAACGCGGGAGGGTTTACGGCAGTCAATGCTGGGTTTACCAGCATAAACCGGCCGACTCCGACAGATCCCAAGGGCTTCACCCCACCCCCCAAACACCACGGCAGCCCGCTTTCGTCAGCGAAAAACACGCCCGATTTCCGTCCCTCTGGACTAGGCGCGGCCAATGCGCTGAAACGTCAGCTCAGCTGCGATAGCCTAGACTCGGCGAGAAAAGATGCCAGCACCGATAAAGATGATTCTGAGGGTGGCAGTAGGAGGAGCAAGAGGCTCAAGAAAGGTATGTCTTTTTTTACTGCATCATCACTCGGCTACCCCTGGTTTTCAGCATTTTTCTTTTCCAGCATTGCTCGCCTGTCTTGTGGTTATGTTATTATTCAATCCCCCTGTTCTGCTCTCTATTTATCTCTTACCTACTACCATCGTCATCTCTCCGTTTTTCTCGGTCTTGGTCTCTCTCTCTTTTCTTTTTTTCCCCCCTTCTCTTTCTGTCTCTTCCCACCATGCCATGAGCCCCAACCTCAATTTTCGCATGTACCTGCACCACAAGGCGCACATGCTTCTAGTAGGTGTGCTGTGCGACATTCGATGCAGGGATGCTTATGCACCCAAGTCATGCGGTCTGCCGTGCAAGTAACCTCTAGAGGTGGTCGGACGGCTGCTGGCTGTCTCTGCGTTCCTGATTGGCTCGATTGTTTCCGCGGCTAATGCATGCTGGCGTACAGAAACTGTCCCGACCGTTGCCGGATCTCATATGTCTCTATTTCGACCTTCGGCCCCTAGAATCCCCCGCGACGAGACAACTGTTCCAGGAGAGGTATGTGCTCAGCTGGTCAACCCATCTTGATCCGGCCCGCACGGCAGGATTGTTAATTGACTATGGATATAGAAATGCGACACGTGCGGCAAGGGCAGCGATGCTGGCTTTATTGCGGTGTGCGAGTCTTGCGACCATGGATATCACGGCGCCTGCTTAGACCCTCCTCTGAAGACGAAGCCTGATGGCGAATGGAATTGTCCTCGATGTCTCGTTGGCGATGGACAGTTTGGCTTTGAGGAGGGTGGCCTCTACTCGCTCAAACAATTCCAGGAGAAGGCTGCCGACTTCAAACAAGGATACTTCGAGAATCGCATGCCTTACGACCCCGTACTAAACTGCGCGAGACCGGTTACCGAAGATGATGTCGAGCGCGAGTTCTGGAAGCTTGTTGCCAGCATTGAGGAGACGGTCGAGGTTGAGTATGGCGCCGACATCCACTGCACCACTCACGGTTCTGGCTTTCCCACTGCTGAGCGGGATCCTTGCAACTCATACTCAACGGATCCCTGGAATCTCAATGTCATGCCTCTTCATCCCGAAAGTCTCTTCCGCCATATTAAGACGGATATCTCAGGCATGACGGTGCCGTGGGTGTATGTGGGCATGATCTTCTCGACGTTTTGTTGGCACAACGAAGATCATTTCGCCTACTCGATCAACTACCAGCATTTCGGAGCCACCAAGACTTGGTATGGTATACCTGCGGAGGATACTGACAAGTTCGAGAATGCTATGCGAGAAGCCGTGCCCGAACTTTTTGAAACGCAACCCGATCTCCTCTTCCAGCTTGTGACGCTGCTTACTCCGGAACACCTGAAGAAGGCAGGCGTCAGGGTCTATGCCTTGGATCAGCGTGCCGGCCAGATGGTGATCACATTCCCGCAGGCTTACCACGCAGGATTTAATCATGGGTTCAATTTTAATGAGGCTGTCAACTTTGCACCATCTGATTGGGAGCCCTATGGTCTGGCCGGTGTTGAGCGGTTGCAACAGTTTCGACGACAACCCTGCTTTTCGCACGACGAGCTCCTGTGGACGGCAGCCGAGGGACCGACAAGTGCGCTGACGATACAGACTGCGAAGTGGCTTGCGCCGGCGTTGGAGAGGATACACAAACGGGAACTGGACCAGCGAGAGGAATTCATCACGAAACACCTGGACGGCAACACACATTCTTGCGTACTGACTGCAGAGTCTCCTGGATCTTGTTCCATCACTTTTGAGGTCCTGGATGAGGATGTTCCTGAGGAAGAATACCAATGTGCCTACTGCAAATCCTTTGCCTATCTATCAAGATTCAAGTGCCTCCGCTCCGGCAAGATCTTGTGCCTCCTGCATGCCGGAAACCACGCTTGTTGCGACCTGCCGGAATCTCAGCGCTACGCTGGCGAGCAGCATGTCCTATATTACCGGAAGACGAAACAAGATCTTACTGAGACGTATCAGAAGGTCGCGGATAAGGCTAACCTGCCTGAGGCATGGGAGGCGAAGTACGAGAAGATGCTGGATGAGGAATCTAAACCAGCGCTCAAAACGCTGCGAAATCTTCTCAATGAGGGTGAACGAATACCGTACGACCTCCCCTCCTTACCAACACTAAGGGACTTTGTTGACCGCTGCAACGAATGGGTCGAAGAGGCGACTAATTATACGGTGCGAAAACAGCAGAACCGCCGCAAGAACGACAAGGTCTGGCAGAGCGGGCTACGAAAATCCATCGGGAACTCTTACCAGGAGCAAAAAGAACGCGAACTGCGCCGAGTCGATAACATCTACCGCCTAATCGACGACGCCGAGCGAATAGGCTTCGACTGTCCCGAAATCCAGCAGCTGCAGGAGCGCGCCAATGCGATCAGGAGCTTCCAGAAGAATGCCGAGCAGGCTCTGGAGCATATTCTTGGCCACAACCAAGAGTCCATCGAAGAGCTGATCGACGAGGGCCGCACCTTCAACATTGATATGCCCGAGCTTGATAAACTCTCCGAGGTGCTCGAGCAGATGCGGTGGAGCACGAAAGCAAGAGCTAACCGGACGGTGTTTATGACCCTCGGTGAAGTGCGGGAGATTCTGGAGGAGGGCAACCGGCTTGAGATCCCGCTCTACAACGACCACATGAAGTGGTACAACGATAAATACCAGGCGGGTGTACAGTGGGAGGCCAAGGCGAAGGAGCTCATAAATGCTGAAATCATCCATTACCCGCAACTCGAGGCCTTGTCGAACCAGGTGCAGGTCAATGCCCTCCCGGTGTCGGCTGATACCTTGGCGGCCGTTGACCAGATTCTGCACAAACAGCGGGAAGCCCATCGCCAGATTATTGATCTGACCGAACGCTCCCGGAATCCGGACTACACGAAACGACCGAAGTACACCGAAGTAGCTGAGATGATGAGAAAGCTGGATGATCTGAACTCTAAGCCGACTGGCACGCTCGATCTCGAGAAGGAACAGAAGCGTCACGAGGATTGGATGCGAAAGGGGAAGAAGCTCTTCGGCAAGACGAATGCGCCGCTGCATATTCTCAAGTCTCACATGGATTACGTGCTCGACCGCAACCTCGACTGCTTCGACATTACTAGTGATAAGCCTCGATTGCCAGCCGAGCCTGCTTCCAGAGCAGCCAGTGAGGAGCGGGAAGCCAAGGTATCGCGAACCTGGGACGACCCAAGCTTCAGGGAGGTGTTCTGCATCTGCCGTCGTATTGAGGCTGGCATGATGATTGAATGCGAATTATGCCATGAATGGTACCACGGCAAGTGTCTCAAGATTGCCCGGGGGAAGGTTAAAGAGGATGACAAGTACACCTGTCCTATTTGCGATTGGCGCGTCAAAATCCCTCGGGATGCCGCCCGACCTAAGCTTGAAGATCTGATAGCTTGGCAAGAAGAGATTGTCAACTTGCCGTTCCAGCCCGAGGAAGAAGAGGTGTTGAAGAAGATCATCGACAATGCCCAGGAGTTCAGAAACCATATCGCGGCATTTTGTAACCCAGTGCTCGCAACCGCTTCAGAAGCCGACACCCAGCGGTTCTACCTTCGCAAGATTGAAGGGGCTGAAATTCTCCTGTCTTTTGAGACGAACTTTTTTAGACAGGAACTGCACAAGTGGAGTCCCGTCGCTCCAGAGCCCCCGCCCGTTCTGGATGTCTCTAAGAGCACGAGAAAGCCACGCCCGACAAAGTTGCAGAAGATGCTCGCTCAGTATGGGGTGGATGATCCCGACGACCTCCCCGACAATGTTAAGAGCAAGGCTAACAGTCTAAAACGCAAGGCGTTGAATGCTGAAGCTGCCGCCGCCGCTGCGGCAGCGGCAGCGGCAGCCACGCCAAGTGCTGCTCTTATTCCACCACATATGGCCAGCCCGTCGTCGCATTCGTTCGGCTCTGGCAACCACCCTTACATGCGCAGCTCGCAACCATCCACACCAGCGATGACGGGCACTTCACACGCCCATCCAGCTCAAGGCAGCGACTCGGCGAGTTCTAGCCGACCGGGATCTTCTTTACGCCCTGATGCCATGGACGTCGACGGTGGTCCAAGGTTGCACCCGGACTTCTTCATGTCGAACGGTAGTAACGGCCCGGGCCCCCGCCTCACAGCGTCAGAGTCGTCCGCTCTGTCTTTGGAAGAGCGCCTCCTTCGTGGCCAGGATGACGGCCTGAACCTGAGCATTGCTGCTGACAAGGATAAGGCCCTTGAGATACTCAGCAAGAGCGAGACAGGACGTCAGCGTGCCGAAGAGATTTTCGGTTCGGACGTCTGGGACTCGAGGCGGGATGGTACATTCAGGAACCGATCCAATATCGGCCAGGGTCAGCAGGATGAGGACAGGGATGTCGACGACAAGATGTTTCTAGACCTAACTAATGCAGAGGAGGATGAGGAGGTCAAGAAAGAGCGACAGCGAGAGAGGGAACGAATCGGCATTACGGCTGAGAGCTTTGAGGCTGAACGAAACACCATGGATATGGAAGATTCAGATCAAGATTAGGCTTTGATAGGGCATGGGTACGGTTAATCGGCTGGCGTTTATGGTGAAACAGACACACTATATGGAGATGGTAAGGGGGTTGTGTGGCATACCTAGGGTTACAGGTACAAGGCGTATGGACGGGCCCTAATTTTCGGAAGATATCTTTCTCATATTGCTACGGAGATGACACATGGGCGTGTCGGGATTAGAGCCATTCCATTTATTGCATCATCATCACCACCATCATCATCATTCATCGAGATATACAAAACGGCTCGCGGCGTGAAAGCTCTACTCGAGAATGAATTAAGAAGGGGAAGGCCTCATTGATGTACGATTACGACGAAAAAAATCTCGGTTGCTGAACCAATATTATATTGCAAAATAATTCCTCTGAGGCTTCGGTACACTTATCTATTATAAGGGCCTAAAAACACCCGCGGAACAGGCAGAGGCACAGACATAACAGACGATATGAT
This sequence comes from Biscogniauxia mediterranea, assembly GCA_018398605.1. Lineage (NCBI taxonomy): Eukaryota > Fungi > Ascomycota > Sordariomycetes > Xylariales > Xylariaceae > Biscogniauxia > Biscogniauxia mediterranea. The sequence goes on along the minus strand of JAGXTR010000014.1, from coordinate 2,250,673 downwards.
ACGTATTGCATTAGATAGGCGCGTTTGTTCTATACCAATTTATTGATCAGAAAACAATAAAATGAATACAAAAAAAAAGGAACAAAAACCCCAGGATTTCAATGATCAGCACGTGTTGAGCATGCTCGTCAGCGCCGTCTTCTCAGCGCTCGTGATGGTGAGGTCGTAGTAGGACTTGACGGCGACCCAGCTCTTGGCGTAGACACAGTAGAAGCTGCTAAGGGGCGGCTTCCAGGCGTCGGGACTCTTATCCCCCTTGGCCTGGTTTACGTTGTCGGTCACAGCCCACAGCTGCGGGCGCACGAGGTCGTTGGCGTAGGCCTGGCGCTGGGCGGTGGTCCAGGCGGATGCTCCGGACTGTGATATGTGGTTGGTAAGTATTTGTGTTATAGCGAGCGAACGGAATTAAACGTGCACGTGGAAAAGTTAGGTAAGTTGCAACCCACGTCTCTCCAGACTCGTCTTGGTAACGAGGGAAAGGGGGGAGGGGGAGGGAAGGGGCTCAAGAAAAGGGATCTTATAGATATATGAAAAAAAAAAAACTCACCACCCAAGCGTTCTTCAGCGGCACCATGTGGTCGATGTCCACGTCCGCGGGGGCGGACCAGGTGGCGCCGTCGTAGGGGCTCGTCCAGGAACCCGCGGTGGGGTAGCAGTCCGAGCCGACGGTGACACCCGTGCCGTCGCGCTTGAGCACCGTCTCACGGGTGCTGCACCCGCCCGACTCGATCCAGTGCGGGAACAGAGCTCGGTCGTAGGTGCCGTCGTCGTTGTAGGCCTTGACCGTGAGGGCGGCAAGCTGCGTCTTGGCGCTCGTGGTGGAGGGGATGCCGGTCTGGATGTGGAGGGTGATGGGTCAGGTTAGGTTTGTTGGGACTTGGCTAGGAGAGGAGGAGGTCTCTGTCCTTCTCTCCCTCTTTCGCTCCTTTTTTTTCATCCACAATTTGTTATACGTACAGGGCTTGGCTCCGGAGAGCGCTCTACCACGGCGTTGGGCTGGAGAGCAGGAGCAGCATGGACCGATGCGACGGCAGACAGAAGCCCGCCAAGAGCGAGGGTGAATCTCATCGTGGTGGGGCTAGATAGGCACCTGGACAAGTGGAACTATAGAACACCACTATAAGATTCCCAAGAAAGACTCTGACAGAGGAGGAGGCTGTTGTCTGAGGGTGGCGGATAATAACAACCCACATGTTGACGCGAAGAAATGCAGATTATATGTAGTTGAGCGCTCTCCGATATCGACCATCGTCCTTATCTTGGCTGCCATGGGGATCTGCGGTCTCAGCTGTGATCCCACGTTCTCTTTTTACTGGTATCTGACTGGCTTGTACCCAGATCTGGGGAGGATAAAAGCATGAGGCCTGCTTGCTCTCCGACTAAGCTTATCACGATGGAGGGTGGATGGAGATCTACTTGCATTAGCAAATACGCGAAGAAGAGAGCTACAAATCATGATCCCATGTCCGCGTTCGTGGGCTGGGATGCCAAGTTTCGGGCGTAGATGATGATCCAAGATAAGCCAGCCAGACAGATACACGGACGAGTGCACCTGGGAGGCCTTTGGACGGAAGGCTTCCATGCAAGGGCACATGCAGACGGAGCGTGGCTCTTGGCATAGGGTTGGGTTGGTGCATATTTCCACTTGATGGGCGATCCGGCAGCCCCCGGAAACGCGGGCTGGCTGGCTGTCGCTCGGGCCCGCCTCGCTCTCCAGGCGTGGCTGGCAGGACCTTGGCGGCCATAATCGACTTTCCTATTCAAGGGTCTTAGACCGCCTGGCAAAAGCATGTGATCGACAGGGGACGGCGACTAAAGTGTGTGGTGCATATCATCAAAAATATTTTCACGATATCCTTACTGTATTGTTGTAGTTGGCGTTTATACCATTCTCGTGAACTTGACACACGGCCCATTATCCATCAATATCAACTCCACACCCAGCCCCTGCTTGGCTTACCTGTTACACGTTCAACTTGTAGCAACTGCTACCTATTGGTGGCATAACGTTTCCCTCTCCTCATTAGGTGGCCATAGATACAGACCTACTACCTAAGGTAAGCTCGGTATATCTACGACAAGCCTAGAGGTCTAGTCTAAGCGGTGCACAGTTACCGGTAAAGCAACAGATTGTCGTGATGTTATCGGCAAGAGGAGCCAAGTGGGCTAAGATAAAATTCGCTCACGGGAAACGGGATATCTACCATCATATCAAGAACCCGAGGGGGATCGTGAGCTTTGCCAATGCCGAAAATGTAAATCAAGAAGAGCCGAGGAGCAGTACCAAGACATAAGGCATTGCCTACCTATCAATGGTTCTCAATAGTTGCTAACGTGGATGACAGTACCTTGTGCATGAGGACGTAGCCCATTTCGTCAACACACATGTAAGCGAGAACCTCCCCTGCGGCAACTCTGGCAATCTAGGTACCTGCTTGCTGATGTTACCGTGGGTAGAGTAACTTCGACAGGGATTGCTGCTCCTATGGCGAAGGCTTCACGGGCTCGGTGCGGCTGCGCACCGCCATGGCGAACCACTTGAATATGCATTTTGAGCCGGCGCAGGAGATTGATCCCGAGGAGATCACCTTCGCCGCTGGCGTGACTGATCTGAATGAAGTCTGCGCCCTGCTCACCTGCGACCCTGAGCAGAATGAGGCTATCATGCTCGGGGCCCCCATCTACGGCTCGTTCTCCAAAGACCTTACGCAACGAACTGGGTGAGCATCTCAACCGTGAAATTCTCAGCTCGGCCATAGTTTTAACAGCCATGTACTGTCAGAGTCGAACTCGAGTATATATCGATGGGCGACATGGACCAGTTTTCCCCGGCTTGTATCGCCGCCTTTGACGCTGGGTTTGAAGCAGCAAAGGCCCGAGGGGTCAACATCAGAGCGTTGATCATATGCAACCCGCACAATCCTCTAGGTAATCATGACCGAACGCATTGCTTTTCGTAGGTTAATTTCGCGAATCTGCTAGGGCAATGCTATCCCCGCGAGACGCTCGAGGGGCTGTTGCGCCTCTGTGCTGCGAAGGGGATACACCTCATCAGCGACGAGATATACGCGCTCTCGACATACGCAAGGCACGATCGGCCGTCCGAAAAATTCACCTCGGTGCGGGCAATCGACCCCGTGGGTATCATAGACCCCGCCCAGGTCCATGTCCTGTACGGCATGTCGAAAGTGCGTGTTATATCGTCGCTTGATACAGTCTGAGGTCTATTAACCTAGCGCCCCGTGTGTGCGTGTGTGTGTGTCCAGGACTTCGGCGCAAGCGGGATGCGTCTGGGTTGCGTAATCTCTCAGAACCAGGACTTTACGAATGCCGCCCGTGCCACATGGTAAAAACGACCCCATCTCCGTGAGAAAGGTCGCCGTTGCTGACTTGACCTTTTCCCTCGCTAGCCGCTTTTCGTCGCCTTCCCAGTTCTCCATGGAGCTGGCCGCGCAGCTACTCGAGGACCAGGAATTCCTCGCGCAGTTCCTGCAAAAGTCGGACCGTCTGCTGCTCCAGAATCGACTATTGGCCGAAGACATACTTGAGCGGGCAGGTATCGAGTTTCATAAGCCAGGGTATGGAGTCACCACACATTCGTAAAGCCTACTATATTACGGGCGAAGATAGATGCTAATAGACTGTAACTGACAATTTGTGTAGGAACGCTGGCTTTTTCATATGGCTTGACCTGAGTGCCCATCTTCCCACCGCAGAGACGAATGGCGATGCTTGGGCCGCAGAGAGGCTCTTGACGGAGCGTTTCGAAGAGGCAGGTGTAATAATGTCGTCAGGGGAACCCTACCATGCCCCGAGCCCGGGACGGTTCCGTTTGATATTTTCCGTTGACGAGGAGACCCTACGAGAAGGCCTACGAAGGTGAGCCCTCCCCGATTCTGCCCGCTGAATGTCTATTCGCCTTTCGTGCTTCCTCCCCCAAGTTCGAATCCGAAAGCCATTCTGACTGTAATGCAATACCTAGGATACGTCTGGTCCTGGGCTAGTAATGCCTGCATACGTGCACTTCGAAGGTGTCGTGAACTCATACATGGCAGGATGCATCTACTAAACCCAAGAGAACATCAAGGACTATATTTCGTAGCCACCTCCCAGGATCGATGTGACAGGGCTAGGATATTATAATCAACGTATTACAATTTTGGAATATATTAGAAAGAAGCATCACATGCTGAAAGCTACTCGCATTTAACACAGTTGGTCTGCATCGTTGCTATTAAGACTACCGAGATAGTAACCATAAGGGGGATATTGGTTAGGTACTAAAAGAAAAAGAGACAAAAGAAATAGGAATGTGGTAGCAAAGAAGCATAGAACACCCGTCCACTCTCCCCTTTCTCTCTCTGTACCTAGTTTAGTAGTTCGGTAGTTTAGATGAGCCCAGTGGTACGCCTCAGTCTCTCTTCTGATAAGTTGCAACACGGATCCTGGTAGAGCTAACTGCCTAGAAGTCGACGTCCAGTCCAGGATGGAATCTGAGGGTATTAACGCTGATCGTTCGCCACATTAAACTCGTATGCCCCTTATATTTCCTGCACATTTCTTTCCAAATCTGTGGGTTGAAGCCCGGACTGATCAAATAGACGATGTCATCATCTTGATCTTCATGATGAGAGAGCTTGTTCTCGGTGAATAGTACCTTCAGCTTATCCAGTACCTCTTGCACCTTCGGCGAGTTGGCCCCGTATTCTTTCTCACAGGCTGCACGTCCGTTTGGAAGGCTTTCCAATTTCTTGATATCCGAGTAACTGATGCTGTGTATATCGGGCATAAATTCATCCTTTTCATTGTCAACCAGCACGAAGTAGCGTTTCCTAATCCCCATATTATGGAGATAGTCGCATGTCCCGAAACAGCTGCTCTCCGGATGGAACACCGCTCTTCTCGTGCTAAGTTGATCGACCTTATCTATGTTGCAGGGCTCTTGGACATGGATGAGTATATTTTTGATCTTTTTGAAGTCGCCACCAAAAGTCGGGGGAAGGGAAACGTTTGAGAAGACCATGTCATCTTCTGCAATCATGTAATAGCAGCTCGGTAGAACCAGAATGCGACTTTGGAAGTTCATCTGGAAGTGAATGTTGTACCGCATGGCTACCACCCCTCGCGCCTGTCGGCTCACAAAGAAGAGATCGGGGACCTGTTGGTAGGGGACGCCCTTTATGTAGGTAAGTGGGCGAGGCTTGTGCCACCAATGCTTGGAATCGTCGTCTGCGTAAACGATTCGTGGTTCCGCGACCGCCCACTCCCAGATCGTAAGCTGCAATTCAGCTGGGAGCTTCGGGAAGAAAGGGAAGCGGATTTTGTTCTTTTTTGCACATTGGACTTGAGGCAGGCCAGTATTTGCCTTGGACTGGCTGGCATGGCTTGGTAGTAGAGACATTATCGGGCACCACCGAGGAGGCGTAAGGGCAGAGAGAGGTATCGTGTACAGTCTAGCTCCGTTGGTTAGTGACATGTATCATGGTATAGGATGAATCAAGGGACTATTTTAAGTACTGGCTGAAGTATTGTTGGCTCGAAGGAAGTCACCTCTGTGTATCTCTCGTGGTGATGGCTTGACTGGGTGGTTGAGAGGTAGAAGGAATGTAAGTAGACGTGTGGGTTGACAAGGAACTGTCAAAGTATAAATAGTAAGACTGGGTGGAAGGAGATTTAAGTCAGTATCCGCAGTGATGGACAGAGAATTGAATGCAACTGGAAACATGACCCGCATAAAGAAGGCAGAATGATGACATCAGATTTTAACGGAATCGTGGTCTAGCTGATGGGGATTTTAATCACGATTAAACAATAAATGAATGAATAGATCGTGAACTATGTCACCTACCAGTCCTTTCCCTATTTACTATACCTCCATGCTACATGGCTCGGGAGCTATGATCACTTGTATGTGGGTACCTTCTAGATTTCCATGTGATTCTGCCCAGTGTCTGTCCAGTGAGGAGGCAAATATTTACACATGTGGTGGTGTTTCAAGCAGTACCTTACAGTGGAAATAAACTGATTATTGACAAAGGATCTACTTTAACGGAGAACTGATAAAAGGAGGGGATAATTATGCCTACATTTTAATAAAGAGCCTGTTAGGATAAAGCTACTAAATTATGCAAAGACTTGGCATGGATTGAAATCATCTTCATCTTATACTGAATACCAGATAGCATGATTCATGTGTCTTAGGGGAAAGGTTTTCCTATTGTGTGATAGGTTGGTAGGAACCGTAGGATGATTACAGATTGTAGCGGTAGTGGTGCCACCCGCAGTTAAGAACATTGCCTCGGTCCAAAGTTCGCTGCTTGTCAAGCCTTCGGTCCCTTCGCTGTCGTAATAGTCCGCGGCCAGCGAATACAAGTCATACTTAGCTTTCTTGTGTTGGGAACAGGCCGTCTAGCCTTCTGGGTTTGGAGGTTTAGAGGATACCCAAAAGCCAGATGTCCTACGACGTCGACAGCGAGATAGCCGCATCTATCTGTCAGTTTACTGGCAGCGAAGACAAGACCATCAGCTCCTTGAGAAATATGTCTACCTGCTCCAGCATAGTTGGCTCAAAGAGATGCATCCAGCGCTCTGATGTAGCCTAGCTTAGAATCTTTCTTTTGCGACGGTACAGGTCTGTTTCCAAAGTGTCGAATAGCTTGGGATTGGGTGCAAGACGAGATTTCTCATAAGCATACGGCTTCGAAATTCGTGGATTTTGATAGATATGTATCTTCAGTTTAGGCCAGCCAGAAAGAAGTATGAGAACATGCCAAGGTGTGACAGTTGAAAACAAGCCTATTCAGCCCCTATCTAACGATAGATCCTATTCATTTATACTGTTAGGTAAACATAGGTAGTGGACGGTGGTCAAAGGGAGGTGAGAGATATTTGACATACCATACTTCTGATGATTCTTCCACGTAGTCAGATGGCACCATTTCGTGAGAGAATGATAGCCGCCATAGACGTTAGATAGCTTTCCCAAGAGAGGACCGGGATATCTGCGCAGTGGGTGGAATGCGAGACGATAACTCAGAGTCAAGAGCAACTTGTTGGAATAATTAGCATCAGTATAAACAACCATGTCCTACATATGGGATGAGCAAGTAGGCCACAGATCCTGCGATGGACACGATCAAGTTGAGAACAGCCATTTTCATCGCGATGATGAACAGGTAAACAGGTAGGTATGCATATGGATAACATAGGAAAAGTAAAACTAGCGCTGGAAAAAGGTACATAGGTTAGTGGAAGAGTTAGAAGTTGCTATTTGAACTGGTTTTCCCACAAGCACTTCTCCCTTACATTACCTATACACCTGCATCAGAGGAGTGGTGATAAGTACAATCAGAATTGGGGATCTGTGGACTCAGGGGCCGTTCGTGTAGCCTTGCCAACGGCCAAGCAAACCACCTGAGTTGACGGCAATAAATTAGATAGCCTGCATGAAATACCGAGTGTAGGTAGGTATATATTAAAAAAAAGTGGATGTAGTCTGTGGTCAACTGTATCAACTTTTCAATTGATATGATTTCTTACCGACTCCTTTCCCCATGTGACTACAAAGGTGATTTACGACAGCATATGCCACGATGTTCGCTGGCTCCGAACTCCTATAAGCCTGGTCCTCTCCTCGGGCATATTCTAATGTACCTAGTTAAAAATATGTGGAGAATCAAAGGGGGGAAATGACAAAAAAAAAACATACAACACCAGGGATTCGCTGGTCGTCACCGACCCAACTACTAATCTGGCGGTACCCAGCTTGTCTAGGGCAGAGCGGACGGGATGCCGAATATTCTGAGTCCTATGGTCGTATGTGATAGAGTGGTGTCGTGTTGCGGTCTAAATAGTAGTGTCTAGCAAAGAGGGACATTCAAGAGTAGGTAGGAATTATCTAGGATCAGCCTTGAGGCTTACATCACCTTAGGCCGAACATTTATAGATAATAAAGGTATTGTTGGTAGCGATGAACCAAGTTCGATGAAGCTTTTCGACCTATCAATACCCAGCTTGTGTCCATGTTAGCCTTCTTGCCCTGGTGAAGTGAGGCTCTGTTGGGAAGATCTGTCCCCTGGGGCCTTCGGCCTTCTTCACCAACTAAATGAAATTATTTTCCATGTCCTTGCAGAACTTACAAGTCTTGAAAAGATATTTTCACCAAAGGTACTAACCAGAACCTTTGGCGATCACAGCTCCGTGAATACGGGGATCGATTTGAGCAGTTTGAGTTTTGGACGTCCTGGTGATGTTGGCAGCGTTGGTGCACAGCCCTGAGTTATTGGAGTTGGGTATTGAAAATTAAGTTCTGCATTGAAAATATTTGTATTTAACTTTCCTGGATGGGGAAACCTTTCTTTATGATTACATACTAGATAGAGCCAACTGATATCATTGATGTTGCTGATTTCATGAACCTCATAACTCCTAGGCAGAATACCACTTTATTTCCTCGTTACATAGACCAACAAAACTTCTCGTGTTTCAAAACTTGTAGTCCAGAGTAATAAGCTAGGTTAGGATACTATAAATAGGGGTAAGGCGATATCAGTTCCGTCGGATGTACTTTGGCCCTTTATCAAAAACTGGTCTGGCTGCTAATGGCGACAATACCAGCCAACAAACAAGACCTGCCCATCTGTTGCTAGGACGCGTGAGAAACACGTTAATTGCTTGGGTTGACTGCGTTCATTTAGGCATCTTTCAAATACAGACCTTCCCGAAGTAAGAGAGGATGGACATTTCTTCCCTCTCCCCTTCTCCATAATCCCAGCCAAAGGTCTTCCTACACCATACCAGCAATATCTCACTGAGAGACATCAACACCCCTATCCTACTCAACACCTAGGGGATAGGTACTTTCGTGGTCATTAGCCTCCCGAGTTGGCTAGTCATTTATTAGCCAAACCTGCCTCTTTTCTCGTAGCCTGACCCCAAACAGCTACGAGGACTCGAGTATAAAATACCTAAAATAAAAGACACCACCTCTTCTCTCTCTCCCCCCCTCCCTCCTTCCATTCTATCTACCTACCTACCCACCCATCAGCACAACGACCACAACCACGACCAACTACCGACGACGATGCCATTTATAATGGACTTCACCGTCGACGGCGGCTGCCGGCCCCGCGTCGGCTCGCGGCGCAGAACCGTCGGCGGCGCCGCCGCGGTGCTGCACACGCGGAACGTCGGGCACCGGCTGCGGACCCGAACGCTCCTGCCGACCCCGCGGGCGCAGCCGACGAACCAGCGTGCCGAACTCACTGCCATGATCCTGGCGCTCGAGTGGGCGCTCGCGCGCTACCGCCAGCTGGGCTCGCGGCCGCGGCTCGTCGTGCGCATCCGCACCGACTCGCGCTACGCGGTGGGATGTCTGTCCGGCGTTTGGGCCTTCCGGGTGAGTTTTGAGAGATCATATCCGATTCATCTTTCCTTTTCTTTTTTTCTTTTTTTTTCTCTCGAGCTTTTTATGCCTCCTCGTCCTTGCACTTGCCTGCGTCTCTCTCTCTGTCTCGGGAAAACTGCCCACTTAACCTAACCCTAGCTGGTCCTTCCGATCCTTAAGGTTCCAGACATGTACTTGGTCTCGAGTTCTTTTTTTTTCTTCTGACTTACCAAATTCGGTACGACAATCGCTGACCCCGTATATCACAGTGGGACCGCAACGGATGGCGCAACGCGCGCGGAGTCGAGGTCGCCAACCGGGACCTGATCGAGCGGGCGCTGTACCTGGCGGACGTGATCGAGGACATGGACGGAACCGTCACGTACGAGTGGATCCCGCGACATGAGAACGAGTTCGCGGACCGGGTGTGCCGTCAAGTGCTACAGGATGCACGCGAGCAGCTGCTACGTGAGGAGGAGGAGGAGGAAGAAGAGGGGGACTGGCTATATTGGTCTGACTGAGGCACTTGTGGATGGAAGGTTGCCTGCCCTCTGCATGGATATGCTGTCCGTTTATAGCCGACGACTCCGATGCTTGTGGCCTTCCGAGACATGGAGATGGATGCTGAGTGTTGTCTGGGTTCTGAAATCTAGTCTCAGAAAGACCAGAGTTGTGATTCCGAGCTCTTAGAGGCATGACTGTAGATACCCAGATACTGTTGATTCTCCGAATTTGGACCCCGTCCGAGGATTCCCGTCACTTCCTTTTCGTGACTCTAGAGATATGGTATCATCCCTATGCGTCTTGTTTATCAGTGTTCCTGGCTGCCCACCGCCCTACGCTAAATTTAGAAACGAGGCATCTCGCAGCTTCAGCGAAGAGTACCGACTGGACCGGGAAATTTCTCTCGTCTCGCATCCCGCTGGTAGGCAATGTAACACGACATATACCTCAAGGGGAAGGATTCGCCAGAGCTCTCCACATCTCTGCATCTACCCCGGACACTCTCTTGGTGGTGTGCGTGCAGCCAGCCGTATGAAGTACCCGTCCAAACCTAACAAAGAATTTTGAATACCTTAACTAGGTAGGTAACCTACCTATGACAATTAACTCAAGGCATAAGGGGGAAACTGCCGGATCTGAAAGGGAGGCAACGGTGGCACTGGAGGGAATCGTCACAGCGTCTTGAACAACATGCATTAACAAAAGACGATGTCGCAGAAAAAAAAAAGAGGCAAAGGAGGCAACAAATTAAAAGGGAAATAAATCCCAGGCTAAAATTGGTAGCAGAGGAGGAAATGTGAGTGAAAAAAAAATTTAAAAAAGAGAAAACATGCTCCCACTCGGAATCGAACCGAGGATCTTCGCATTTCGTAAGGAGAATACGAGTGCGACGCAATACCTCTATGCCATAGGAGCTGAGGACTTGGTTGAAGAATTTTTCCACTAAACGTGTTCATATACCAAGGTAGCACGCCACATTACTGGCCGGTCACATTCCCCCGCTTTTCGCATGAGGCGGGATGTTACGTACTAACCTGTCTAGCTGACATGAATGTTTCCGAGAATTCCCGCCCCAAGCCCGCTGTAGCGCCGAGCGCCCCATGAATAATAGATTCCACTTATAACCAGGTCAGGTACTTATCTAGTGTATCTTGACGCTAAGGCCGTAACGTAGGATCGACTTCGTTCTCCTGGCACTAATAACAAACTACTGATTCGCATTGGGAGGCTTTCACAAGATAGTAAAGGAAGTATGAATCAGACAACTGGAAGTACTAAACTAGCAATTACTTGAGATGATTTCGTTTCAACTGTAGGAACTATTCACATGTTCATATCCATTATTCTTCCATCATTCCCCGTCCATCCGTCCGTCCGTCCTTTCGACGTAGCATATCCATTTCTTTTTCATAGGAATTCAACAATAGAATAATACGGAAACGTGTAGGTACAGTCAAGTTGAAAATATTGGATATCATGTTCTCATAAATATCAGGTATACTATCTACCTATGCGTCTATATGGGAGACGGGGGGAATAATCTACCACTACCGCTGATGACGTCTTCAATGCAATAATAACAGTATAAAAAAAGTGGTATCTTATGTATGCTAGACCCATTATCCCCGCTGGCACAACCCCATCCTTGGTGGTCTATCGTGCTTCTGGTGACGTGGGGTCTGCCGCATTCAACCTCCAAAAACGATTGAATGTAGAAAACAAAACGGAGTCGAGTCGGCTCTGCACTCTACCCAGTTGGCCCATAATGTGGGCTCAGGTGAGACAGTGCGATCTCGACTTAGGGTGCTTGACACGAATTGTGTCCTCGTCCCCTCTTTTTGAGGTGTCGTCAGACGACGACATCATGCTTTTGGCAAGCAGATCTAGTCCTCTATTCTTTTTTCTTTCTTGTGTTCATACAAGCAGGCGTAAAAGGCCCAGAGAATGTAATCTCACCGGAGAGCACTGCCTTAATCCGAACGCGTCGACTCAAAGCCCACATCCTCCTTCTCATAGGTGGAGCCTCTAGCCTCCTCGTCAGTAACGGAGAAGCCGTACTCGCGAGCCTTCTCTTGGACCTCGTGCTCACTGAGACGAGGCAGCTCCTTGGCAGCGACAACGTAGCTGATCTTCTCAGCGTGACCCTTGGCAAAGATGACATCGATCTCTTCCAGTGTTCGGCCTGCCGTCTCGGGGTAGAAGAAGTAGATGATCGGGAAGAAGATTGCGTTGAGGATAGCAAAGAACAGGTAGGTACCCCATCCGCTTGTGCCAGTGTTGGCTACGAGCACCGGGGTGATCATGACGATGAAGAAGTTCCATAGCCAGTTAGAAACGGTAGAAGTAGCATTGGCCTTGGCGCGAGTCTTGAGAGGGTTGATCTCGGCAGGGTATAGCCAAGGGAGAGGCAGCCAGGTAGCACCGAAAAAGCCGATGTAAGTCTATAAATAGAGAGACCGTTAGCAGTTGTCACATATATATCTCTAGAGCCTTAGGGAAACTTACAAAGAGACCGACAGCGGCACCCTTAGCGGCAGCCTCAGTCCCGGGAATCAATGCGGCAAAGGTGAGAACCATAGACAGACATTGTCCAACGGTGCCGATGAGGAATAACTTGCGACGACCGACACGCTCGACGGCGAACCACGAAGTCGTTGCAAAGATGGAGTAGATGATCATGTTGACACCACCAAGCAGCAGCGCAAGGTTGTGCGACGTACCGATGGAGGTTTGGAACAAGATGGGGAAGTACTATATCGCATCAAATTAGTAATTGATCTTTTTTCCTAGTCGAATTTGTAACAGATGATTTCCTAACAAGAATTTCTCTTTGTACTTACATAAATGACAGCGTTGCAACCACTCAACTGTTGCATCATCTGGGAAGAAGCGCCAAGAATAAGACGACGGAAGTGCTGGGTGGGTCCGTTGGTAAAGAGCTCCGACATGGCTGTAACTCCGCCATCGTGGCCGGCAGCACGGATAGCATCGGTAATGACGCTCATCTGGGTCTTGACATCGTCGTGGTCTCGGCGCTGCCCGTTAAGCGCAGCCAGAATCGTTGAGGCTTCTTCATTCCGGTCCTTGGTGAGTAGCCAACGGGGCGACTCCGGGAGCTTAAGCATCATAACAATAACGACCAACGCGAAAAAGCACTGGAAGGCGATGGGGAACCGCCAGACGAAAGGGTGAGGTCCGTATGTGCAACCATAATCGATCCAGTAAGCGATCAAAGTACCAATGGCGACGTTACCGCCCTCAATGCAGATGAGCTTGCCGCGGTTATGGGACGCACTGCATCTATATAGAGGGAAGACCCGATATCAGCAAAGGGCCTACTTATCTTTTTGTTTTACTCGTAAAGGGATGATTAAACTTACTCTGCCTGCCATGTAGGGATAGTCGAAGTATTTATGCCATTGCCGATACCAGTAATACACCGCCCGATGATGAATTGCGCCGTTGCACCTTGTCCAACAGGTACGCAAGCGAGCTGGATGATGACTCCGAGAATCATGACAGAAGCACCAAGGAAGATGGACTTGCGGCGACCGAGATGGTCGCCGAAGGAGAGGATAAAACAAGCTCCGAGAAAGCAGCCGACGGCGTATATAGAAGTGACGAAGCCTTCATAGGTACTGTTGTCCTTGACCTCGGGGAAATCTTCGGTGAAGGCAGGGGCCGAGATGATACCGGACATGACACCCTGATCATAACCGAAGAGCAGGAAGTCCGTAGTAGCGACGATGGTGATGAGCCGCTGGAGAGGCTTCCCGGTCTTGCCCCAGTAGGTAGGCACGCCGGCCTCGTTGTCTACGTGCACCATTTTTCTGAATACGCTGATTAAACCGAGTGTATAAGACAGTCTCGGAGTTAGCAGATACAGACCAGGGAACGATAAAAGGAAAGAGAGCTAATGGTTATCCGGGGACGGATATGGGGTCCATTATATATATATCGTCTTCAAGCCGCGTTGGTGGACTGCGGTGAGGTCAACAATCCAGATGTCAGATTTTTGCCAGATCCAGGGTCCTGGGGGAGAGATGGGTGCAAAGATGGGTGAGACCGAGCAACGACCGAGAGATGTCATCATTGCTCCATACGGAGAACCCACAATACTGCGACTCTAGGAACCAACAAGTGGGCTGAAGAGATTTCCCACTTTGGATGGTAGGCAAGGCTGATGATAGGGTAGGGTTCGGTTGGGTTTGGTTGTGTTGTGTGGCGGGCCACATCCTGATAAGGGGGCAAGGAGGGTAAGCATACAGTATGGCGGTCGAGTAAAAAAAAAAAAAAAAACTTTTTTCTTTGTTTTCCCCTGGGGATTACTGAAGGCGGTAGGCACAAGCAGACAAAGAGAGAGAAAAAGGATTTCTTTCTTCTGACGATCGTCATAGGCCCACATCCGGTCCCACTCACAAGGAGTGTTTAGCGGAGCCGAAAAGACGGAGATGCGGGTCGCCTATGACGCTTGGCGATAGTTGTGACGGACCGGACTTTGTCGGGTGTGGACTAGTGACGGGGGTTGGCCGTGGGCCCTGACATGGATGACACAGATCGGTCTCTGCAAGAAGCACGTATTGTATACCGCATGCTGCAGAGGGGAGTGTTGCAGTTTGGTTCGGATGCAGCAACGTGCCTCTGGCTGGCGTACGGAACTGGCTGCTTCGAGCTGCCTGCTAATCTAGTGTAGGTGCGTAAGGTATAGCACGTAGCACAACTTGCTGTGAGAAGCAATCCCCTTGATCTTATGTATGTAGTATAGACCCCCGGCGCGTAACGCCCGGTGGACCATGTCCAATCGCAAACCTAGGTATGCGAACCTTGCGTGTCAGAAACACTCGCTGGATTATATTGTGTCTGCTTGGCACGCCGAGTCGGGAGTGCCCCGGCTCCGTAGTCTTGCATTAAGACAAGCTTCCTAGTCCATCGTGAATTACTGTAATTGTCGGGGTTTCTTCAACAGGTGGGTCTAGAGCCCAGGTTGTGAATGCTATTCAATAGGAAGTGTGCGCAGAGTTGGTCATGAATATATGTAGATATAAGCAGTACCTAGCATTAAGTATTAAGTTATGTTTATGTAGGTGTGCAATATACCTATTGTTGGGTGTTATGGTCAGATTGGGTCCATTGATAGATACAACCCCCAAAAATAATGAACTGGGGGGGAGAACGAGGCTAAGTGACGATAGTGTGTGAGATGGGAATTTTGGATTTGTCTCGTCTCCGACTCTTTCCCTCCTCCTTCTCCTCTCTCTCCTCTTTCCTTCCCCCACGAAATCCTTTCTGACCCACACCTCCAGATCTGCACAACAGCAATTTACCTCTTGGGACGGCCTTGGCGCTATGGCCATCTTCCCCGTCAAGCTCTCCATGATTTGCCAGAATGAGGGGAAGTGTGGGTCTTGCGGGTTGGTTAAGAGGGTCCAATAGGAAAGGGAGGTTGAGTCAGTTCAATTCAGTAAATTGTGCACGGCCCACACCGAAACAGCATATAAACCATGGCTCTGGCAGCTTGGCTTAGTCAAGATGAAATGTTTGCGTATGCCGCCTTCAGCCTCAGGTACCTACCTACCTAGCGTAGGTATGTAGGTCAAACCTCACGCAGGGTTCGTAGTCTGGGCAGGACAGGAACTACCCGGCTTGTCGACCGCATTCCGATCTGATCAAGACGGGAGGCTACTTGTGAAGTGTGCCTAGATAACTTTAACTACAGTTTGGTAACTAGAAGAGGTTTTTTTTTTCTCTTCTTTTCTTGCCATCGAATAAACCCAATTCCACACTACTACATGGTACCTACCACTTAGTAGGCGCTTACATGGATTGGTACAGCTACATAAGTACTTATGACGTAGTTATCTGCCTTATACTAAGCTACTCAGGTGGTAAAGGACTCCACCAAAAGTGAAGCAGCCTCTTAGTAGG
Organism: Biscogniauxia mediterranea; assembly: GCA_018398605.1. Classification (NCBI taxonomy): domain Eukaryota; kingdom Fungi; phylum Ascomycota; class Sordariomycetes; order Xylariales; family Xylariaceae; genus Biscogniauxia; species Biscogniauxia mediterranea. The sequence goes on along the minus strand of JAGXTR010000014.1, from coordinate 2,234,859 downwards.
TACTATATGTCCATACTTCCCTTTTCATACTAGCCGTACACTAATGTGGAAGTCAAGGTGTGGTACAGAGCCAGTTCCACCGGCATTGATAGGTCCCATCCCAAGTCATGACTACCTAGTGTATGTTACATGTGGCAAGGATATCCGGGGACGTTCAAACCGGCCTGACAAATGTCACGGTGCCTTTGCCTTAGGATAACGGTGATCCACCACACTAAACCTGATATCGCTAGTTAGCCTTGGTACCCCTCACTAAATACAAAGTCCACAGAATTGGAGGTACTAAAGCTATTGAAAGTTATCGCGTCGCGTAAGGGAAAACATACCTGATGCAACTTACTTACTTACCGCAACTGCATTTAAAGTGAAGTTTTTTGCCTCTGCAAAATGGATTACATTGCCGACGGAGGCCGGAGAAGTTATTCTGGCAGTGACGCCGCGCGATTGGAGATTTTTGATTTTTATTGCATTTTTCGCTGAATTAAAGAAAATGGAATTAATTTATATACTGCAAGTGATTTGGAGTGATTTGCGACGTGTGGTTTTTACTGACTATAATGAGATAAAATAGGTACCTAGATTACTACGGACTTTATATTTGGTAGGGGGTACTAAGATTAACTAGCAATATTAGGTTTAGTGTGGGTGGATCACCGTTATTTTAAGGCAAAGGCACCGTGACATTTGTCATTCCGGTTCAAACAATCGAATTCCCACCCATCAATGTATCAATACTGTGTATCGTGAATCGAAGAACCGTTGAGAGATAATTAGGTCTTTTTTCCTAACCAATATAAAATAAACAGACTGAGACTAGTCTCGAATCACGCAAAAAGAACCTTGTTTGTCTGTCACACTTACACGCAGTCGTATTTTTCGATGGTTTCATTCGGTTTTCCTTTCCGTCTACTGCCGTCTACTACCTACACTAGGTATCTACACGTTCTTCCTCTACTACTACAGTACTAGTATTAATAAAACTAGGTTGCGCTAAGTGAGCACTCTTTTAGTAATCCTGCCTTTACTATTTGCAACCTTTCATGTAATGATATTAACTTGCTATGCGAGAGGAGATTAGGTTTGTTCTTGCTTGGCTCATTCCCATGGACTTGGGACGACTTGTATACTCGTGATACATGGGTTGGGTAATAGGTACTCAGTACATCAAACGCAAGGGGGTATGCTACATAGTAGGTATTCTGATACAAGCAATTCCGATACCGAGAGAGAGAGAAAAGACTGAACACAACAAAAAAACTCTTTACAAAATTGAATAAAATGTCGTCAGTCGCCACCAAACGTGTAGTAATATGCATATTCTATGGTCGGGCGCGGCGTCCGTCATCGTCTTACGATCGCAAGTTGTTGTCGGAGTTATTTTGTATTGGTGTGCAGTATATACATATGTACTAACTAATACCCACTCGTCGTCCCGCTCCACTACCCAGTTTAACTACGTCTGTGCTAGTTCCCAGTACTTTAGATGCATAGCGCAGGAATGGAGCGCTTATCAGCAACTTCCTATGCACCTACACAGGTACTTAGTATTCATCCTTCGCATTTTCAGGTCCCGAGTAATACTTACTGTACTAGTGCAGAATAATTGCGCCGCCCGAGGCTACCACCACTTTCATTCTACACGCTCGATCTAATCTTTAAATAGGCAATATGACGCGGCGGTTCACATGTTCTGTTCCTCTCATCTTTGCATTCTCATCAAATCCCGGCATAGGGTTTACATATCTACACTAATACCTTAAGCAATTGCCAAGTAATTAAGCAATTGCCAAGTAAAAGCGAACACATACCTAGCCGCGAGAGAAAGAACTCAATAATCACGCCAGAACTATGTAACGTTAAACTACCAAACAGAGTTTCGATTTACGGGCCAAGGCCGTACGGCAAACCGGGATCATACCTACTTTGTCGGTGAGAATAGGTATACCTACCTGCCTATGTACCTCTTACTTGAGAGGCCCACTCTATACTACATGGTGTTGCACCGAGTATTGGTTGACTTGCTCTAGTGTATTGGGAAGACCCTCAACGTAATCTCGAGGTTCCGATATGATATCAGGTATACACTATATAGTGTACGTGTGACAAGTAGGGATGTTTAGATTACCTAAGTAGGTATGTATGGGCTAATAGCACATAGGCTCGTTCATATATTAAACTTCTCTCTGGGAAGCGCTGCTTGCCTCTAACCTAGGCCGAAACACTACACTAGCAGCTCCTTCATCATCGCCAAGTATAACCTTCTATCACTTATAGTCGTCTGTGGAGAGAGGCAAGCAGTTGTCTCCATTGTATTGTAAGAGTCCATTCTAGACTACACTACCTTTACACTACACTAGTAGCTATACTTACCCGCTATTCCCCCCTTTCGGTTTCTGCCATCCATTTATACACTACTACTCTATCAACCGAAGTGCTTTATGGCTTGGGATGAGACCTACCTAGGTATCTGGAATCGTCCGAGGCCGAGTGAACTACGTCGCTGAGTAAGCGAAAGTGAACCCCAGATGCTACTACCTATTCCAACAGACAGTATGATTCTGACAAGTCTTACAGGTAAATAGCACGTACGTACTGTGTGCTCAACTGATCAAAGTATCCTAGGGCCCGTTATTTTTAGTCTCCGGCCTGGATACCCAAATCCCTATCTTTCACGCGGCGTGTGTCGCAAGAATGGGTTGGTTGCCTCTTCAATCCTTCCCGGACAAGCTGCCAACCCCAGAATCCATTCCCTCTTTACTGCGGTGACATCATCGGACCTGATGAAAATAGTTCTGGGGTGCTAGTAAAAGAGGAGGTGGTGGAGACACCCGAACGGTCTCTCATCTGATCTGAGACAAAAAAATCCTGGGGTGATTCGGAATGGGGAGGAAGAGGAGGAGGAGGACCAAGCTGAGAAGAGTCATTACCGCCCAATCACCCTAGTGTGGCTTGCATGTCGGCCCAGGACGCCGAGAAGGATCATACGTCACATTGTGTATGTGTGTGTGTGTGCATGTTTATGTGTGCCGTTCGTCGAAAATTTCCCGCATCACGTTCGAAACCACGAGACCAAAATGCCATGACTTATTTTACTTTTTTTTTATTCCTCTCATACAAGTTCTACAGCATACGCGACTCGGTAGACAACGGCGCACCCATATTAAAAACGCACGCACGTCCAAACCCCCCCTTTCTCCCCACATTCGCAAAGACATGCCTCCCTCCGCGATTTTCATTTTCACGGCTGGCCGGGGCATTTTCTCTGTCCGCCATCCCAGCAGGCTAAGAGACCATCCTTATTCTCCACGAGATCGTCTGCCGAGTGACGGTCTTGTCAGCAAAAGCGGTGCAAATTAGGTAGAGCGCGTATGCATAGGTTGGGGCTGCGCGCCTGGGCTGGGTGAACAGGTGGGTGCAGGTAAAAGATATAAATGTCTTACTGGTCTCGATCTCGGTGTACTGCCAAGGCGCATTGCGTCCGAACATCTCGCAGTTGCAAGCAAAGACGGTATGGTTCTCGCCGGTGAAGTGGCAGTCGCGACAGCTTCGCTCGAAGTGACCGCTGCCCAGGGAACAAATTAGCAAACATAGTTGTAGATAAATTGCGGGACGATCCCTCAAGAAACCGGGATGAAGAGGACGAGGAATGCTCACTTCTGAACCGCAGCCAGATGCCCGTTCGAGTTCATGTAGCAATGGCTGAGGTCGAGCATCACGCACAGGGGGCCCTGACTCGATCCGCGACAGATGGTGCTCATGAATGGGGCGCCCCAGATGATGTTGAATTGGGGATAATCGCAAGTCGATCGCCATTCGGCCTGAGCCGCAGAGGGGAAGAGGAACAGACCGACGAGTGTCACGATCGTGATCATGGCCACAGGGAGTTGCATCATGGTGAGTAGGTAAGTACGAATTTGTTGCCAAGATAGATCGATGCCTAGAAGTTTCGCGGAAATTGGGAACCGTATGGCTTGGTTTATGCAGATGGAGCAGAAAGAGGTAATCTCGTGCATTAAATGTCGTTGGGTACCTAGGTAGATTTTCCTGGCTAGACACCGGGGCAACGGAATGGGTAAATGTGTGCAAACGTGTGACTATTGTATGTGAATTAGGAAACATGTTCAATGCGCTTGCCTGCTAGTCTTCTTACACTGGTCACTATCATTTCTACCATACTACGAATAAAAAGTTCGACCGCCCGAGGTTCTGGACACAGCATTTCGATTCTTGAGCTCTGATGAGTACGAACACATCCGTCGCCATCACAACATAACGGTAACCAGGGCTTAGTTAACAGAGCTATTCCAGTTTTTTTTTTCTGGGGGCTTAACAGTGATAGGAATATATAAAATCAAGACATACCTTCAGCCTAGATATGTTTCTGGGTATGGAGATAGGGGACATATGATACTCTATCACTATCCTCACCCCTTAATATGGAATATGATTACCTAAGCCATAACGTGCTCAAAGACTAGGGGACGCCGGTAATGTCACCGTCAATATTGAATACTCAGTCTTGAAATCGGCTGTTAGAGCTAACCAATCATCAGAGACACAAGTATTAATTGTGCTTCTATTCTGTAAAGTAGAAAGTAGTTCGGTATCACTGCCGTAGATATCTCTGCATTTAGCCGGTAGCAAGACGGAGTGCGTATTTCTAGAATTTACGATATATACATAACAATAAGAATAAGGCCAATGTGGTCATTCTCAAGCTACTTATATGGTATCCTCGAGAGGGGATACTGGCGATGTGCAATCCAGTCGTTAACCTCGAGCTCGAACCCTATTCTGATATTCACTTAAAGCAGCTGTTTCTACAGTTAGATCCAAGTCCACCTACACACTGTCGTCTTTCACGATGCGGGCAACAACTTGCTTGGGAGTTATCACCGCAGTGACATTGAGCGAAGCCCGACCCATGCGTCAGGATGGACTCGCATACACCTATACCAACTATTACCTAGAAATGGCAGCTAATGTCACTGTCGGAGTCCCAGCACCCACGGCTAATCCAAGCCTCGCTTCCGTCGACGATGCCTCCAACACAACTTACGAGCCTTTCGACAGCCCTGAACACCTCTCCGAAACGCCTAACATCTCCGGTTCTATGTAACTGGTCATATTTGATCTATGTGACGGGAGATACGTTGCGAGATGATATTATGACGATAATATGGACTTGCAGTGGGAGCATGATTCTTACTTGCACATGCCCCTCAGGTCCTAGATTATGACGCTAGCTATACATATCGGGACTTGGATTCATCATTGAACAAGGTATTGTGCGGTGGGCTGTGACGAAAATAGATACCATTCTTCCTCTGAGAAATAGTATGAATCGTTATTCAAATCTGAAGAAATATCTGTGGGGAGTTTGATACGTGAAGGGGGGTAAAGGGGAGAGTAATAAGGGTTATATTGCAAAAAGTCGTCGTAGCAGCAAGTATCATTACCGCTAGGAGATGAAGACAGCGGTGGTTACTTGGGAAACCATCAAGTCGATATAATCAATCAGACGATACTCACTTCAAGCATGGTAAGGGTAACGAGGTAATAGTGCCATCATACTTCGAATATAGCTACTGCTCTATCTACACAGTCCCTATGTTGAGATAACATGACCCATGATAGTACATGGTCCCCGGCAATGGAGGAGACGCTTAAGTGCGGTAGGTCGACCAGGCGCTGTACATGCGGGCCTCCTGGCCGGCGGTGAACTCCTCGTAGCAGGCGCTAGAACGATCAAGTCAGTCATACTGTAGTTAAGCATGAAAAGGGAATATGCTGAAAGCTTACTCGGTAGTGTAGTCCATGTAGTTGTGGATGGGATCCTCGCCGGCCTGGTTGGGGCAGGTGTCACGGCCAACAGGGCAGCCCGAAGCGGATGTAGCCTCAGCGGGGGTGTCGTCAACGTAGTCACCAGAGCCAGTGCAGCCGCCCTGAAAAGTGTGATAGAGACCCATCCAGTGACCGATCTAGAAAGTCGCCAAGTCAGTTCCCCAGCCCTTTTCACAATAATTCCTCTTTTTCTTATGAAGGCTTACCTCATGAATGGCAGTACCCCCCTCGTTGTAGGGGGAGGCAGTGCCACCGGGCACGGACTGGCCGAGGATGGAGCAGCCGTCGTAGTAGAAGTCGTTGGAACCAGAGGAGACGTTGTCGGGGAAGTAGCAATAGCCGAGCAGATCATCGCGAAGTTGGTCGATGAAGTAGACGTTGAGATCGGCGTAGGTGCCCTTGCGGAGCGCCTTCTTCATGGCCAGCTCGCTGCCGTCGGCGGCCCAGTTGGTGTTGACGGTCCAGTCGGTGCTGACGAGGTTGAACGAGATGGCGTGCGGAGCGTATGCGGCGTTCAGCACGGCCAGCTGGTCGTCGATCATGGCTTGCTATGGTAAACTGTCAGAAGGAAGGAAAACGGGGAATATAACGACGATAGTCTATCACGCCATACCGTGAGGTAACCGCCGGAGACGCTTGTCGACGAGGCCAGCACGTGGAAGTAGGTGTTCACGGTGAAGCCGGCCTGGGCACGGAGCTCGCCTGCAAGGCGGCTCGCACGCTCCTTGGCGAGCAAGTGGTTGGTCGCCTCAATGTGCGCCTCGCTGGGTTCGGGAGTGCCGCAAAGCTTGGAAGCGTTGAATTGGCGGACACCAAGTTCCCGAGGGACCATGATGTGCGCCGCGGCCGAGCAGGCCATGACGGCGGTGGTGGCGAGAGCCTTGAAGAACATGATGTCGAGTTGTCTGTCTGGCGACTTGCCTCTGGGACTTCCTAGGAGGCGCTGAACGAAGGTGATAGGCTTGGGTGAAGTATCTTGTGCATCAAAAGGGAAAGGGGACGTCCACCCTTTATAGGAAAATCCTAGCCAAGCCTTTTATCTCTGATCAGCTACTACATGAAGCATATTCTTGTCAGTAGACGCTCAGGCCGGCCGGTGCGAAGCTATCGCGGCCGTCGACCTGCCTATTTCACTCTATCGTCTGCGGTTTTCCAAATACCACAGCATGCTGTGATACGGAAATGAGGCTTCATGGAATGTCCCGTGCCAACCAATTGAGACCCGATACCCGCACAAGAAAAGGATCCATTGGATATCGAACAGGTATAATCTTGTAGCCCGCCTCTCTCATGTCCATGTTCGTCATGATATCTAGACGAGCTGGAGCTAGGCGGTTCTGGATTCCAGACTGTCAGGTTAAGGGTAACAGGCTATGAATAGTTGCTCTCCGGGGTGGCAGCATGCTAGCTGCGAAGAGGAAGTTCACAATGCTGCTTAGACGGTGATCCCTTCCCGAAACGTACCCTGTCGTCCTATTACCTTTCGCATTCAGACCCTGAAAAACTCCTGATTCCGGTCATTCAGTAGATGGCACGCAGAGCAGCTCAGGGCAGCATTATGTAGAGTGTATTTCTAGAGGAGGGATCGGCTGACCCCGACGGTCACGGTCACGGCCACGGCTAGAAGCAGCACGCAGGGGGAGCCACGCCAAGGCTCTTAACTATCGCCGGCGTCTAGTGTAGTTCGTTTAATACCTGCTCGACATATCTACAGCTGCCCTTTCTGTCGGCCGCCGTAGTATCCACCAATCACACGAAGATCCAACGTCTTGGCTCAGGATAACGGTTCGGCAGTCCTCTACGACTGGGGAGTAACGATAAGCATAATACCCTAGTTTTATATAGGAGCCGGGATATATATGATCTGTTCCTAGTGTAGTATAAAATAACTCATGCCGGATACGCACCCCACAAGGGAAACCTGCTAGGGAGCAAAGGATCCTGGAGGGGCTCGGAGGGAAATACTATATAGTGGAAGCTGGGAAGCCTCTTGGCAACCCATTTTGGTGTCCTCGCTTTATCTCTCTGCCATAATTCCAGCCAATGCTGCGCTAAAGTCACCGCGCATGCTAATCTCCTACCGTTTTCTCTTGTCTCGCGTAGCGTCTAGTCCTGATCTGACTGTGATGGAAGCTTGGAAAGAATGGAAGGCGATGCGGGGACGAACGAATTATTCGAACACCGACAAGCCGCAGAAAGACCGGACGCACGCGGTGTTTCTACATTGGCGCAGCAGCGCAGGCTCGGTCAAGAACGTAGTACCTGACAGAGAGGCCAATTACAGGCAGAATAGCCTTCAGATGGAGAGAGGGAGTGAGGGAGAGACACACAAAATGAGAGGGGGAGATCTCGTATTTACTGTGGCGCCTAGGCGTGTTCCTGAGTTATGTTGTATTTCGTCTCACAGCATCTTGGCTAAACTAGAAACCCCCCCTCCCCTTACAGCTCAGGGGAACCATAGAAGATAACCCATCGACGCAGATACCCGCCTCCTCTTGCTTGTCTTGGTATGCCAAGCTTGTCAAACCTTACCCGTTACCCGTTTGCTGCATCGAATTTCCAAATCGACGGAGATGACCAGTCGCAAAAGCAGATACTGACTAACTGGGTAATAGTACTTTTGCAACAGACGTTTTGAGCATATATCGAACTCATCTACGACTTGCCATCGTTGTCGATGTAAAGATATATCATAGTCGCAAGATATTTTGAACCGTCGGTCCATACGATTCAGCATCTAGACTAATGGGCCCATCTCGCCTTGAAACAACTCATCATCACCAGGTCTAATATCGTAAAAAGGGAGGTGTACCGGGCATATTTTCTGTACCAGGAAAGGAACCGGTGGAGTCAAACTGCGCTTCTAGATGAACTGCTATCTATTTATCCATCTCGTCCTGCGATATCCTTCCTGCTTTTCCTCTCCAGTTCATCCCAGCTCAGCCCGACCATGTTCTTTACTTTCGATCCACAGGTTTCGCGCCATTTAGGAGGCTGTTTGTCGTCTTCCAAGCTGAGCTCGATCTCCCCAGCGTAGCACCGGTTTGTGACTGATTACTGGGGTTTAGAAGCCTTGCTGTGGTACGCTAAGCGTGTCACAGCTATTGAATCATCAAGTAGTGACCTCAATTGAGGTTCATATTCCTGGAGAACGTCCCATAGCTCATAGCGCCATGAACGAGGCTTATGAGTGGGTTGCATCCCATATATGCAATAGACATGATCAATTCCGTAGCACACAACTACGTAAGGCCGATAACATGCTAGCATTTAGTTATAATTAATGCTGGAAAAGAGAAGACCATTTTCAAAGGTAGAGATTGGAAACAGGACTTTATCTTTTGGTGCCATACTCAGAAAGAGAAAAAAAAATGAAAGTTCGGATCGCGGAAGAGACACACCATAGGACGATTTCATATAGCCAAATAGGATTTTCCCTTGATGTCAATTCTCCGCATCGTATAGCTTCGTAAGAGAATAGGTAGAGCTGCTTTACGAGATGGCTTGCACATGATAGAAGCCTAAGTCTCTAACCTAGGTAAGCTATTTCCATGGGCTTGTCTCACTGCGGGTGAACTACGAGAAAGTCTAAGACATAGATGTAGAATCTTAAACTAGATAACCTATGTACCGGAATCTTGTAGCTGCATGTGTATTTCCCAATCGTCGTTTAGACTACCAACTACATCCTACACACTTTCGGTGAGTGTATGACCCAGCTAGATGGTAACCCTTAGGCAGCCCTAGGGAGAGGGAGAACGCCTCGACGTCCCTTGCAGGACCATTTCGCATATAAGATTAGTATGGCCAAACTGATGGCGGACATATTGCGATACAGGGATGGCAGTTCTTACTCCGGTCCCATAGAGTGTCTTGCAATATAGGTACTTCAAGCTATATATAGCCTTATTTATTTCGGTCTATCTAGCTCTGTCGTAGGGAGTCACATATTAATTCATATAAGGCTAGTCCTACCCAACTCCATGCTACTATCAATGAGTAGAGAATTGAGCCTCAGCCGACAATAATTGAAGGCAGTAGAGGACTTTGATCGGTACGACGGGACCACAATCTACACGACAAGCATGTAAATGGCACAGCATTCTAAGCATCTAACTTAACATTGAGCCATACGAATTAGTTGCACTATAAATCTTTACAGATCATAAGCCGATTGTCATTGCTTTACCATTTTTTCAAGTGTTCAGCCTAATATAGACACACCTTGCCATGTTTTCCTTTTTGTAGGATTTGGCAAAAAGAAAAAGAAAAAGAGCCAAAGGCTGTAGGCCGAATTTCCCACGTTTCAAACTTTGCTATATATGATGTCTGATCTTACTGTGTACTTGATACTCTTGGTCACCTCGCATCCTTCGTGATATAAATCTCTCTGCTGAAACACTACCAAGCTTCCCGCCTTCGGATTCACATCCAGCTTCGGCGCACGCGGATCTTCGAAATCGACCGTGAACCGCGTTGCCCCTCCCTCCACCTGAGTAGCCTCATCCTCTCCACCGCCATTAAGGTAGAGGTGCATCGTCAGGTAGCTCTTCTCGCCTGCCTTGTCGTCGGTAAAGTGCCCGTCGGCGTGGGGCCGAAAATAGTTCCCGGGCCCGTATTTCAGGAACCTCAAGTTCTCCGCCAGGCGTGAGATTTTCCACTTTTCCTTACGAAGCACTGGGTACTGGCCGGTGATGTCGGGAGCGTTGTCCAATGTGATTATGCCGGGCGGCAGATGAGGTAAGATGCGTTCGAGCAGGCGACTAGCGAGCTGTTGGGAGTCATAGATGATGCGACCGCAGTTGCGGGAGGACTGGTTGACTCTTTGAGAGCCATCGTAAGCGGTTACGACAGCTGGAGGCCACGGGGCGTTGTCAGCTGGTTGAACGAGGGAGAGCAGTTGGTTGCATTCGTTCGGTGTGAGAATGTTCTCGATGAGGATTAGAAAATAGCCGGCGTACTCTTCCAGGTTTTCTGCCTCAAATGCGATGATCCTAGCTGCGGCTGAAGCTGGGGTTGGCCCACTCAAGATCTTAGTCTCGTCTAAGGTCGCTCTAGTCTCCGACATCATGAAGTCCTAGGAGAAGTCTAGGAGGAGATGCCATGGAAAATATAGTTGGTTCTCTCAGCGCATTAAAGATATAACATGTAGTGTAAGTTTCTGCCTGGTCCTAACACACGGACAATAACAATATCAAAGTTACCATGTGCGGTCCACGGTGTAAGGGGTAGGTTCTCACATCCTGCTTAGGTTACAGGGGTTCATCGGCCCCCAGTCCCCAGTCTGATCCAGTCTACCCTATACTCCATGGCTCCACTCACGATCTCGTCATTGTGATAGACACGATTGGTCTATCCAAAGTTGGAGCCTAGAACATCTGGATCTTTTGTGAGCAACCAAGCGTCTCTAAGGATTCGCGAGTGGGCTTAGAGAGGTTCCTAAAGCAACTACTGGAATACTTAACATAGCTATTAATTGCTAACTCAGTAGTCAACATGAGCTGATCTTCTACTCTCCGTTTCCCTGTTTTTCTTTTCTTCTTCATGAATTTCTTGCCTCAGGCCGTGAAATGCGTTTAGAAACATAGGCTTTTGGCTCAGATTACATTGAATGCAGGCTGAATCCTCATGACTCATCGATCATGTTACAACATATGTTGTTGTCAATTATAGTGTGATTCATTCTTAATATATAAGTATTATCGTGGTATATAGGTAGGTAACTTGAACAGCCCGGAGCATCCCAATTTAGAGATATGTTATCTCCGTATAGAAGCAACCCGAACCGGCTACATGGAGGTGGTCTAGGTCGCTTGTTTGGCCAGTAATTTGTAGTTATCTGTTGCCGAGGATCATCATTGGATTGAATACATTCGTAGCATTTCATGAAATAGCCAATCTTTTGGTATTTATAAAATCACGTACAATCTATTGGAGCAAAAGTGATTTGACTGGTAACATTGATGTGTTGGAGTTGGTGATCGGCTTGGGAATTCCGATCTCCTATTGTAAGGCTGTGAGCGTATTCGATGACAGGCTTACCAGGACAATAACAGGCCATCCACACATTCCATACATTTAAGATAACCAACTCGAGGCTGTAGGCTGTCAGACACCCAACTAAGCATGTGGAGTAATTGAAGTCTCAATGCCATGCAGGCAGGGGTGAGACTTAAACTCTTTAACTCGGTAGGAAGACTAATCGGACATTCATCGATACACGAGTTGTAACTAGAACTGGGCAAAGAGTTCACAACTGATAGCCGTACGAATCAATAGAGAGTGTCATTTTTTTGTCGGTCACTTTTACCAATAAAATTACTTTTGGGGGGGCGAACAGAGGTTAGCCGGGCCACTAGGCAGACCAAGAACACCATTACAACCAAAGCCTTACCTACCAACTTACCTACCTCCCTACCTCCCTAGAAGGACTACATAAGTCCGGTGAAGACACTGCTAAACGAGTGATACGTGTGACAGTTCTCCAATTCTCTCTCCATACCAGACCTATAAAGCAGCCATCGCCAGCTAGACATCCCTTTTTTTATGTTATCCCTTATTCGACATCAACTACAATTGTGAAAATCTGAAAAGTCATCGATTAGTAGTATATATATCCTTCAACCCCATAGTTATAATGCCAGCACCAACAGTAGCTGCATCGCGAGGTCCGACGATGATGCGCTGGGAAGAAGACAAGACTTCTCTGACTCAGGTCCGAGTCCATCCTATTCCTCGCTTCGAAGATGACTTGTCGACCGTCGGCGACGACTGGTCCGATGCGAGCTCCATCTGCTCCACCCCTGACAAGAATAATCACGGATGGAACAACTTGTAAGTATTTTAGTGAACTGATGCTATAATCCTGTTAACGGTGCGTAGCCGGGTCCGCGACCCCAACATCAAGATGGTGTACGAAGCCTGGGAGATGATCTCGGTGCGTCCGACATCCGAGCTACGCACCACCACTCAGGTTCTTGGCGTAAACGTCTACTCGACATACACGCTGCTGAAGGACGGATACACCGGTGTGCGCGCCGTGCCCTCGTACTCGCAGGGCGAGCTAGCTAGCATGGTGGTTGCGGCGGAGGAGAAATACAACAACAGATCGGGTTTCAAATTGCTGTCGCGCATTACGCGGCGAGCATCTTATGCGCAGAACCTAGCCGAACGATTGTTCGCCTTGCCGGGTTGTCTGCCAAACAAACTGGGCGCACTCATCGACAGCCGCTTCGTGGCGACCAACAAAAGCCAGTTTGTACGCCGGGAATGGAAAATTGTCCTACTCAAGCCCCTGGGGGACGTCATGACGGATGAGGCTCCAGAAATCAAAGGACGTGGTCTCTGGGCCAGACTTAACCCTAGGCAGCGAGACCCTGTGCAAAAGTGGCTTGTCGTGCTGCGGGGCCATGAGACCAAAGCATCCCAGGCCGGATTTGAGGCTTTTGATACGTTCGCCAACCCGTGGCTGAAGGTGGACGAAAGGCTCGAGCGAGACCACTCCGAGAGTCGCAAGCGATCAACGAGTCACTGGGGTACTCGGTGAAAAAAAAAAGAAATGAAAAAAAGTGAGGACTTCTATTGCTGAAAGTGTACCTACATATCCTTACAAAGGATTACGTTACGCTTTAGTTCGGTCATTTGTGGTTGTTCAGCAAAGGCGGAAGAGGAATTTCTTGCTACTTCCCTACCTACCTCACGGTTATATGACAACATTCTTTAGTCTCTTTCAAGTCGACGGACTGGGTAGCAATTATTTTGATATACACGCAGGGGTGTTTCATATTGGGTGGTACTCTGGGATTTCCTTTTCGAGGAGATTATACGGTTTCTCACTTCTACTCCTAGATCGATAACAACAATTTACTCTTACACTTTCTAAAACTGAACATGCATAATTACATTACTGTACGGGGAATGTGTTGATTCAAAGTGCAACAAAGTGAGTAAACCCGGTTTATAAAGCCTCTCGTAAGACCAATCATCAGTTATAATAGACAAAATGCACATTAAGACAACTATCAGGGGTTTGTAAACAAGACATTAGTGGTATTTAGTTACTGTAGTGTCTCGATTTAATAAATCTCTTATCTCTCAATGTAACATAAGAGCCTTTCTATATGTTACTACTGGTTGCTGAGGCTTGTGATGCGGTTATGAACATGCATATTAAGTGTCTTTCTTGGGATCAACCTATAAAGCTCTAGTTAGCTCTCTCCATTATCGTTAGGCTAGGTAGTTTTAATTTCGTACTTACCATACGGTTATGATGTTAGGTGATGGAACAAGTGACATATTCGTATCAATACGAATACGGAGGTTTCATATTCTGGGATACTGTCTAACCTACGTAATAAGCCTCAGGCGCTTATCTCGTGATCGCTGACAATCGGTAAGGCAAGATACTATTTCCATGAGTGAATAGATGATCTGAGATCACCCCACACACGCGTGTATCCTATTTCGGTGTCCGCAAGGCTATAGGAGCAGTTACAACACCATTACCGAAAAGCGATAACAGCCTTTCGATGACCCCACGTGGGGGCCGAACACCTATGACCTAGCCGCGCTTCCGCGAAACAACGGTTCGTATGCGGCTTATCGAGGCTGGTTCCGGATCCCAGAATTCGGTTCCCAGCCCTATCTTCTTCAATCGTCGATCGCGCACGTCACTCTCAAAGAGCTGGGTGGTTGACTCACGAAAGTTGCCTCCTCCACTCATCTCCCAGATGCCTGCCGCCCTCTTCTTCTCGAGGATCTTCCTGTCCATCACCGACACAAGCCGGGTCGCAGTCCTTGAACAAACTGCATCCAGGCTGTCGGTGGGCTTGGCCTTGGACGCCGCCAAGTAGGCATCGCGAGCCTCGGGGTACCTGCGGAGACCGTGCAAGATGTGCCCCTTATACAGATTGCATCTAGCAAGGGGGGCGGACTCACAGGCGTCGGGGTCATTTGCCAGAAGCAGGGCGTCCCTGACGTGGCGGAATGCCTCGGCGTAATCCACGATGGAAATTTCGAATCGGTCGTTCGCCAGTATCATCTCGCACTTGCGCAGAAGTACCACGACGTCCTCCCTGAATAAGCGCTTCTCCTTGCGCGTGAGTTCAAAAAATACTGGCATCCGGAGCGGAGCCATAATGCTTGCTGGTACAGTTAGTAAAGACAACAGAAACTCTCTTTTCCATTCAACTAGCACATGTAAGCACTTGAGTCCATTCAGGTTTAGCGAGGGCTAACAAATGTTATATACTACGCGGGATAACTTGCTAACTATCTTGATTGGTAGCATTGTTCTGCAGCAACAGTTTCTAACAATCCCCCATAAAGGGGTCCGAACAGTGACTGTGTATAAATAGAATATCCACAAGGGATTATAAGGAGACACAAAGAACTGTTCTAAATGTTCAAGTACAAAGGGACTATTTTTAAACACCCTTTGGTGTATAAGCTGGCGTTTCTTTATCTAAACCAGATATCGCAAAATTATCGGACTCCTCAACTGTTAGCTGTTTGAAGATAGCATGCTTGGTTTGTGGGAACGATGAACTCGTCGGTCAAATGCCCACCGGACACGATCCCTTTTGTTTTGCTCCGTTTGACGATTCGCAATCATCCTCACTTACCTAACAATAGAGACACGGGCCACATCAATGGATGCTATGTAGATGACAACTCACTTTGGCGCGGTATTGCCATTCCATCTTTCTGGCACGTTCTCAGGTTTTGCCGTCACATATCTCGTCCGGATAACTGCAGACTAGATGGTGGTGGGTGAGATCATTACGGTCCATGCCACGACCTGATATTTATCCTACTTAAGATGGAATAAAATCGGTGGAGAATCGGGATGGGAGGACTGTTCGATTTCGTGATTTCTGTCAGGCTTGAAGTGAGGTTCTCACAGCATCATCCTAGCCAAATGCGACGACTCGCCCACACCACTTTCAAATACTTCGCAAGTCCTCCTTCTATAACTGAGAAGCTAGGTGCCGTGCATAATGTGTACCCGCACATAGAATAGAGCTCCAAAGTCGGAACTGTTTATGCGACACCCCTCAGCATAGGAGACCGTATTGACTTTCCTGAATCAAAGCTTGGTATTATCAAGATTGTCGACACCCGTTTTAGCGTTTGTATAAGACGGTATTTGAACTTCTTCGATACGAAGTACACGGTCATATACAGGGCTATGTGCAAACTAATGCCTCTGTTTGCCTGACCGTCAGTATCGGGGCAGACAGTGTCAGATCTAGAATCGTTGGAGACTCAGCGTCTAGGGGCTTTAGGCAAGCAAGATGCAATCCCCTTGTTTGCGAAAGAAGACTGATATACGCTTCAAAACGCCTCTAGACGGATAAACCAAGACGATCATCAAGGCGTCGACAAACAACCGAGTTATAATCCCGAGTTAATCTCGTTAGTCTATAGACCTTATACGGCTTCGGTTCTAGTTGCCCTGGGACAGTAATGTGGTGGGAAAGTTGTCGACAGCTTCGAGTTCAGAGGCTGCTACTTCCCATGGAAACGCTATTGTCTGATCACCCTGACCATTTATCACCAGGCTCTATATTCAACTGATTCCTGTCTGGTGCTACTAATGTCCAGCGTTTGTATTATTAGGAGATGGGATACGGTGTAATATTCGATACAAACCAAAAGCTATACACACCTCTATAGTGCTGCTAAAAGTATATAAGTATAATGATGTCCTCACAGAATGAGTTATCTATGTCGATAATTGTTGTTATAAATCTCAGGATACTTCCAAGGATTCAATACTACCAATTCGGAAATTGAAACCAAATAGTCATGTCTATTACCAAATTTTACAGAGCTTTCTCAACTTCCCATCGGGCACTGGTCCAGTGGGTGGGATATAGGCGAGAGGAACTTCCTAAGGAGTTCCAGGAAGCAGTCCAGAAGTATCTGGAAAATGGGGCCAAAAAGGTACATATTATGCAATAGACAAGATGAATACATGCTAATGATTTCATAGAACTTCGGGGAAGTTACCAAAGTCAGGATTCTGTAAGACTAAGGAGAAGTATCGTCCTCATTGGTAGTAACTGGGCTAATGGGGCTTTCATCTTAGGCACCGCGGGAGTAAATTGAGTCCAATACACAGGTCTCGCTCTGATCCTGATGATTCTGAACCACATTTAAGCACTTTAATTGCTACGAATGACAGTCGCCGTGGTAAAGTGCATCATATTTTCTCAGATGGTACGGGTAGTAGTGAAAAGGGTGGGAAACGGTGGTATTCAACGCTCAGAAGGCAATACATGTGGAAGAGCTAGATTATGGTGAGATGTAAGGAGCTGTAATGAGCAAAGAAGTCATCACTAGAATTATATGTTATTACCCAAGTTCTCGCTGGGATGTCGTGTGGCATTGGATGACTCAAAATGCCTTTCCCACCCCCTTTTCCTAGGTAATAATCACAGAAGGAGGAAAGTACGTATACTGGTTGGATCACGTTACTAGATAATCTAGGTTGATGACATCAACCACGCCGCTATTTAAAGCACGCAAGAGCTTCATATAGGAATGTCTACCTCTTTCTTTGAAAGTACTCCTCAGGATACTTCAGGGTAGGGGAAGTTAGACCAGAACCCCCAACTTCTTGGTGCTGTACATACTTTTATTGAGTTCTGCATGACACGCTCATCTTCTTGATGGAAAGGAATGCGCGTTTTAAAGCCGGAATCCGGCTCCTAGTGTGTATCTCCCCGGTGGTATTAGTCTATGATGACATCTAGATGAATTGAATATCAAGTTGAGCAGAAGCAGGAGCAGGAGCGTTTCTTGATTTCAAAATCCCCAGCTACTTTAGAATCTCTTCGCCCCCTTTCCCCTCTCCATTATTAAGAAATATAATCATCAACACTGCCTCGTCAGTAAAAAATTACCCAAGAATATCATCAAATTCATTTTTCTGGGAAATAGCTTCATATCAGTATTACCACCGTCATCAGAATACCAACAACCAACATCATAACATCACCATCGATACGAGCATCAATATGCTGTCAACATCTGAAGTGATGTAAGATCCCCTGATTCTTTTGCTAGTCGATACCCCCCAAGCTAACGCAAGTCCGTGGAACCCACAGTTATGAGAGTGGTGAATGGGAAGCACGTGGCTACGGGGGGCGTGCCGGCGGCAATAACAGCAACGGCAACAGTAGAAGAAACATCAAGCAAAATCACTCATTTTTTGCATACTGGGAATAGTACTCTTTTCTACTCCAATTCACGTGCCCTGCACATCGTGTGTGAGAGGTCCCTAGACCTCCATACCCTTTCCAGCATGGTAGTAAGATAATCATCACTGCCTACCGCTCCCATGTACCTAGCTATAACCGAAACACAGCTGACAAGCCGATCTAGAGGCCCAGACCGGCAAGGGATGAGGGGAGGAAAGGAACCGGCCGAGAAAGTCTGACGCGGACGGGCTGTAAGGTCCCTTGGTTCTTCTATCAACGACGCCCCATGCTGACGAACTGACCCTCACGGTGATGAAGCGTCAAACAAGGTAGTAGGAAGTCGCGGTGGGCACGCTGGCGGTTCACGACATCCGCCGTGATGGTGAAAGTGCTGGTAGTTTTAGGAGTACTGGTGTGCTCGTTTCCAGAGATCAATACATTCCCCTCGTTGTCTTTTTAAGATACCTCTTAACTCTGATAGTACGATGGTTGGGAGTCGTAGACAGGGCCCCTGTCCCTCACAGCCTCATACAGCTAGGGATGCATTCCAGTTCCCCATACCCCTAGAACAATAGTACAAAAGATTTTATTATGTGTGCCTATCCCCTTGATGCCCTAGTGATGAGCTCTTGTTATATTTGACTAACAGCCAGCAATACCATACAAGAAAAAAAAGCTAACCCCCCCCCCCCCCCCCCCCCTACGCCACAACCGTCTCCGGCGCCACGCTCTCCAGCGTCGGCACCACCGTCTGAATGAGCCCCGTATCCGCGTCGAAGCGCAGCACATCGATGGTGGTCTCGCGCATGGTGCCGTTGCCGTCGGGGATGCGGAATCGGTGATAGGCGATGTACCAGTCGTCGGTGCCGGGCACGTTGAGGATGGAGTTGTGCCCGGTGCCGAGGATGCCTAGCCCCTCGTCCTTCTGCAGGATGACGCCCTGGTACGTGAAGGGCCCCGTGGCCGCCGTGGCCGTCGCGTAGCCCACGCGGTAGTCCACCGAGCGCGTGTCGCCGATCGAGTACGTGAAGTGGTACAACCCCGAGCGGTACGCCATGAACGAGCCCTCGGTGAAGCTGGTCAGCCCCGAGAGCGCGGTGAGAGTGTCGGCTTTTATCGAGAGCATATCGTCGCTCAGCTCGGCGACGAGGGCATTGCTGTTGCGGGGTTAGACAACCAAGAAAAGAAAAAAAAAGCAGAACTGACAAAGAGGAGAGAACAAGAAAACATACCCATTACCCCAGTACAGGTAGTATTTGCTCGTGGCCGGGTCTAGGAACGCAGCGGGATCGATGGCCTGCCCCGTGGTGATGGCCTCGTTGTTGAGGATCATGGCCTCGGGCTGGGCCGTGAAGGGACCCTCAGGCGAATCGGCGACGGCGACGCCGATGGTCTTGCGGTCGTACGTCGGGTTCTGGCCGCTGAAGTAAAAGTAATACTTGCCGTCGCGCTCGATGATGGTCGGGGCCCAGGCGCTCTGTCAGGGTCTGCTTAGTGCTATATCCTTATTTTTAGAAACAGGGTTGAGAGTAACTCACTCCGGTAGCCCAGGGCACGTTGCCGCTGGTGCCGTTGAGCACGAGGAACGGCTCTTCGAAGCGGGTCCAGTTCTCAAGATCGGTCTAATAACACTACCATTAGCATGTTACTGTGCCAGGAGATTACACATGCGTGAACAACTCACCGATTTCCACGTGTAGAAAATCTGCGATCCCCAGTCGGGATACCCGTCCGTCGTGGCGTAGATGTAGTACGTGTCACCGAAAACGGCGATATTGGGATCGGCGAACAAGCCCTTCAGGACAGGGCTATCGCGCTTCACCACTTCGGAAGCGGAGGCAGACCGTTTGGTAAAGGCAGTAGTGAGGGCGGACAGCTCGGCCGCAGTGACGGGGATGACAGTGCCGTGGCGGGGACTCGTGGGCAGGGTGAACGAGCTCGAGACCTTCCAGTCGGGGTTCGCGATGTCGGCCGTCTCGAGGGGAATGTAGCCCCGGCTCGTGTACTCGTCGACGAAGAGGTAGTACTTCTCGCCATGGACGTCGTCCGGGTTCGCCTTGAAGATGGTCGGGCCTTCGACGGCGGACGTGCCGGCCTTCTCGCCGATGCAGGCGTCGAGCTCGGTCCACCCGGATAGGGGAGCGGTCAGATTGGTGCTGCTTTCTTCGATGATGTCCACGCAGCCGGTGTTGCTGCCGCCCTCGTCTTTAGTGAAGCGGTAGTAGACATCGTCGACTTCGATAACCGTTGAGTCGATCCTCGAAGTCCCCGCATCTTGCCAGATCTGGGCTTCGCTGAATGTGACGAAATCGGACGTCGTCGCGTACATCATGCGGTGATAACTAGAGCCTGTATGGTTCACGTCGGACTCGGCGTAAATCTCGGAAGCCCAGTATACCACATAGGTGCTGAGCACGTCGTCGTAGTACGCCTCGGGCGCCCATGTGTTGCCCACTGTCTCGGGAGATACCAGCACATGGCGTTGGGCCGACCAGGTTATCAAGTCGCTCGACTCCCATATCTCCAGGTACCGGCTGCCGTGGCGGACCGAGTCACCCCAGGAAGTGCCGGAGCCGATGGAGAGGTCGGTTGCGAGGAGGAAGAACTTGTCGCCCTCAACAGAGCGCATGACGAAGGGGTCGCGTACGCCCTTGGTGCCCATGGTGGAAGTCAGAACTGCCTGGCCCCCGTTGAGCTCGGTCCAGTCCAAGGCATCGTTGCCGGTGCTCGCGGCGAGGTAGATCTTCTCTCCGGCGACGGTGTCTCCGGTGAAGTAGGCGAAGGCGTATCCCTCGTAGGGATCCGTCACCGCTCGTGGAATGTGCGATGCTAACCGGGGGATGTAATGCGCGGCAGCCATCGGCATGAAGCCGGCGACGGCGACGGCGAGGAGATGAGGCCGGTGCATGCTTGCGACTTTGTCAGTTAGTCTGAGACATGCCTACTTGGCGGGTCAGGCCAGTGCTGGCACAACCTCTCCTATATATATATATATATGTACATGAGTACACTAACTTGATACGAGCCTAATGTAAGTGAGTGTCATGTCAGTTCCACATATAGGTAGCCAAGTCTCCCAAAAAAGGGGGTCGTCCGTTCGTCTGGGGTAATGGGCGACATGACCTCGGTCAGACGATGTTCACACGCCGTGTATGCAGATGAGCCCTTGGAGACTGCCATGGATACAACTGGGCCCGATAAGTGGGATTTACAGATGCCGAAATATTCATCCCGCCCCAGTTGTCTTGCCTGTTAGATTAGTAAGGTTAGGGGTTAGCATTCATCTGGGTTAACCAGGTACATAGACTATAACTCCATCTCCTTGCTGGAAAAGTCCACGTCTTGTCTCCAAAGGTTTCCCAACCCTCACAACAGCAAAGGCTAGGTAATGGCAGTAAGTAGTACTGCAAAGGTGATCTTGGCTCAATATCGCATCGTGGGGATCAAGTTTGGAGATGTCAAGGGCAACAGGGTAAGGTGGAGAAATGCGGAGCCGACAGTCTCATCGAAAGTAGGTAGGCTTAGCTCTAAGCCCTCTTGTTACATGGCGATGGCCAAGTCGCCGACGGATGCGGGGAAACCTAAGGAGATACCCGCGGTCACTTACTCTTACATGCATTAAGGACTATACGATACTAGGTAAGTAGTAGCTAATGCGCCCAGGACGTTACCTGTTCGGAATAAATAGCCTAGTTGTACTATGTACATTGGCAGGGGCATAAAGACAGAAAAAAAGGGACCCAAAATCCGGGAAACTCCACGTCAGGGGTCCGGAAGCGCTCCAATAATTGTTCACGATGCGGCCTAGTTCGAGATACATATTCCGACAGATAGGCCGAGGATCATCAGGCACATGTTTGCAGTGTACCTAGTCGTAAGCATCGCGTCCAGGAATAGTTCATTCTGTGGGGTAAGACGACGATCTCCAACGTGGTTGAGTTAAGCTGCACAATGTTGTCGTTCTTAGCTGACCACCAGGTGGTGTCTATGTCTTATTGCCGGTAGTGAGTGGTGATGATGAGTAGCAGCACCACATCCGTTCACTCTTACACGCAGGGTTTGCACGATGGGAATACGGACGACTTTGGTGTTTCCTCGATACGAACTTGGAATTCTGGAGCCCGGGTCTGGGAATATGACCTGATTGTTTCAAACTTTTTTTCTTTGACAAATCTCAATCGTACGCTCGATATGGTTGGCAGTGTAGCATGACGCAACGTCCTGAGTTCTATTAAACACCTCGTATCCACTATAGAAAGGCATTCGAGTCTGAGCGTGTGGGTTGTATGTATGTAGTGTACATAGGCTCCTCCCACCATCGTTCGACTCGCGAATTCGACAACCAAGACACTAAGGTCAATGAAATTAAACCTTTATGCCAATCGCTTGCTCAACCTTCAAACATATCTCCACGGACAATGCCTAATGTAGTTGTAGAGGACTGCATGTTGTCGTATCGTTAAACGGCCTCCTCTGGAGATTGTGGCGATCCATGAATTCGCCTCGAAGCCCCTCTCCTTCACGAATTGCTTGCCGGAGAGTTGGAGATGAAATGACAGGACAAAACGGTTTCCTCTTCGGAAGCGTCGGATACCATGACCATCTGCACTGTTATGTCTAGACCTCTCGCATGTCCAACCCCAATCAATCGAATCAACCGAGTACGAGTCGAAGTCTGAGCCTCTCTCTACTCTCCATCACTTCCGACAAGGCCCTCCCACGACAAGCAGCACCAGCATGGCCCCTAGGATGAACGACAGCGCCGAGAACTTCAAAGCCATCCTCCGCGTCCAGGCGAGGAGCTCGATAATCTCGTCGCGCTCGAGATCGGCCACGTCGCGGCCCGCATAGTAGTCGCCCGTCTGCTGCCACGACCCGCGCATCAGGCCCGGGAGCTCTTTTGGGTGCCGGAGGACGTGCGCGCAGTCGCGAAAAGCACGGCGCTGAAGTTCGACTTCATGACGGGGTAAGGGCATTCTGTGTTCTTGTATAGATGGATGGAGGATTGAATAAGCGGGTAGGTAGGCAAACACTTGCTTCTAACCTAACTTAGGGACAACAATAGTTTGGAGGCGGGCGAGAGAGGAAAAGGGGTGAGATGCGATTGAAATGAATGCGTGTACAGCAAAAACAACATCACAGCCTTTCGAATCAGTCCAGCTGAGCCCGTCTGTACATATTGATCCACGGATGATTGGGTCTCTCAGTTCAGCACCTAACTACCTCAAAATGTCTATCTCCTCGGCTTCGCCTCAAAGATCGGCATTGGAGGTTGCAGCTGGTGAACGGAGATCCAATTATTCCGCATGTTCAATTTGGGTCTTTGAATCCTTCGAGAAGGGGTTTGTTGGAAAAGCTAGGATGGGCGTATTGGGAGCGTGGAAGTGTCTATACCTACATATCCACAATATGACAGGAACTGACAGTACCTAGGTGAATTTGTGGTATACCTCCTACACCCGCTACCTGGTAATATGATAGTATAAAGCTTTGAAATCGCTTAGCCAGGTTAGGCAATTTGGCAAGGGTAAGGAAGACGAATATCGATTACTGACACATAAATTTTTAGGAGAGAAAAAAAAGAACGCGTTGGAATTATGCCCTCTATCAGGCTGGTGTGGTTAATAAGGGATGGGTGACGTAATTGAGGTTGTGTAGAATGTCAGATTTGGTAATCCTATTGAAACTGCTGTGTAAAAAGAAGGGAAGGTGTATGGATGATCGCTGTATCAGGCGCTAGTGGAGCTGGGTTAGAGCACCAGGTACCTAACTCTCACAGGGCCATCATTCAGTAAACCACATGCATATACCGAGGTTAGGTACATATTTAGTAACCGTCATCGACAACACTTCCTTCCTCATCTTGACTTCTAAATTAAGTTGAACGAGGCTGGACCGGATGTATACCTACCTACTAACTCATCAACAAATTACCAAACAGCACGATAGGTACATTATGTAGGTATCTATCACCCAATACTTATTGTACTAATATCGCAGACAGGAAGGTTTCCTCCGGTCCTATGGATTTAACAGGTACACACACGCTAGCGGGAAACAAGCCTCGCCAAGTGTGCCAAGTTTCGGGTGCCATGACGTTGGGGACTAGCCCGAAGGGGAACTTCTGTGTGGGGGATCGCCTACGAATTCTCTGCTCGACAGATCGAGATGCCGCTTCTCCATTGGTTTGCAGATATGGTTGTACTTAACCTTTATATTAGTACTATGTACTAAGGTAGGTACCTCGACTGAGCTGTCGCGTTAGCTTGAACTCAAACGCAATGTTCTACTGGACGACAAGGTACAGGTCGGGTAATTAGAGCTTCACACTGACGTCAGGACAACGAATAGATGCAAGTGCATCGTGCGATGGCGTTTCACAAGCACCTACACCGTACATCTTTCTGCCTTGTACCTATATCTTTCTGTCTTCCCCTTCCAGCTCAACTTCCAATGCTCTCCTCTTGTTAACATTTCGAGTGAAGCCTTTCTTTCCTTCTCCTTCTCCTTCTCAAATTGACCCATCATCTCCCAGCCTTCCAGTCCACTCCTACCTGCCCGGCAGCCCTTCCTTGTCCTAAGGTGTGGAGGAGGACTCGGTGAGCTTCTGCCGTTTGTTCCCCAGCCTTAGCCTTGACTGGAACTCCAAAGGCTACCTCCCAAGACAAACGAGTTCACAGCATCCAACATGGCCTCGACGAACCATCGCGCCCGAGATGGGCACGACCACGCCCATGCCCATGCCCATGGAAGAGCCTCTTCGAGGAGCCGACATGTCTACGAGACGTATACCATGACGAAACGCCCGACATTCGGTCAGTGGCTCAAGCATACTTGGCTTGATATCCTGACTATGGTATGCATGGGCGCTCTAGGCCTCGGTATCTACGAAGCGCACCCAGCCCCCACGCGTTCGTTCCCCGTCACCTTCTCCGACGGCGAGGTCGTATACCCCGAATTCGCCTACCCCCTGCGCAAGGAGATCATCCCCATATGGCTCGCCGCCTTCCTAGCCGCCATCATCCCCATCCTCGCCATCCTCATCATGCAGATCCGCGTTCGCTCGTTCTGGGACGTCAACAATGGCATACTCGGGCTGCTATACTCGTTGATCACCGCCGCCGTCTTCCAGGTTTTCTTGAAGTGGCTCATCGGTGGCCTGAGGCCTCACTTCCTAGCTGTTTGCAAGCCCGATACGTCTCTCGCTAGTAACGCTGCAGGCGTCGTCGGTGCTGGGTACAACGCAGCAGGGTTCAATCAGATCTACTACACCCGTCAGATTTGCACCGGCGACATTGACGAGATTGACGATTCGCTCGAATCGTTCCCCTCTGGTCATACCACGGCTGCCTTCGCCGGCTTCGTCTATCTCTACTTGTACCTCAACGCTAAGCTTAAGGTCTTCGCGAATTACCATCCCTCCATGTGGAAATTGATCATCATCTACATTCCTATTCTCGGTGCGACGCTGATCGGTGGCGCTCTCACCATCGATGAGTTCCACAACTGGTATGACGTGTTCGCGGGAGCTGTCATCGGGACTGCCATGGCTTTCTCTGCTTACCGTATGTGCTATGCTGCCATCTGGGACTGGCGCTGGAACCACATCCCCCTGAATCGCGGCCAGGGCTTCTCATATACGCATGAGGGAGTCGAACTGATGGATGCCCTTTGGACACGCAAGGCCGGCTGGGGTGGGGGAGCAGCGGCATCTAACGGACGAGATGCTACGAACAGTCGCGGCATGTTCAGCCGTAAGCCCGTGGGTGGCGGTGGCCCTAGAAGGTCGGAAGATATGGTGTAAAAAAAGGAAACGAGTTACGACGGCAAAACGATGTACTTCAGCTATAACATGTCCCTAATATTTTCTAATACTGCTTGAATACTCTATTTCTATCGTTTAATGTCGTTTGAGCTATTAAAATACCGAATATACCGTTATCTATTGATTCTTTCGAAGCTTCAATGAGGTAGTCGAGGTTATACACACTATCGGAGTTGTAAGAATGTTCTGAAGTTCAAGATTGACTAGGGTTCTCACAAAACCCTTGCTACTCTATTTCAGGGCTGATCTACACATGGTCCGCCATAAGGCTGATGTCTGGAACACCGATGATCTTCGGACGAGCACAACGGTCCGGGTTGACAAAAGTCACGGTGAGTTTCGTAAGGATAACGGTGATCCACCCACACTAAACCTAATATCGCTAGCCAACCCCAGTACCCCATATTAGGTACATAGCCCACAGGAATAGATGTACTAAAGTTGTTGAAAGTTATCGCGTCGCGTAAAGGAAAACACTTGATATAACCTACCTAATAAAAGGGAAGGGGGGGGCATCGGAGGCCGGAGCAGTTATTCCGGCGGTGACGGCACGCGATTAGAGATTTCTGATTTTTATTGCATTTTTGCTGAATTAAAGAGACTGGAATCAATTCACATACCTACATACTAAAAGTCATTTAGAGTGATTTGCGACGTGTGGTTTCTACCTACTAACTACGCTGAGACAAATTGGGTACCTAGATTACTACGGGCTGTGTACCTGATGCGGAGTACTTGAGTTGGCTAGCGATATCAGGTTTAGTGTGGGTGGATCACCGTTATCCTTACGAAACTCACCGTGACTTTTGTCATTCCGCAACGGTCCCATATTGTACGATGCTTACTAGAGCCCCTTGCGTGTTCAATGCATGGTGTAAGACGGACTTATAATAAAGATACAGAGGATGGAATTGAGGGATATGGGAATACAAATAAACAATGGGTGACGACTCTGATCCCCATCAGGTTATGGATCCTCGATGGTGTTTATCAGATCCAAAGGAGGAGCATCCAGATATCCAACCCCAGCTTGCTGTAAACTGACTGATACCTTCCAACGTAACATCACTTAACATGCACATAGTGGCATTGGAAAATGAGATATAAATCATGGACTAAATACAACAACCCCGGGGTAATAGGGAGCGGCCCCTTGGCGTACCTAGATATCATGAACCTCATCCCCTAAAATGTCCCCGAACCTAGAGACTCCCTCTGGTAGACCACACGCATCGTCCTGCTCGCCTACCAAAGCCAAGAGATCACTTTTTCGGGATGGTTCGCACTTTGCTGGCCCTCGGCCTCGTCGCCCACCTTGCCGCCGACGCCCTCGGACTTGTCCGACGATATACTACCGCTCCCCGGCCCGGAAAAGTTCTTGTGTATAATTTCACGGGCATGTGTCTCACTGGCATTGCTTGATCCGGGGCTTCTATCCGGGAGAAGAGAGGCCGTTTTTATAGCATTGTTAAGGAAGGGCCATGGCTTCTACAATCAAACCTCGCGCTTGATGAGGGTGACCATATCAATTAGAACGACAAGGGTGCGCCGGTAGTGTACACTCATGTCTCTCAACTCGAGGGTATACCGATTTCGGACAAGTTAGCATTATTCACGGCTCGTTTTCAGCTACGACGAGGGGGGAAAGTCCTGCCAGATATAATCCGCCAATATAGGAGGATTAAAATGCCTTGCCAGCTCAAGTTCGCCACGGGCGTATCTACTCCCGACAGTAGCCACATCATCTTGTGTCGCTGACCGAAAGCCCAACGCCTCTCTCATGTGTAACCTGACACATCCCACAGGCCAGGAACTCGAGCGGCGAAGCCTAACCTATTTACGACGTTATACTACCCAATATCGGGCACGGGGCGTTCAGCTTGGGGGAGTCTAGACTGCCCTCTTTCTTGGCGTGCGCCGAGCTACCATGATAACCTCATCCCGTGGGTGATGATACCTAGTGCGGAGGGAAGGCAGATTTGTCGCGAGAGTGAGCACTGAGTCAAGGAGGTTGATAAAGCTTCAATAGATCGTTAATTCCAAGCCTTAACTTACTTGCTTACACGAAGAAACTAAGGTTAAGCCTTTCTCCATTAAATAACATCGTGGAGAACTCCACGAGCGACAAGTACCATTTGGTAATCGGGAATGGTGGCGCCATGGTTTCCGCAAGCTAGCAGTTACACTATGCCCTCAGCCGCAGGATGATGGCTACCTGAGGTATGTCGTTGGCTCCCTCGTCCCAAAGGAGGGGATTTATAATCTACGCAGGACATACCGGTCGTGTTCATATACATTTTTTCTTCTCTAGTTCTTGATTTTTATCTGGTTCCTCTCTTGAAACGGCCGTTTGTTTTTGACACAAATCTCATGATGCCTTCTCAGGTGGTATATGGCTACCCGCCGCCGCTACATGGTCAATCGTATGGGCAAACCGTTCAGGTTCAAGAGAAGGCGGAAGATGGCCTCTCTGCTGCTGTGTCGAACATGAGCATCGCAGAAAAACCTCTCACCCACGCTCTTCCTTCATACCTTCAACAGGTCCCAGCTAGTCTACCATCACCGCCCATGTCGGTCAAATCCCATCCTGTGACGCATAGTCCGACAACTCATTCTCGTCACGGCTCGATATACCAAACACTCCCAGGACAAGTCAGCTCACCGGCTACCACCCAAACTCCTCCGCCTGCGTATCCCTCGCCGGCCTCAACGCCCATTACTTCTCCTGCTCCTAGTACAGTATCGACAGCACTATCAACACATACACCCACGGCTACTACAACTTATATACCCCCTCCACCTCCGCCACTACGACAGTATCAATCACATCAGCACCAACAACACGTAACCTATACGAATTCCCCGGTAGTCACAACGCCAGGCCATACTATCTCCCTTTATCAAACCCCAGTATCAGTTACAACCCCTATCCAACCAAGACACCCAATCCGCCGCCCCGTCGGCCAGCCCATCCTAATCCTAAGTCGCCATCCCCCCCAACCCCGAGTTGTCTACCCTCCGGCGCAATACCCCCAAGCCGCCGCCTCCCCCCTCCCCTCCTACAACCCGTCCACGCCGCAACAACCCTTCTCCTTCGCGCCTCCCCCGACCGAGGCCTCGAACCCGTCGCCGGCAGCAGCAGTAGCAGCAGAATCGTCGTCGTCGTCGTCGAAGCGGCGCTCGTTCACCGCGGGCGTGGTCACGGGGCTGGTGTCGACGAAAGAGCTCGCCAAGGACGGGAGGGACAAGGTCGGGCGGTGGTCGCGGAAGACGCTGGACTCGCTGGCCGGGGCCGCGGGGTACGCGCCTGCGCAGCCGTCTTCCCCGGGGGGTGCTAGTACGGCTACGGCTACGGCTACGGCTACGGGTGTCTGTGTGCCCTCTACGGCGGTGGCGGGGAGTGCTGCTCCGGGGACGGGGAATGGTGTCTCTGTGGCGCAGACGATGTCTGTGAATGTCGTCGTTCCCCAAGGACTCGTGGCTAATGGGGCCGTGGCTAATGGGATGATAGTTAATGGCGGAATTCCGACCATGCTAGGACAACCGCCCAGACCGGTCGTTATAAATAACGCAGCAGGGAGGCCGCAGATGGGTCCGCCGCAGATGGTCGCTACGCCGATAATGGTGCCCGGGGGTAGACCTGTGCTTCAGCCCGGACCGCCCGCCAACCCCGTCATGGGCCCTGGTCCTGCCGTCATGCCAAACGTCCGTCCCAATATGGTTCCCGGGCCTGGTCCTATGATGGGCCGGGGTACGGGGCCGATGGGACCAGGTAACGGCCTTGCTATGAACCCCGTGATGCGTCCCTATTTCCCTCCTGGAGCTATGCCGATGATGGCCCCAGGTCAGAGAGCCAGCCAGCAACCGCCCCAGGCAGCCGATGACAACATAGCGCTCGGGGCTAGGATCCTCGCCAGTGGATTGACGGCGTATAACCGCGAGAATAACACAGCCGGGGGGCCGACCGGAGGAGGTAGTGGAGAGCACGCGAGCGGCGAACATGCAAACGGGGAGCACCTTGGGGGCGGGCACGCTCAGCATGGGGAAACCTACGGACACGAAAGCGCGATGGCGGGAGAGCATGCATCAGGGGCTACCGGCTCCACTATGCACGAGACTGCGTATGCCAACGGGCCCATAGACCAGACATACGGGTCTTCCGAAGCCCCCACCACCACGGGGTATAGTAGCGCAGCAAATGCCCAGGCGGCCTACAATCCAGGAGACACCGGGACCGCTGCATACACGGATGGCACGGTGTATAGTAGCATGGGGGCCAACCAGGCCGAGTACATGGTCACGGGAGATACCAACACCTCCTACGCTGGCCCAGCGGACCAGACCTATGTGTCCTCGGCAGACCAGCAGGCCTACGCGCCCGCAGACCAAACATACACCACCATCACCACTACTGCCACCGAACCAACCACCTACGCCGACCCCAACTCCTCCTACATCACCCAATACCAGCCCGCCCCTCCCTCCGACCCGACCCAAGCAGCAGCAACAGAGTACGCCTACGTAAGCGACACGGCGGCATACAACGCCTCGGGAACGGGGACGGGGACGACGTACGCCGACCAGCAAGCGGGCTACGCGTACGACTACTACTACAGCGGGGGTGCAGCAGCAGAGGTGGTCGTCGACGACGGGGGTTACTACTACGATGCAGCAGCAGCGTCCGGGGGCGCGGTGGTGGTGGATGATATGGGAGGCGGAGTTGGGGATTATGGGGATTATGGGGATTATGGGGGAGGCGGATACGACATTGTGGGCGAGAGTATGAGCGCTGATGTGGGGAGTAGTTGCTTGGACTTGATATGATACATATGAGATTATTTGTGGTGAACGGGGGGGGGTCGAAATAGGTAGGTATAAGCTATAAGTAGGTAGTGTGCATCAATCTTTTTTTTTCTTCAGGGGGAGAGGGTGGGGGAGGGTGAGGAGCGAGGTGTCACTATATGGAGTACAGCGTCCCTCGGTAAGTCAGACATGCGGGCTGTCCCTTGTGGTCATCATAGTATTCCGTAGCATTTCATGTAAGGGGTAACGAAACCCCCTTTTCAGGTTCCGTTCTACACTATACATGCCGTGGGTTTTTTTTTCTTTTTGGATATTGGTGAAAAAAAAGCCTGCCGAACGCCATGCCATGCTTATTTCATACATCAATTAACCACAGCCTGCCTAATCCATTCCTTCATGAGCCGAGTATGAAGTTCTTCCCTTTTTTCCCTTTTTTTTCCCCATTAAGCAATCCAGTCCATCGCATTAGCGTCTACCACCCCGTCCACCGCCGGCACCCCTCATGCCGCCCATACCCATGCTTTCCATCATCTTCTGTATATCCATACCTCCCGGGCCACCTCCACCACCGAACATGCTCGCCAGGCTGGCCATATCCGGCATGCCCCGGCCTCCGCCGCCCATACTCTGCAGACGCTTCTGCATCGCGGCCATCTGCTGGGCCTTGTTTCCGCCTCCGAGGGCCTGTTGGGCCTTCTGCATGTTCTTCATGCTGCCGCCCATCTTCTTGGCCATGCCGGCCATCATGCGCTGCTGTGTGAGGAGATCCTCGACTTCCCGGACGCTGACTCCGCTCCCGCAAGCTACCCGCGTCATACGCGTGCGCTGGTCCATGAACATTTTACCATCGCTGTCGAGCTCCTTATCCGTCATACTGTCGCAGATATAGATCATGCGCTTCAGGCGAGCGCTGGACTCCTCGTCGTCCATGCCGGCCATACCAGGTAGGTTCGACATGCCGGGAATCATGCCTGCCATCTTGGACAAAGGCCCCATTTTCATGATATTGCTGAGCTGATCTCGGAGATCGCGTATCGTGAAAATTCCTTCGGTGATGTGTTTTATCGTCCCCTCCTGGTTGAGCTTTAGGTTCTGTACGTGCTCGAACAGGCCCGGGATGTCGCCCATCCCTAGTAGCTTGTTCACGAACTGTTGCGGCGCGAACCGGTCCAGGTCTAGCATGTGCTCTCCCGTGCCGATGAAAACGATAGGTGTATGCGTAGCGGCGACGGCAGATATGGCACCACCTCCGCTTGCATGGCCGTCCGTCTTCGTGATGATGATGGCTCCGAAGTCGGCAGCCTCTTTGAAGGCCTTGGCTTGCGCTTCGGCTTGTTGGCCGATGGAGGCATCGAGGACCATGATGGTCTCGTCGGGGTTCACGGCTTTCTGGATGTCCTGCATTTCCTGGAACAGGGCGGACTCCTGCCGATGTCGACCAGAGGTATCGACGATGATAACCTCGAAGCGCTCCTTTTTGAACTTGTCGACACCTTCCTTTGCCACCTTCGCAGGGTCCGTCTCTGTCAAGGAACCGTAGTAAGGGATCTTCGCCTTCGTAGCGTTCTGTTTCAACTGGTCGAAGGCACCGGCTCGGAAGGTATCGGCACAGACGAGGCAGGCTCGGAACCCCCTGGCCTGGTAATGTCGCGCCAACTTCGTACATGTGGTCGTCTTTCCAGCACCCTGAAGACCGACAAACATGATGACATTCGACTTGCCCTTCTTGGGCTTGAAGGACTCGGCATGGGGATCGACCAGCTTGACCAATTCGTCGAAAACGGCCTTCTGGATCAATCGCTTCTTGTTCACGGCGGGGGCAGCTCCTTGAAGTTGACGGTGGTGCTTATGGAGTTCTTCAGTCGACTGACTAGTCGCACGTTGACGTCGGCTTCGAGGAGGGCGCCGGAGATCTCGTTGAGCATGGCTTTGAAAGCCTACATGAGAACTATACGTTAGCAGGCCATCGCGGGGCAGAGGATGATGCTGGGGGGGCAGGAATGGGGGAAATACCTTCTCGTCGAGATCGGGGGCACGAGTAGCATTGTGTAAGGCGCCGCTAATGCGCCGACCGAGGTCTTGAAGAACCATGATAGATTGTAGGTGCGACCAGAGGAGCTGTCGATTAGGGGGGGATAGTTGGAGGGGGGGGATGGTCGGATGTGGATGCTCCAACGATTTCGATAATAAATGGCTTCAATTAACACATGGACTTTATTGGCGGCGTTTCTTAGTAATAACTTAGTTCCAGTGCTCTCTCGGTGGGGTCCACTCTGCTCAGTTTAGAGTGGGACTTTGGGCTGGAGTACCTAGGTAGTGTGGCTGATACTTCTAAAGATGTGGCTCTCGTGGTGTGGCTTGGTTGAACAAGAAAGGGGCTTCTACACTAACATATTGGAAGAACACACCTCTTACACCAAGACCACCATCTCGTACAAAGGTAATCGGCTCTTGCATAACCCGACTCCAGAAAATCCCCCAGAGACATCACCATGGGGCTCAACCGGAGAAAACCACATTTCTGTAGCAAGCTAGATCAAGTAGCACGTGCAGGGACAGGGCCCTTTTCACCCAGATGCTTGGGAACCCTCGTGCTATCCATCGTCCTACCCATCCTCCGTTTCTCACCAACATGTGTGACCACTTACAGCTCCTATTTCCCAGTTCTCTCTCTCTCTATCTCTCTCGCTATCTCTCTCTCTCTCGAACCCCCTCCCCCAAAACCCGCATCGTATGGGCCGATCGTCTCGTCTAGCCGAGGCCATGCTCTTCCACGTCGTGCGGACGAGATGCACTCAGAATGTTTGCATGCTATATCGTACGTAAACGAAGCAACCATGTTGAGAGACACATACGCGGCAGATGCAAGTGAGCAGATTATAATTACTATGTGATTCCAGCAGTTAGGCAGCTAAGGAGTACATAGGTATGCGTAGTGTAAGTGCGACTTAACACATGACCAGCAACCGCTGCGTCTACGCCCTTACACCCTTACACCTCGTCGTGGGAAGCTATAACATGAACAATTATAGCTAGTTCTGTGCCGATATTCCCAGAATAAGTAACTAGAGCCGCCCTTTTTATGGCCAATACACCACGAGGAGCGTAGCAGTTGGACTTTAAAGTCCCGTGTTAGTCGACACAGAGGAGCGGGATATGCAGCCTTCTCGGTAAATAAACTGCGCTTCTAGCCGCCCGCGAACGCCATACATACATCCCCGCAGCCTTCCAACCCGTCGCTCCCGTCAGGGTATGACATAATTCAGATCGGAACATGCACATGGGTTCATGAAGACCATGGCAGACCTGGCAGATCTCCCTTGCATCCAGCATGCAGTCTTCCGCCCCCGACCAGCTTGTTAGGCTGAGATAAGCAGGGACAGACTTAGCTATCCCTAGACATCCTAGACATAACACGCATTCGCTTTTATTTTTACAACCAGTTTAAACCGGCGAACACTATCCAGGCAAGGCCCAGAGTTTTCGCCATTACTGGTTTATGCGTGCAGGTGGTGCTAGCTGGCCGGCATCCTGGCCGACATCCTGGCTGTAGATCAGGACCTTTTTTTTATAGACGGAGCTCAAATGAGCTCTAACCAATCACTTAACTCCATCCAACCAAGCTCGTGTACTGATATAGAGGAGCTTCGTGTCCGTCCTCGATCGACTCTTGAGTAAATCCTTCCTACTATCTATTTCATTCCAAGCTATTCCAATATGGCCCATCTTTTTGTACGCTGACAGCAAAGAGCTACTAGGACGTGTTACAGAAGTAGGGTCGTTACAATTGATGCAGGTGAACGTAGATCATGGTGTAACTATGTCGTATCACACACATCACAAGAGCAGCACCATTTAGAACTACAAAACTGTTCTCTTGAAAAATTAAAGAAACTTCCAAACTCATTATACGTGTAGTTTACAATTTCTATGCAGCGTCAACTTAGGAGAACGTCAATAATAGAACGGGGGCTGACCAATCAGAAATGCCGGGGGTTCACGAAATAGGTAGTTTTGTTGCCAAGCCATATCCGGCCGGTCCCGTAGACCTATTCATCAGACACTTATATAGACCGCGTGACTTGCCTTGCAAATAGCTGCTCTTCACAGGCTAAAAAAAAGATGAACAAACTTCAGAAAACCGGCTGAACCTAACACAACAGCATCCACACACCATGTCAGACCGTACGCTTTTCAACTTGTTGGTGGGAAGTTTGCTCATTGCGAGTTCCTTTGTTGTTGAGTTACTTAACTCAAGTCTCTTACTCGCAACAGTCGCCGGGTTAGCTCACCTGGCGCTGTATTGTGTACCCTCTTGAGTCCCATGTGATGGTTCCTATTAGTAGCGTAAATTACTGTTCATCTGAATAAATATATTGTATTCACCTTTGTTAGAGTGACTTTGAGGTCCTTGTCATGACTCCCACTCTCGCCCTCCCTCTATTCATTAACTACAAAGGCTTTCCTCCTCGCCAAGTACTCTACAAATGACTTGTTCTTCTACACTCTCTTATTGTCTCTCAGGTTTGCTCTTGTTGTCCTATTCACTTGAGACTGACACCATTATTAGGTCATACTAGTGATTCTGTTCTTGCCACTGAAGCAGGCACTTACACAACTATCACTCACCACATGACCATAGGCAATAGTCGAATCGATTCATTACCCAAAATGGGGGTCTATTTAACCTCCCGGGCTTGGGGTGGGTTTCCTCTGGCCTCCTCAAACCATATACGCTTGGATAATCGCTCTCGACACACCTATCATACGTCCATCGGAAAGCCTGGGTTTCTATTATTGCCCACATGGTTATCAAAATCAAATCGACTCTCCTATACCAGTTACCAAATTAGGAGTTCACCTTGACATATCGCTTTAGCTTCGATACGCTACGTATCCTTGGGGTCTCAGAAAGATATTATCGATTCATAATATCGCAAGATATCTACACGAGTTACGCATATAGTGGGCGTCGCAAAAGGCAAGAACATATCTATAAAAAAACATTCAGATACTGTTCACTGATATAGGCAATATACAGGTGATCCGTATACATCTCGATCCTGATCCTACCCCCTCCACTTTTTCCAACGCTATTGGATATCGTGGAAGCAATCTCATCTTCGAAACTTCCAGTTCGACGGATAAGTAAGGCTTCGTGATTATGGCAGAAGATGGCAGCAGAGGTGCTGCCGGTACGAGCCCGACTACAAATCACACGTTCGCAAAAGCGTCGAGCTTTGGACCACAGTTTACCCGTAGTAGAACGGGTAGCATAGAGAGTGACTCGAGTCACTCTATAGAGACTGTTGCAACGAAAGGGACAAGTACAGACGATACTCCGCAAAGAGTATGTTATAAATGTGAGAATAAGCTTTCTCCGGGTGTTAAATACATGCAGGGGTCGAAACCAATTTGCGAGCAGTGTTCGTTTGGTATGAGATCATAAGAAGAATTATCTCTGTAGGTAGCTCAATAAATCAGGATCCTCTGTAGGATTCTTGTTTCCCAAAGACCCTTCAAATCATCCATAGTATCTAAGAGGTTAAGCCAACTGTCAAGGCCAGTGTCAACCAACTTAGTGTTAAAGAACTTAATAGTTCTTTCACATATCCCAACAATCTTGAACCCATCCTCAAAAGGCCGTAATACAAACTCGCCACATGCACCTTTAATGGAACAAATCAGGTCTCCTTTTTGTGGTCTAGAAAACGGTTGCCCCATAATACCAATTGACAGGTCCTCGCACCTGAATAAAACTCTGTTCTGAATCGACTCTCCTACACCTTTCCACATTTCACCTTCAAATAGAAGCTCAATAGCATTTGATGGTCTCCCGTTGCCATACGCGGACCTCTCAGCAGAGGAGAATATTCGAGGTTCATCTCTGAGTGCACACATATGCCAGCCCCTGCACTCTAATCTTCGTGCTTTCAAATCAAATAATAGAAGAAGTTGACATACAGCTTGTGCAAAACTACGATGACTATTAGCTTGGTACATTCGACCTTGTAAACTCTCTTCCAAGTCGAGGAAGAATTCTGTCCATTTGCAAGCAGGATCGTACTTTGCATATGCTTCCTCGAAGCACGGCCCCACCATTGTCACTTCTGTGAAAGCTAGTATGTCAACTTCCAGGGCCATAGTGTTCAGTATCTTCATGTGGGCTCTATAATCGAATGGGAACCACTCATCGATTGGCACAGGCGCTCGATGGCGCCAATCTGGTACCCATGACGGTATACCCTTTGTCTGCATAGAGTTGAACTGAATGATATCAATTGTTCCTGATTCAATGATATACTCAGCAGCTTCTGTGAGAACTTGGTTTTCCGGCTTATCGTAGTTTGGTCGAAGCTGAAATGGCATTTCATCGGCCACGAGTAGGCCTAATATTGAATATATGAAGTCTCGTTGATCTGTGCAGTGGAAAAACTCGGCCGCAATTGATAGGATCCAGGCAAGCTGCCGGCCTGTTGAGCAGGGGAACCAATATTCAACCATTTCCTGATA
This sequence comes from Biscogniauxia mediterranea, assembly GCA_018398605.1. Classification (NCBI taxonomy): domain Eukaryota; kingdom Fungi; phylum Ascomycota; class Sordariomycetes; order Xylariales; family Xylariaceae; genus Biscogniauxia; species Biscogniauxia mediterranea. The sequence continues at coordinate 2,197,668 of JAGXTR010000014.1, read as the reverse complement.
GTTATTCCATATCAAAGATAAGCTCTTCAATGTAGGGCACATATGAGGTAGTCCAAGCTGTGACTGGCGTTTAGGCAAAGACCAGACGGATTGCGATAGGTCAAGGTAGAATAGAGGAAGCTGCAGGTGACCACATATCATTATCGGAGTCTCCGGTAAGTTCTCTCTGGATAACCTCTTGCGCACAGAGACCTCTTGTATAATCCACATTCGTTCAAACCAGTGTCGTGAAGCTAAAAATTCGTGGATCTCCTCTTGCAGTCGCCACATCTCATCAAGCCCTATGGCAGCGATAGTTTCTGCCTCCTTTCCGTAGCGCCGACTCTTAACCATATCTATCATGAAGTTGAAAAGCCTCTTCACATGACTCTGGGTGAAGGGTTCGTAACCGCCAATCCATACCAATACCTGGGATGCTAATTTATAAATGTCTCGCATTTTTGGAATCTGATGGCTCCGTTCCTCTGTATCTTTTTGGTTGATACAGATACTATCGACCCAGAGCTTTCTTGGCAACTCTTCCAATCTTAGATATCTAAGAGCAGTGCATATATTGACTGTCACCGGATACGACTGGCCGTCTAATACAATTGGTTCGGTGATTTTTGGGTCTCCCCAATTGTATGATATTGCTTCGTAGCCCAGTCCAGGTTGAAGAGTGACATGTTCCAGCTGACACTCAATTGGCGCGTTGAATTTGCTGCTGGGTAGCAGGGTCATAATGCGTATGTCTGTGTCGTTGCCAAAGGGCCTGTGAGGTGATTTGCCTTTGAATTCCTCCATAATATGTAGCCTTGTATCCAATTGATATTTGGAATTGATCTTGGTTTGACGTCGATGTTGGAATCAGTGTATCTGCCTATACAAGGGGAAGGTGAGTGTCTTGCTGGTGGATTTGGGGTCCTGATGGTTTAATAAAGGACCTTAATTCCACCTCCGTCGCGTCTGCCTCGGGCACCGCCATCGCCCTGGAGTAAGGCAATAAGTTTGTGTATCAAGCAGGCAGTTCCCTTGCAGCATGTTCAATATGATTCTGGATCTTGATTCGATGCTTAGAGTGCATGCTGGCGATGAAGGTGGGTACCCCTCTCGATGCTACCAGACGTCAAACTATGATTTGTCCCAAGTACTCGGGACGAGGCATATAGCGAATGGCTATACGCCAATTCTCAGGACTCTACTTTAGCGCAGCAGTATAAGCCTCCCTAGATATTGGCAAACATCAATTTCAGCTCGGACAGGCCTGTTGGCAGGCCTCCTAGCCCCTCACCATTACCCCTTTCTCGTCCAATAGGCTTCAACGACGCTTTAGTAATTCCAATTGACAAGCAGCAAACAGACCTATACATCATAGACACGAACGACTCCTCGAGAGCACGCTACTGAACGTTAATTTTGGAAATATTTCAATGTTATCCATCACGATGAAGGTCTATACGTGACGATGCGACTATACGTCGAACCTCATTTAAATAATGCTAACCTCTCACCCTCCTTACCCCTATAGGGCCCCTATTTGAGAAATAGGGGGTTTGATTTACACCATGGAGAGGTTTATACACATGTCTTTCCCTCTATACGCCATATTTATTTCAAAATAGAATAGTTCAATGTGTATAGTGGTCAAATTGTCTTTATCTTGGTAAGAAAGATTGGCATACTGCACAGCCACGATGTAAGACATACCCCAGACCCCGGACCCCAGGCCTATCGCTCTACCGGCAGAAAGATGGAGATTGATTACCGAATAACATCTATGCATATAACAGTTGAGCCAATTAGACATAAAACGCTTCTAAGTTCCTGTGCCGACGGGTACCTAGCACCAGCAGCCACCAAGCCAATCGCCTTCCTCAGGGGCATTGCTCACGAAGAGATGTAAGAATCTTAGGGCTGACTGACTTGAAGTATAATTGGCATATATAGTCAGTCTAGTGTCAACATTGAACCATCGTAGAATCTTCTAAGGTTAGCCCATTTCCCGTTAGGTTGTTAATATGGTCTATTTTAGATTTTCAAGTCGGTGATACAAAATTGAAAATATAGTCGGTGTAAGGGGTTCAGTATAGCCTGTAGCACAGTCCTGATGTCACCGGGATCCTTGATGACTATAGATCAACTAGAGCTTACCCGGAAAACCCGTTGATTATAAGATTTGATATTGGTTATTAGCAAAATCAACGACGTTGGTCATGTAGTGATAGTATTACTCGTTATACCTCTAAAGGTTCAAACATCAAGGACCTCCCCCGTCTTACATCTCTTAAGAAGCATGTCACGATGGACACCGTGTGTATTGGTAAAATGTATTTGTTTCGTGACGAACTAGAACTAAAGATACACCCCGACGCGAAACATATACGTGAAAATAGGCTGTTTGGATACCGGTGACCCCTATACTTCCAGATTCTCTTATACAGCAGATGCCCGAATTTACAGGCATCCAACTGCCATATCTGAGTGCCGATTGACAAATACCTATTCTCTTTCTAGACGAGACTGCCATCAGGCCTCATCTATTAATGCCCGCTGCGGCACATCCTTACCAAAAGGCTGGTCGTATTAAAAAGCGGCCTCTGCCCTGATTCCAGCTGACGCCCCACGGTCGACGATATATTCGGTTTAGGCGTTATTCGTGTCATTTCAACGTTTTGCCCTTTTTTTTCTTGCTTCTTTTCTCAGCCCTCTCTTTTACCCCTTTCTAGTTTTCCCTCCATCACTCGTGACCATGTGTAACCTCCCCCTTAAATCATCGTCGCTGTGATATGGGTCCGGAAAACTCGTATGTGGGAGCCATTAGATATCAGGATCCATCTCTTAGACTTCCAATACTCTGCTAGGCGCTTTTCGTCTTCGATGGTTTCAACAGGCTCGGTATACTATTGACAGTTGATTCTATGATGCCCGGCTTTGTCGTATCTGAGGATGGTTCGTCTCTTAAGGAGCTGGCGACTTTGTATGTCCAGAGGAGGCTTCCCCATAAGTACCGGCTTCATCCGTAGGTCCCTAAATCCATTGAGTAGAACACATCATCTTCCTGCGCAATGTTAGTAACATTGTTAGTTCATTGTCGACTTTAATTCCGCGGGTATCATTGCTGGGCGCTTCCTTCATGGGACCCTGAGGCTATTCATCCATACATTGTGTATTCGATTCGGTCCTGGACCAGGTGCTCCTATAGCTTCCCAAGCGTCAATTGTCATCTTCAGGTATTAGCAATGGGAGTTTTACCACCAACGAGAGATGGAAGAGCCCTGGTAGTATTCCAAAGATAGGGGTAGAAGAGCAATATGGCCTGCTTTATTGCATTAAGCTCTAGCCGCTCCAACCGCCGCCGAGCTGACTCAGATCACTCCCTCTTCTCACGGATCCTTACACACAATCCAATAAATCAGGATCTTCACTTCTTCCCGGCGATCTCGTCTGACTTCGGCCTATTCATCGGTCTATAGAGGAGGCGGTATAACCAGACTGGACGGTCAGGATGCAGATCGGAATTACAGGAGGAAATATCGGAAATAGCTCCGTTCCGACAAGAAAATCCTCTCCTGACTCCGCCAGAAGGAGGGTGGCTCGATGGTTGGTCCTCACGATCAAGAATTACGCGAAAATGATGCGCATAACCGCCGAGAATGTGGGACGAGAGAGGATAGACAAAAAAAGCCTTCGTATAGTCCCACAATCCTGACTTAGGAGGGGGCAGGATAGGGGGGAGCAGGAGCGCACTTAAGGGGGGGGGGGAGGGAGGGTAGGGATCTGCAACTGCTACTCTGATTCTCGGGGCCGACATGTAAGTGCGGCCGTACCGGTATTGTTACAGGACCAAGTTACAGCCAACGTCACCACGGCTGGTAACGACGCATGGAACATTCTGTAGAATCGAAACCAGACATGGCCATCTGGCACGGCTGTGGGTTGCCAAGGCGGCTGTTTACAGCCGACAGGGGTTAGGGGTAAGCGGCCGCGGCCGTTTGGATCGGGCCAAAATTGACAGCCTTCTGGACGATCATTCGTGCTATTCGTCGTATGATGCCGGTGACGGAAGCTGTTCGTTTCTTGGGGTTGCTTGGAAACGGGATTCCCTTGAGTAACAAGCGAGTGTGTCTTACATGTAAATCATTGAAATGGCCGCATATGCATAACATATTCGCCCAACAAACACGATCTAGAAATGGGAAGGATTTCGCTTAACGATTCGGAAACCAAAACCAGAGAGCCGGTCTACAGAGATATTTATCCCACCATTCAAAAACTCTTCACTCGTTGAGAGAAGCGAGGGTGACGGAGGGTGACTCGCTCGAAATCGTGGAATGTAGCACCGGTGCTCAAAGGGTGTGCCGCACACCGTGTGCGGCACGGAACGATATCTTATGAAGGACAATCAACTGCTACGTGTCAAAATTATCTTGCCAAGAGACATGTTCCCGAGAGTTTGATAAATAAAAGTGTGAACCGGTCAGAAGAGACAATAATAGGCGAAAGGGGCCAGAAGGGACTGATCATGGCAGCACGACTAGCGCTCGTAGAGTACACGTAGTTGTAGACGGGCATGTTGTATCTTGTTACCGAATTCCTTGTCTAGGTGTTCAATGGCGCTGTCATGATGGGACTGCCTTGAGATTCGTATGCTAGATCCATTCAAATCCAAACGATAGACTCGCTGGGCCTATAGCTTAGGTACACAACTGTCAAAAGTGAATACAAGTTGCTAGCACCGTATCATAAGGATAACCTGAGACTAGCGTACAGACCACTAGAATCATACTAGCATATAGAACAAGCGATGAACTGTATCCGTAAGACTGTGAAGTGTGTAACAAGATCGCTATTATTTTCGCGCTATGCTGGTTGCCATCCCGCCGGTCTAAAGCATGATATCAAATACAGAAAGCAGTCTGATATCCCACAAGCTCAACCATACCCTTATATTAACCTTTGAAGAAGGGCGATCAGAAATCTCAAACAAGGTGCCACCTCACCGCCGCCATGCATCCATAAACTCAGGACCCCTCAACCCCCTATTTTGATTTTTGTGTATCACCACACTCTCAACGCAATGTCTCAAAAAAACGACAACAACCGCCATATATCCCGATGATACAACCATGGACAAAAAAACCCGCTTCGAAAATGGAAAGGAAAAAAAAGTACTACTTTAAACATTAAGCCTTGACCAAGTTGCGGCGCGAGATGTACACCTCGAGCCCCTCCTGCACCACGAAGAAGGTGGCCTTGGCCTTGAGCTCGCGCTCGGGGTCGACGAGCTGGAAGTCGAAGTCGCGCAGCAGCCGGGGGATGACCTTGTTGATCTCGAGCAGGGCCAGGTTGCGGCCGATGCAGACGTGGGAGCCGCCGCCGAACTACGGGAAGCCCGTCAGTCTTACCCTAACCATATTTCACGGAGAGAGAAACGCGAGGAGAAAAGAAGAGAAAAAAAAAGGGGGAAAGAAAAAGAAAAAAAGAAAAAAAGAGCTGGTGAAAACATACCTGAAACATGAACCTCTCCATGACCCGCGACTTCTCCTCGTCCTCCAGCCACCGCTCGGGCCGGTACACGTCGGCGTCCGGGCCGAAGACCTCGCGGTCGCGGTGCAGGACCCAGCCGTTCAGCGCGAGGCGCGTGCCGGCGGCGAAGTGGTGGCCGTCGATGTCGACGCCCTCGGGGGGCGCGTAGCGGGTGATGCTGAGGCCGACGGCGGGGCGCAGGCGCATGGCCTCCTTCAGGCAGGCCTGGAAGTAGGGCAGGCCCTGGGACTCGGTCCACTGGATGTTGCCGGTGGCGGGGACGGCGCCGGCGCGCACGGCGTCCCCGATCTCGGCCGCGATGGCGGCGTGCACGCGCGGGTGCGACAGCACCAGCCAGAAGAAGGACTGCATGGTGGACGCGGTGGAGTCGGAGCCGGCGAAGCTTGACACATATACATATCAGCACGTGATGGTGAAGGGGAAAGGGGGGAAGGAGAAGGGAAAAGAAAGCGAGGGCGTGACTTACATGGCGCCGTGCGAGACCGCGAAAATGTCCCCCTCGTGGAACTTGGTCGGGTCCTTCAGGTGGCCGCGGATCAGGCTCGACAGGAGGTCCTCGCGGCCGTCGGTGCCCGCGCCCTTGCCCTCGCGCTCCATGTCGAAGGGGCGGCGCTTGCCCATCTGCTCGCGGGCGATGCGCGAGATGAGGTTGTTGGCGGGGTCGAAGCAGGGGAACATGCGTAGCAGGGGGTTGCGGCGCAGCACCAGGTCGAGCTCGGGCACCTGGCCGACGATGCCGTTGTACTTCTGGCTGTCGTCGATGGTGTGGATGGCGTTCTCCTTGTCGTAGCCCGCGTCGAGGAAGCCGAAGGAGCGGCTGAAGGCGATCTCGCCCAGCACGTCGAAGGCGAAGTAGTGCAGCCATGCGCCGAGGTCGACGGTGTGGCGCTGCTTCTGCGTCTCGACCATGACCGTCGTGACGTCCGTGTCGTCCTCGTGGCTCCGGTTCGGGAAGCAGTAGGCGTCGAGCTGGCGCACGAGCACCTCGATGGTGTCGTCGATGAAGGGGCTGAGCTGGCGCATGGCGGCCATGGAGTACGGCACGTTGGCGACCTTCTTCTTCATGGCATGCACGTCCTCGCGGATCTCGGTGAAGATGTCCGGGTTCTGCACGGGCGGGAACACGCGGTAGAAGTCCGTCTTGTAGAACCGCTTGCCCGCCGAGAGCACCTGCCGGGCCACGTGCGGCGACGAGAAGGACACCTCGTTGGGGGCGATCCGCACGATGGGGCCGTACTTCTTGTGAAGCGCGATGTGGTCCCAGTGCGTGTTCTCCTTGGCCGTGGAAATGACCTTCCATAGCCGTGTGAAGGAGGCCAGGACGGGGCCCGGGTAGGCGCGCAGCGGTGAGGCATAGCGCCTCCACAGAGCGCGGACGGTGATAAAGGCTGGTATAACCAAGAACCAGTATGCCTTGACTAGAGTCCAAACAGAGAATAAGAGGACCCGCACCGGGGAGATGGTGTGCTGGTCGGTTTCCATGGTCTCAAAGTAGTGTCTATACATTTTGGTGAGCTGTTGGGATTCTCTTTTTTCTTTTGTTTTGGCTACTTTATCGTACAAGTTGCACAAATATGGAATAGGGGGGCCAGGTTACGCACAGGCTCTAGGTTATATATTTATACATAGACCTATATATATCTGTATCCCGTTCCACGACGTTGAAGTCTCTCGTGGTTGGATTGGCTCCTGTTGAAGGAGAGTGATGCTGCTGCTGCTGACGAGCCGCTGACTGGAACGTTAACGATGCCAAGTCGAAACAAAAAGAAAAAAAAAAGACGTCGTCGTCGCCAATCAGATATTGATGAAGATGTAATCTAGAGATCCCCAACGAAAGACGCCCTGCAGAGTCCAGAACCCGCAGGTCAATATAAATAAATGAGATCCTGCACAGAACTGGAATCTATACGGATAAAATGCCACATGGTAGCCCGACGCATATACCGGGTGGGTAGTCCGCAGCCTTCCAGCTTACTCAAGATATTATTAACCGCGAGGACCGCAGTGTTGGCCAATCAGTCAATTGCCGACCACTAGCTCTTGGATCTCGACATCATCGACGAGGCGTGAAACGGATTGGGGACCCGTTTTGGAGGACCGTGCTAGAGATGCGGGGAGACCGTGTATAGGACGCCGCACCAGCCAGCACCAGCTGAGGTGCTATGATGTGGCCCTCGGCATTAGAGATTGGCTCCCTTTAGGGGGGGAGAGGGGGTAGTGTCGAAAATACGGTACTATGACGTTCGAGATGCTGCTCTGTGAATGGTACGGATGCCATGCTATGTAGTGTTGAGACTATTCGCCGGGCCACGGCTGACGATGGCTTGGCACCGTAGCCGTGGGTAGGAAGATTTACGGGACATGACAATATATCAAGTCAACCAATCAAGCCCCCCGTAACCGCACTATGTGTAAAGGTCACAGTCTCGCAATATCGTCTGTCCCGTTCACCTGGTTGGTGAAATTACCAACACACCATTCCGGGTCTCTAGGTCTTACAAACAATACTCGGATTCCCTGCCGTTTGCATGCGAGCGTGGGAGGCTCTCAGGAGGTAGCACATAAGTGGGCGAAATTGCAACGACAAGGCTTCATCCGGAGTGGAGACAGCGGTTCGGAAATATCAATTTTATGTTTACTATTTGGTATCAGAAAAGCAAAACGATCATTGAATGCGATCCGTGCTGAAAGTGCAACTTAACTCACTGACCCAATACCCAGCTCCCCTTTTCTTTGTCATGTACGCGTAAGAGAACACTAGAACCATAATATGCCCACTAAAACAGGATAACCTCGTAACTAGGGAGGAAAATACCTACCCTAGCCCCATTTTTTGGCCTCCGCACCATCCGGCGGCAGGGTTTCGTATGTCTTGCCCTTCGCCTCAGCCCAGTTGGTGCTGAGCGATGTGCCGTTGCTCTCGACGTAGCTCTTCATCATGGCCCGTCTCGTGTCTTCGTCGGCATTCTTGTACAGTTTCTGGAAGAAGGTGTTGACATCGCCCTCCTCCTTCTCCTCGTCTTCTTCATCGTCCGCGATCGTGTCCCAGTTTTTCGGCCCCTTCTTCGACGAGGTGGGGTATGCCGGCGTTCCGTTCGAAGATTTCTTTGGATCTGTCTGACCCGCTAGAGGGGTGGGGTTATCGACCTGCATGGAATCATCCTGGGATCTAGTGGTCTCTGCAGCCTTCTCCCGAACAGGAACTGCCTTGGCAACGCCATGCGAATCATTCGTGGATGTCGCTACACCCTCGACACCAGCCTGGAGCTTCTCCAAAAGCCTCTCGTACCACCCCTTCTGATCTTTACCGAAATTGGTAAGCTGAAGCTCTGAAGGATGCTTATACCTAGTAGCTGTTAGCGCCAGTCTAGATCCCACGAAGTTGGGGTAAAGTGAGGAGTCGGACCCTAAGGATGTGACCAGGTGATAAAACTGGTTGAAGGAGGCTGCCGGGGTAGCACCAAGCGCGATGTTATCGACGACTTCGGCATTTGCTGATCGCAGGACCGGCCATTTTCCTGGAGTCTCTTTCTGGAGAGACAGCTCGATTTTCATCGACTTCACCGTGTACTTGGTTTCGGCAGGCTTGATCCTGCCAAAGAGGAACAAGTCAATGGCACCCGCATAGGTGTTCGGAATCGGGCTGAGCTTCACACGCTGAGGCTGGGAATCTACAATCAGACTGTCCTTCGAGACGTTCTTAACAAAGAAATCGACGTTCACAGTCGTGTCTGTCTGATAGAAGCTCGATCGAATGTCGTGCTTGGCATGTACCACATGGTACTGCTTCCAAACCTTCTCCCAGGCATCCCGAACGGACGACTCGCTGGCTGCGTGAGTGGCATCGGCTGCGTTATCGCTGTCCTCATCAATATCCATGGCAGTTGAGTCTTCGTCTGTTGCTTTGGGAAGCGAAATCTGTGAGAACGTCGGGTACTTGGCAGAAACGTTCACCTTGCGACCGGGATCCCCAGCGGGTAGGTTCTCCAGCTGGGCCAGAGCTTGCAGGCGCCATGAGTGAGCCTGGTTTCTAAGGGAGGATTCCTTAGACCTTCCACCGGACTGAGACATGGCAGCGCTCAGTTGATCAGTTTTGGAAGGTTTATCATCGGCACCAAGGTCGCTCGCGCGGGGAGTGTAATCTCCATTGGCATCAACCTTGCTCATCTGGCCGTCATCCTCGGAAGCCTTGGCGCCGTCCAGGAGTCTGAGAGCCCAAAAGGCACAGATGTCGGCATCAGCATATCGCTTCATTCGGAAGAGGGTTATGGCTCGTCGGATCTGAGCCTCGATCATCTGGTCGCGGTTGGCGCGGTCGAAGGCAACGCGTAGAGCATTTTCGGCATCGTGGAGAGCGTGATCGAAATCCTGGGTTCTGAGGTATGCCTTAGAACGCTCAATCAACCACAGCGGCGCGGGATGGTCCTTGAGGGCCTCGGTGAGCTTGGAGATGCCCTGCTTGTAATCGCCGGCGGCAACGGCCTTGACGCCTTCGGCAGCTAGGGCAGATGCGGAAGGCATTCTAGTGCAGATTGGATGGTGTTCGGAATGTCTAGATCAATGATGGGACGAGGCTATTCTGGGTCGTACCTAGTACTTAGTAGATAGATAATGGAACGTTTGTCGGTAGGCGAGGCGGCGATGTTACATCATCAAAGGGATAATTGATAGCTGGTGGCCCTAAGACTTCAATGCTGGACAGTTGTGCAGGACAAGCGTGAGAGCGAGAGACGAAAACACAAAGTATTTAAATGATGGATTCTTCTGGAATCGATTGCAATTAAGGTTCTGGTGGGAATCTGAAGCTCCAACTTGCTCAGTGCTGTCTTGGTGGGGTTGCCTGAATTCTGCCGGATCTATTTTACCTTGAGGGAGAGGGCGGTGAGTGTGGGACATTGGGGTTGTCGCAGTTCACCGCCGCGGCATTTTACGTAAGCCCTCAAGGTAAGTACCTACTTAACCAACATTGATACATACTAACCCTTAGTAACCCAAGGCTTCTAACCTTGTTCCTTCGGGAGCGCAAGTTCGAATCTTGCTCGTGTCGAGTTTCTAGACGTCCCACGCGTCATAGATGCGTTTGACGGCTATCTGGCAGGTAGTTAGATACGTAGATTCCGTCCTTCGGACGTAAACGAAATCATCATACTATGTAGTACCTAGGTACATGCACAAAGTATGTACCAGGAAAGATGTACCAATGTAGGTACATAGTACATATCTACATGCTTCCTCCCAATACTCTCATTATAAAGTAATTAACTACTAACATTACAGGCGATGAGTACTCCTATCTGAGGGATTTATTAATATATATAGGTATTCATTAGTATTATTTCGAAATGTAGTAGACCGTCCTGTTGTTGTCGTAACGCTCAACCTCATTTACTCCAGACGTCAACCCCTTTTATTTTTCGTTCATACGACCGTCTCATTCGGATACTTCGTTGCAAACATGCCCAAGGCCTTCATCGTGAACGTAAACTTGTAGTTGGGATACGAAATCATGCAGCTCTTGTTAAACACCCCCTCGATGGCCTCCTGCCTCCACTCGCCATTGGGCTGCTGTCGATCCATGATCAGCCTGATACCTTTCTTTATCTTTTCGATATTAGGGTAGTCGGCCTTCATCAATCCAATTAGGGCCCAGGAGGTCATGACGACTTGCGAGCCCGATGGATGCTCCGTATATACCATCTTCTCGCATGACTACCGGGGTATTGATTAGTAAGGGATAGAAGTAGATCCATCATACGGGGCAAACTTACGCGGTAGCTCTCGGACCATCCACCGTCCTCCCTCTGCCTAGAGATCAAAAAGTCACAGCCCCTTTTCGCATGGGAGCTGTTCCCATACGTCTCGCCGATGCTGTACAAACTCTCCAAAGCAAACATGGTAGCATATGTGTAGCAGATAGCCCAGCTACCGTACCACGAGCCATCCGGCTGCTGGGCCGTCTTGATCCAGCTCACAGCCCGCCCAACGAAAGCCTCAATCTCCTTGGCCCTGTAGTCGGGCCAGTGTTTCTGGAACAAGGACAGTGCCGTGACAACAGCCGTGGTACATTCGACATAGTCATACTCGATCATGATCTTACCGAAGATCTCTGCGGCGTTGAGCATTTCAAGCCACTCTCCGCCGCGCGTGGGTTCGTACGACGAACAAGAGCCCTTTTTGTTCTGGTAGGTCAGGAGGGTGTCGACCGAGTCGAATAGGCGCTGGTCGTCGAGGAGCTGGGGGTATCCAGGCGTCTTCTGTAGAAGAATAACCGATTTCAGCGCCTCGGCAACGCAATCAGACACAGCATAGCCCTGATCCCTAGTACTAAAGGCCCAAGCACCCTTGCGCTGTTGACGGTAGCAGATAGCCTGGTTTGGGCAGTTCTCGCGGATCTGTTGGTCGTCAAGGAACTCCAGAGCCTTGATCAACATCGGCCTCCAGCGTGGTTCATGTTGTAACCCAGCATCGATCACGGCCTGGATCAAAAATGACGTGTCCCAGCATTGCACCCCATTCGTCCCGTTGCAGAGCATCCCTTCTTTATTGACCCACATGGCATCTTCGAGACGTTCAATATGTCGCCTCACGGAATATGCATCAGGCCCGTCGCGTATGTAACAGGCAATAGTGTTCATGGCGGCGTTCACAGGTGCCAAGTCTGCGTAATCTGTGTTTGCGTCTTCCATGTCTATAAGCTTGCTGCACCAGTCACTAGCCTTCTTTCGAATAAATTCCGGGCGCAAATAGGGGTTCCAGAAGTTTACAATTGCCCAGTTAGCCGTCTTGAGAAGCCAGGACTTGGGGTGGTAGTTGTCCAAGGGGCAAATGGTGTTTCGGTTGCCGGCCCAGTCGATTTGCTCCCACGGCTCCGTGAACAACTCCTGTCGCAAACCGCGGATCACGTCGGTCTCCTCGCAACTCCACCTCTTGTCCGCGACGTATCCCATCGGCACGAATACTTGGCGAATGTGAATCCACCATCTCCAGGGCGCAAAGGGGACCCAGTCCGGCAGTATCCACAGCTCAGGGGGTACAGGGTTCACGATATCCCACTTGCAGACGCCCAAGACAGCCAGCCAGAACTTTGCCCAGTGCGGTGCGTGTGTTGCGCCGCCGAGCTTGTGCAGTGTTCCTCGAGCCTTAACCATAACCGGATGTTCGGGATCGACGCCTACAATACGCAGAATCGTATAGCTCAACGATGTTCCCAGTACGGTGCTCTCGCCCTCGATATGGAGACCCCATCCGCCATCGTCGGGGTTCGCACGGGCAAATAGGTAGTTCTTGATCTCGGTTGCGACATACCAGGGAATGGGCGTCTTAGTGGCATACCATACGATCACCACACCGGGCAAGAGGAACATGGGGCCGCCGTATTCACATCCCCATTGACCGGAGGGCTGTTGGAGCTTCTCAAAGAAGGCGAGGCCGTTGCTGACTGCGTCGAGGGGCTTCGTCGGTTTGGGTAGATCTGGAAGCTCCTAATAATAGAGATGCAAGTCAATTATCCGTCTCTAGGAAAGCATATTGGAGGGGGGGGGTAGAGGGGAGTCTCTTCTTACAGGGTCCAAGCCTAGATACCACTTGTCGGCAGTGCTCTGGGGCCACTTCTTGGCAGCTTCATCGTCTTCCAGGTAGTGCCAGGTATGTCGCCCTCTCTCGTCCAGCATCCGCCATCGTGTGCGGTCTGTGGTCTCCTCGAGCCGTGGTCGCTTTGGCTCCGCGTTAAGAGCGTCGTCGCTGGTTCGCTTTCTTGGTAGCTTTTCATTCTCGGAGCCGTTCACGGCATTGTTGCCGGTACTGAGGCTATTGGGCGCAGCGGCGGTGCGAGACCGAGTAGTGACCATGATTTCAACCTGGGGACAAAAGACCAATGGCAAAAATCAAGATGCAAGTAGCGAAGAGGGACAGAGAAGTTGTTGAGAAAAGAAGCCAAGTTCCCCCCTGAGATCGGCGCATGTCGTGAGACATTTAAAGTGGGGACATGCACCATGGGAAGGTATCTTCAAGGGAGCTTAGGCCGGCAGCTACACTACCTAACCTTAGCTCACTATAGTCCCGGTTTTCCAGGGGTTTTAAGCTTCTGATTGGCCTTCTGGGATGCCTGTACCTACCCGTCCCTCCTTCTCGACAGAGAGCTTCGAGTTTACCACATGCACCTATCCAATAACATCCATCATTCCCGTCTTTTTCTTTAGGAATTAAGTTCTGCACAACCCTCTTTCACTGTCACCATCTCCATCATTATTCGCATCGCAACATGACATTGTGTAGCCTACCTACACTACGTCCAAGCTTGTATCGTCAGCTACGTACACCGCAGATTGGTGTACATCCAATAGCAATAATACTACGCTATCATGAACAGCCAATCCTCGTCGAGCTCGACCACTCTGCCAAGTTCGCCGGGGCCGGGTTTTACCCCGGACTCCGAAGGTCCCGGTCCCGTCTCTCTTCGCAACCCACATACCGGGACCATGATATCCAAGATTGAAGACATCCTCCAAGACATGCTAGATGCTCTCAAGGAGAATCGCGTCCTAGCGATCCCTCTGCGAAGTCGCAGGTCGGGCAATTGGAGGACAGTCCGATTCCCAGCCACCACAGGAGCCGAGGTGAAGAGATTCAGTAGGTCTCCATCGTATCATCGTGTCATCGTGTCATCAAAGCCACGACATCTCATTTTGACTATGTTCTTTCCTCTGTAGCCTGTCTCCTTCAGATTCTCCACTTGGCGCACGAATGCCTAGTCTCTGGCACTATCATTACCAAGAGGTTAGCCATAGGACGACAGCGTCTCCATTCAATTACGGGAGCCATTAACCCGCCCGTGATAGGAATATCTACTATCAAAACCCAGAACTCTTTGGCAGCCAGGCTTATGTCGACACTCTCGTTGACGATATCGCCTTCACTTTTGGTGCTGGAAGAGATGCACTGAATATTGTCTGTAACTCTGTAGCTTCAGCTCTCATGTCCTGCATTCTCATGGTGCAGACTACCTAATACAACTACCTACAGGTTGCTGCTTGCAAGGGACTCCTTTCGGGGGTCATGAGTATTAGCATGAAGGATGGTTCCGTGCAGGACTACAGTCTCGATCCTAATGTAAGTTCAATATTTCTTCTCTTCACCTACCTACCTACATTCTCCTTTACCGCGTCGCCTGGCTAATTTCACCTCATAAGGGCACGCTTATCCCTGATGCCAGAGCCGTTGACAATATCGATGCTCCCTTGGTAAAATGGGTTTTAATTATTGAGAAGGAGGCTACGTTCCGCGGCCTAGTTGCATCTCGATACTCTGAATCATCAAGAGCTGGCCCGGGAGTCATCGTTACCGTATTTGTTCTACTCGAGCATGGTATTGTAGAGCTCGGGCTAACACAATGGGCAGGGCAAAGGCTATCCCGATTTAGCCACGCGCCAATTCCTCAATCTGCTTCACGCGACATTCCCACAGCTCCCTTTTTATGCTCTTGTTGATTTTGACCCAGATGGACTCGCCATCATGCGCACCTATAAGTGCGGAAGCCTAGCTCTCAGCCATGAGGAGAACCTCACACTTCCGAGTCTCTCGTGGCTAGGACCCAAAAGTCAAGATATTCTTAGTCGCCCATCTTACGTTCACTCGGGTAATTCGTCCCAAGGTAACGAGGTTCCACCTATAAGCACACCATCTTCAAACCGACAATTCTTCTTGTCACAGCAGAACATTACGCCCAACCATGATTCGCCACCAAGCTTAGTCGAGGTCTCCTCTGTATTGACAGTTATGGATCGAAAGAAAGGCGTTAGACTGCTAGACAAGCTCGTTTCCGAGCTAGGTCAGAATGGAAGCGCGGAGAGCTTGGTGTGCGAGGTGCAGATCATGCTCATGCTAAACATCAAAGCAGAAATTCAGGCCATTGACGAGGCCGGTGATATGACAGGTTGGTTAGATAACAAACTTTCCAACCTAGCAATTTTAAGCTAGAGTGAATCGATCACGATAGGTAAGATGCGAGTCCATATTGATCAATTAGCCGTAAGTCCAATACCTAGCCTTACCTACCTACCTACCTACCTGCTTAAGCTGTGTATATCACGTGACTTGGGGGAGTCTAAATCACCGCTTCGAAGACGGCGAGGGTGACATAACTCTCTCTTCACACTAATCACATGTTTGCATAAAACTCGGACGGGAAACATTTTATTTCCCCAGACCATTGAAAAAACAGTTGAACATTTTTTTTGTTCCGAAATCCTGTGGCCGGGTTCGCGGAAATCCTAGAGAGAAATTTTTACGCCGCCCAATCGTAGCGGGAAAATTTTCGTTTGCATCGGCGCCCAAGCTCACACGGGATTCGCACAACCCGGTGATACGGTCCTGGGATGCCCTGCACGATCTCATCCAGCGAACAGCAGCGTAGTAGTTATACTGCTTGAGTTCCTCCATTAGGAGAAGATTCAGAAAAAGAAATACGAGAAACGAAAATCATCAAAAAGAAAACCCACAAGAAGATGGCACCAAACTTGTCAGGAGACGAGATTGACGATCTAATCTATCTCGCTCGGGCCGGAGAAGATGTAGAGCTTGCTGAGCTACTACGAGAGATTTCCGTCCGGGACCATGTCACGCCGGCCGAAGTGCTCGCTGCTGCAAGGGATGATAGCAATGCCACCTGTTTGCACATGGCAGCAGCCAATGGACATGCGAGTAAGTCCATCGCCATTTTTACCCATCCCCCCCCTTTTTTTCCCTCTTTTCCTCCGGGGGTTTTTTTTATTCCACTCACTCTTCATGGAATCAGCCGCTATGAAACGTGAGCACCAAGATCATTATCTTGGTTCCTCACGCACGAGACATCAATATGACCTCGTTCTTTTTAGCTACTGCCCAATGACAGTCTCCGTCACACTGGGCACACGCACCTCCCCCAGGTTGGGTTCCAACTAGCTAACCCTGTCCCATCGTAGAAACCGTGACTCTCATCCTCTCATATCTCCCATCCAAATCGTCGGGAGCTACTGCGGGGACGGGAGCTGCAGCTGCTGCAACCCCAACGGCAGGGTCAGATGAGCCAGATTCGCAAGCAGCACCCGCTTCGGAAGGAACAGGGACAGCAGAAACACCTTACATCAATGTGCAGAACACGTTCGGAAACACGGCACTCCACTGGGCATGTCTGGGAGGTCACCTGGACGTAGTCAAGCTCCTGCTATCGCGAGGCGCCTCCCCCGCCGCGGCTAACGACAAGGATCAGATACCTCTCGATCTGGCCGCCTTCAACAACCACATGCACGTAGTCGAGTTTTTCCTATCGCAGAGCAAGGACATCGAAGGCACTAACGCGACGGAGAATGGCGGTGACGGGCTAGCCAAAGGAGCCCGGGATGTGGAGATGGGCGACGATGATGGCGTTGAGGAGAACGCTACTGGCGAGCAGCAGCAGCAGACCGGTTGTAATGGCGACGATAGTTCCAAAAGCTAGGGGGGAAGTGAGGAGAGGAGAAAATACCAAGTACCCAGTAAGAAGTTGACATGTGTGGCGCGCCGACCTGTAGAACAAATGTTACATACAGAGGCAAACTAACCTATCCCTGACCTTACGTGAAAGTCTTCAGCAAAGGTTTGTTGAAGAATCAAAAGTAGAAACTAAAACAAGACAGCTGCATGCATGCCTCTTCTGTCATCGTGACGCCGGTCTCACTTATTGGGACCGGGCAAAAAAAAACGGATGGCGTTGTGGCGCTGGGATCGAAACTACATATCTAGAGAGCGGAAACTTTTATCATATGGAAAACTAGGTCCGGTATTTTGTCTTGGTCTAGCTGGACTCGTACATACGTGTGTGTGTGGCTCTCCTTTTTGACTCATCTAGACCCGCCTACCTTCAAAAGTAATCCAACCACCGGGGCTTGTCACTATTATGGAAGGTTTGGCACACGCATATATTTTGTCCCCTTCAACTAATTAGGTGAGAAGCTATCGTGGGTGTATAGCGGAGTATGCACTTGTAATCTAAGTCAAAATGGCAATTGATTCACTTGTGAACCAGCACATGGTTAAATTTGTCCGGAGAATGAAAAATAGGTATGTGAAATAGGATACAAAGAATTCATGCCGTGTTCTTTCTCATAAATGTGCGGCCAACTTCTTATGCCAACAACGAATATAAGACGAAATATCTCCAAGAACCGAAAATGCGGAAGGAAAAGACAAATTTTACTAAATCACCCAAGAACTGCATAGCCATAATTCTCAAAATTTGTAATGTCTTCCTCCCCCTGACCCTGAGTTGGGTCAACGGCGACATATACCAGCACCCCCCTTGGTGGCCCGTGAGGAGCTATAGAGCACAGTGTTAATTTCAGCCATCCCCTAAAAGCGGCATGTGAAGCACGGCTTAACTTACAGACAGTTTCGTGCCTCGTCCCCTGCCAGATATGGCCATTCCAATGGCTGCTAAACGCGTGATCTGTCCGGCCCGGTCGCTCTGCCAAGGCCATGAGGCCCAGGACCGCTCCAAGATGTCCCCCAAGAGGTGTTGGGCTGAGCACCTCGGCGCCTGGTGGGTTTCTATAAGCCGCCGGAACGAGACGCTCTAGCCAACTTGCACTACCGGCAATAAATTTCGATCCCCCGTTGAAGAAGGCGCGGCTCACGCCGTCCTGATTGTTGAACTGCAAGGCGTAAAACGTGTTCCACGGTGCTTCATTCATGCTGATGTCATGGGTGGTCGCGTCGGCCAGAGCGTACGCGCAGGGGAAAAAGGGGCCGAGGTCAAACACGGTGCTCGAACTGTACGTTTGAAGCGGATACATATGATTCCCATACTCGTCGACAACATTGGTATGATAGCAAATATGACCCTCGGCCCCCCATGCTTGACGGACCCATTGATATCCTTCCGCCCGAGTCACGGCGCCGTTGTGATATTGGAAAACTGTTCCAACCGTCTCTCTAGCGTAGTAACTCGGGTGGGCTGGAGGTATAATATTCCCCCAACGGTCGAATACTAGCAGTTGCTCTGGGCTGAGGTCGATCTCGTTGACGACAAAAAAGAAGCTCGCCTGTACGTTTTGGAATCCTCCATCTGTACGACTGGCATGTCGGTCCGCCTTTGGTGATTTATGTGCCTTGCCGACACCCTTGTGGTGTTTTGCCTTTCCATTGTTAGAAATACGATGCTATATAGAATCCGACTGTATCTCTTACACTACCAAACATGTTGCTTGCTGTAGAATTTCCGTTTCGGGTCGTACTTTCAAGTAACGCAGCAGGACTAGCAGACATCCGATTCAACTGATCTATTCATCCCAAAAGCGTCTCACGACAAGTTGCCGCTCCCCTGGGCTGATATACACGCCCGCCAGCTCTAGAACTACGTCCCGACTCCAGAGACACTGATGAAATCGAATCCAACCAGTTCTGCCCAAGCTCGGCTACTGCAGCCGAGGGAAGCAAGAACCCGTACGGACGGCGGGTCGAAATAACTGCAAGCGCTTCGCGCCTTTGACTTCATTCTACCAAGATATTCGGCAGCATTAGCGCGTGTCGTTCAGCACGACCGCTCATTGCTTCCCACGTATTTCCTAGCTTCACAAGAGGGAACCTGGGATACAAAGAAAAACGACCATGGTAATCTTGAGTGCCACTTTTTGGAGAATCTTGGTGACACATGGGACCCAGTCAACGACAGCCGGTCAAGCCAGGGACAGTTCCATTAAACATGACGATCTAGCATGGGGTCGTCGTGAATGCTGGCGACTTATTCACCCATGCCCTGCATTCATGCCACCAGATGGATTTCCCGCTATCTAAGGAAGGATGTGACGAGGAGAATGGGAAGGGGAGAAGGGAAAAAAAAGCAAATTGGCCCAATCTTCAGCAGCATGCAAGCCATATCGATGCCAAGATCTATCCAAGGTACTCTTGCGTTCGAATCGTCGTCGACACCCGCAAACCCACGAACGCTAAGGGCTTGCGAAGCTGTATCCCTCACTGGCTAGCCAAACGCGATGCCCCATACATTTTGGGGGAGGGGGAGGGTGGAAGAGGCCTCTCGTGGTCACCCGTTCCACGGATAGTGCCCTGTGGGGGAATTTCGACGCTGACTACCTAACCTTACTTATGACGAAGAGGGCTCCTGATATTGCCGGATTGGCCCCATACGAGGACTTTTATTTATTTATCAAAGCAAGGGAACCCTTCGAAAAGCCTTGGCTCACCGGTCCGGTCCAGTGCTCAGTGGTCGGTTGTGAAACTGTGGTGGTGACCAATTAGCTGGGCACGCTGAATTACCACTTTCACTTCCATCCTTTATCTCCCTTTCCTACGGAACTTTTCGGGGGGGTGAGGGGAGAGGAGAGGACGACGACGACGACAATCCGGGTATAGATAGATGCGTACTGGCAGATGTCCATGAGCTCATCATCGCAACCCCGGCTTCTTCGGCGATAGGCTCGAGCAAAGAAGACACTCCCCACGTCGGTCCCCATATACGCAAACCTAGATCTAGCCCAAGCCCAACTTATCATGCCACCAGTATATTACAACAACACCCCAAAGGAAACAAGACCCCCATGATACTATGAGACTGGACCCGAAAATGTGAAGGTAGGCCGTAATGACGCAACTCGTACGGGCTCTGGCCAGCATGACTCGGCCACAGCTTCCCTTCCTCCGGGGCAGAAGAGGTAGGTAGGTAGTAGTCGAGACCAGACACTGGCTAGGTCGGCACTGCTGATCATACTTCCATCGGGTGCTGGGGGGGGTCTAAGCAAGACAAGACCAACGGTATCCATCCGTGGGCTCCGATAAGGGGGGTAAGTTAATGTGTGTGTGTGTGTGTGTGTGTGTGGACGAAGGTTGATGCTGGTTCTCGAATTTCTGGGTTATGTGGGTAAGCTATACTTACAGAAAGGAAATGAACGTCTAGTCTCATCTTGTCGGAATATCATGGCTTCATCGGTCGTCCTTAAATAAATTCCAACAGCCGAACGACGAAAACGCTTTCTCACCTTCCCTGCTTGCCCCCCTATATTCGGCGACACGTGCAACGAGTAATAACGCCCTACCTATCTTGCCCTAAGACCGCTTCCGTCCTCGAGCATTTAAAAATTACGAAAGTGCAAAAAAAAGTAAAAGGAAAAAATTCAACGTGAAGTCATCTCGCAAATGTACGAGTCTCCGAAACTGGCATCGTCGTTTCGCCACAGCAGACGAGAAACCGAATAGTGAATTCGGGCCACCCAGCCAATGAGTACCAGCTGCACAACGTGGCACGACATTCATGTAGTATTTGGCATTTCGTAATTTTCTGCAGCGTTCCCGGAGGGGGGGGTGAGGTTGTGGATGTGCTACACCACTAATGCTGCTAACTAGCAAATACATCATCCATGCTACCTTCTACTGCGATAGCTAGGCTCAGGTATTTGATAATGGACACTATGGGGACACATGATGAGCCAGGGTTTTTTTTAGTGACGTCTAACGCGTCAATGCGGGCAAATAACTGATAACAACGTGGTACGGGACGTCCCTCAGTCTGGGGAAAACGGTACATGAGGCGGGGGGTTTCATCCAAGGTGAGGGTCCCGGGTGAAGATATATCTGCCCTATGAGCCGGCCGCATTGAAGAAACATCGACTTAACTAGGTTTGGTGGTACATATAGTCACATTGTCAAAATATATTGCCTTCAACTAATAGAAGAAAGAAGAAAAAAAAACTAATTTCCTGGAAAACAGTCCCCCCCCCCCTCTTTAGACCACAATAAGGGGAAGGGACCCCAAGGGAAAAGTCCCAAGAAGAGATGGATCTTGTGTGTCCATGAGAGTTGATAAAATTTCGGACGATTGACACTAAACGTCAGGTGTAGGTAACATCCGAATTATTGTCCAGGGGATATAGTAGCCCACGATGCGGAACCACGTGGTGATGGTGAGATATTGCGCCAAACAAAATACCAGACAGAGATCCCCTTCTTCCCGATTAAGCAGGACTAGTAGAGCCCGTTTGGTGGGCTACATGCCACCTTGGACACTTACATATCGGGTATCCATAAGAGAAAACCTCTTAAACCACCGGGCCAATGGATTGTTTCTTGTCGTCGGAGCGCAGTACAGGATCTTTGACCTTTTTTTTTTTTTTTAATTCCCTCTTCTCTTCTCTTTCTCTATCTCTATCTCTCTTCGTGCCCATGCCCCCGTCACGATCCCCATCCCATCCTGGGCTTTGGGCATTCGCAATACCACAGACTCCACTCCCCAATGTTTCGAATAGACGAATGGCCTTCCTCTCTTCTAGAAACCGCTCACACACCCACTCTTCCTGCGAGACCACCTAGTCAAGCAAGCTAGGTAGGTGCATAACTTGGGTCCCTCAGAATGAGGAATGCTTGCCGAGAGCTAGAGACAGACAGATCGATACCTACATACATACATACATGCATACGTACGTACGTCCATAAACCATGACATAAGTACCCGCAGATACGACTTTAGATCTCTGGGCCACTCAGCACTGCGTGAATGCCTCATCGGTTCTTAAAATAGCCCTTTTTTAACTGGGTATCTTCTTTTCGAAAAGGGGAGGGGGGCTCATGCACGAAATCGCGGGATGCTAAATAGGGGGGGAGGGAAAGGGAAAGGGGTAGATAATCAAGATCAGAGTCAACTTTCGCATTGAAAGAAAGACTCGAGTTTTTCCTTCCTATGACCAAAAGATAGATCACTATGTAAGACAATGGTCTGTATCACGTACTATATCCCCCCCCCCTCCCCCTTTTTTTTTTTGTTATCGTGTCTGCCACCATTCGCTGGTTCCAGCTTTACCATATCTGCACAGGCGGGATAATACATACATACCTACCTACCTAACCTAATGCTTTTCTAGCTTGGCACGTCCACAACAGACGAACGAACCGGGAGAAGCCAGTCTCAGGTCAACACGCGCAACAAGCCAAAAATATTATGGAGATGGCTATGATATCTGCGGCTGAAAACAAGAGGGAGAAAAAAAGATGGACCGGGATTTTTTTTCTCCCTCCAATATCTCAAGATCCCGCACCACCTTCTCCATCCATATCGCTCGCTTTTTTTTTTCTTGGAAATCTCACCACCGGCTTAATCCGATGATGTGCATTTCTTCCCGCATCTTCGGATAATGTCATATATTCATATATACCGTAAACGATCTTGCTCACGATAGCGTAGGTAGACGGGATTGCATAGTACCTAGTACTACCTAATTCGGAGTTAAGGATCCGGGCGTGTTGAGCGTCCGTGCGCCTCAGCTCTGCGCTGAAGTAGGCCCCCCCCCCCTTGCTTATCATACATGCCTAGCGGCGCAACGGCAGCAGACAGCGGCAGGCACCTGAACGACCTGGAGTTTCAATACTCGGGGACTTTAAATTTTTTTTATCTTACCAATACCAATAACGTGGTCCGGCAGAGACAGACAAGAGATGATAGTTGAATTTTAATAAGGGAAATATATATTATTCATGGTTTAATTATTTTTTTTCTTTTCTTTTTATTTATTGCTATCTTAATCATAAGCAACGTACCTATCTACAAGAAGATGTCCGATCCGGCATTCGACGCAAAGTCGGCTTCGTTTCTGGACTGGTTCAAGGCCTGGCCAGGCGCAACGTTCCATCCCGACATTAGAATCACAGACCTTCGTGGCCGCGGCGCCGGCAGAGGCATTGGTGCGCTACCTACCTACTATTACCGCAACTCAACTTTTATGAGTGCTCGGGCTTTTTTTTTCTTTCTTTTTTCTTGCTGACCAGCCAGCTCAGTTACCACGGCTGATATACCCGAGGACACCGTGCTCTTCACCATTCCCCGGGCGGCCATTATCAGCACAGAGACCTCTGACCTTGCGAAGAGGATACCGCAGTTATTCGCCACGACGGGACTGGAGGACGACGACAATGAGGCTGACGAGGACGGCAGCGAGACCAGCGGCCCGCCCGATAACTGGGTCTCGCTCATCCTGGTCATGATCTACGAGTACTTGCAGGGCGACAAGTCGCGCTGGCGACCCTACTTCGACGTGCTGCCAGGCGAGTTCGAGACGCTGATGTGGTGGTCAGACCGGGAGCTGGACCAGCTGCAAGCGAGCTCTATCGTGTCGCGCGTGGGCAAGGACGAGGCCGACGGCATGTTCCGCACTAAAGTCTTGCCCGTAGTCGAGCAGAATGCCGGTGTTTTCTACCCCGAGGGTGCCTCTCAGAGACTTAGCGAGAAGCAGCTCATGCAGCTAGCTCATCGCATGGGCAGCACCATCATGGCGTATGCTTTCGACCTGGAAAATGAAGACGACGAGGATATGGATGCCGAAAACGAGGACGAGTGGATGGAAGATAGAGAAGGGAAAACGCTGATGGGGATGGTGCCCATGGCCGATATCCTCAATGCGGATGCCGAATTTAATGTGAGTTGGTGACCTGACTGCAGCGTAAGCACGTGGGGGGGTAGGGGACTATGATTCCACTGACACTAGATAGGCCCATGTAAATCATGGGGAAGACAGTCTTACCGTTACGTCTCTCAGGCCAATTCCCGCCGGCCAGGAAATTCTCAACTACTACGGACCCTTGGGCAACGGAGAGCTGCTTCGACGATATGGCTACGTAACAGATCGCCATTCCAGATATGACGTAGTGGAACTTTCTTGGGATTTGATACTTTCCGTTTTGAAGGATTCGCTCCGGTTAAATGAAGCTATTTGGGGTAAAGCAGTAAGTACAGAGATACCAGGATTATTCCTCGCCCATTTAACCCAGATGCGCACGTGGCTAATGGATCCCAGCTTAACGAACTGGACCCCGAGGAGATCGAAGACGCATTCGTGATAGACAGGGACCTAGGAGAACCGGATTCCCAAGGGCAGGTTCATGGCGACTCCACTCTTAAGCATCTACCAGAAGACCTTCGAGAACAATTCAATACATTCCTCAAAGCTATTCGCAAGTTCAGTCCGGAAACAGTTCCAGACAAACGGAAACGAGATGAGATATTCTTCTCCACTATGCGCAAGGCGCTGCAATTGAGGCTTGCTCAATATCAGACGAGCACCGCAGAAGACATGAATCTGCTGTCGGACGATAAGCTCTCGGGTCGTCAAAGGCTGGCCGTCATGGTCCGTTGCGGCGAGAAGATGTTGCTGGAAGAAGCCATCCTCCTTGCTGGTGAAAGGCTCGAGCAATTGGGCTCAACAAATGAGGACAGCAACCATGAGCCATCGGCCAAGAGACAGAGGACGAGATGAAGATAAAAAGTGCACGCGTCCTACAGGAGGAACCGTCCAATCCAGAGGAACTTGATTATATTTACCTGACCTTGCGCGACGAAGGGGGCCGCTCAGCCCACGCCTGACCAGCATAACTACACTACATACCAAAGCTGGCTCGGCTGGCTTAGCCCTGACAACGCGGTTTGAATGCAACCTTTTAAACCCATTCAGCCAGCCTACCTAGTCGAGCAGGGGGGGGAGATCCTGCATTGTCAGCAATTCACCAACCGAAAAGCTTCTCTTTGCCGATCCTACCACTTTTCCTTCGACAACAACGATCCTGTCGTGCACCCCCTTGCATGATTTCTTTCCTGGTAGGGCAGATAGACGCACAAGCGCCCAATGGCTATTGTAAGCCAGCATGAGGGGGGAGCGGGCAGTGGGCAGTGCTTACCGTGAGGGTTACCGGGATTTTAAATATAGACATGACATCGCATCGCGGCATCGCGGCAGTCAAAATTAAAGATGACTTACTACTGGCCCCAATATGCAGATATTGGCTATCCGGCCTTCTATTGGGAGATGTGTGGAAAAGAGATGCAGTCCCAATACTATTTTCCCCCAAGTCCCGTCTGTTCAACATTCACTGCCTTCGCAACTCATTTACCCTATGTAAACCCACCCCATGCACGCTCTTTTTTTCGTGAGGCGCTACTAATTTGGCATGACAACCCATCGATTGATTTACGCCGTTTCCGAGTTCACTTCCCGGAGACTAGTCTATTCTCCAGCAGATTAATAGAGAGTGTTATACGCAAGGCGCATGATTTAGATGGGCCTCCGAAGTCCTATTATATACAGACCAACAAAATAAGCAGCATCGATGCTGGGTCCTGCTAGCAGCATTTAACAAGATTTATTTGCCTCGCGGCCCCTCCCAGTATGTTAAGAGATTTTCGTCGTTATCCTCTAGATTGACTAGAGTGCCGAAGAAGAGGTCGTTCAAGCTGACACAGCATCATCATCACACAGCCCAGGACCACTGCAAGAAACCGCCCTTGTCAGCCAGACAGAAGCTCCAGCGGTTCATTAGTCTGACACGGAGGCAAAACGAACTCCAAAAAGAAAGTATATGAACGATGGAGTACCCTTGGGATATTATCGCCGTGACCTGCTTCGTTGCTATCGGCGGGGTCGCTATTCTAGTAATGTAAAAAGAAAAAAGAAACCCCAAAGCAAAGCCTTCACAATGCACACGCCCAGCCCGATCGCAACCATGGAGCCACTAACCCGACCTCACAGGCTCTGGCGACTTGGACTATTCTCTAGCCGTGGCTGCTTCTTCTCTCGAAGGAAGAGCAGCAGCAGCAGTAGCAGTAGCAGTAGCACGCCGAAAGACGGGCTGCCCAAGAGGGTCCAACACGCTCTGACCCAGCTCAAGGGCGTCACGGAGAAGCGGGACGCGCAACCGGGAGAGTCGGCAGATACCGAGTGGTGAGTGTGATATCCATTCTGTTTTAGGAGACAAACGACCGCTATCACCTGTCACGTAAACATGGCACTGATATCATATAACAAATAGTCCTATATGTTTGGGATGTCTGTTTGCAAGCGAGCAGCAACAACAGCAAACATCGAGTCCAAGCCCAAGGGATGCCGCGGAGGAGGTAGACCTAGAAGCGGGCAAGGGCAGCGTGTCGATAACAACGACAACAACGACGACAACATCAGGTGATAGCGAGAAGCAGCAGCAGCAGCAGCAACCAATCAACGACGAAGTACTCAAGATGAAACGGTGCACGCACATGTTCCACGCGCGCTGCCTGGCGACCTGGTTCATGAACAGGAAGTACGAGTGTCCGGTGTGTAGGACGGTGTACTACCAACCGCCACCGCCGCCGCCATCTTCGTCGTCGTCGTCGTCCCCCGCAGAAGCGAGAGAGGGGACTGCATCAGCTAGAGAAGAGAGTGACGAGGAGTACTGGTATAGACGCGAGCAGGACGAGTATATGCACCGGCAGCAGCTAGCGTACTCGATCATGCCGTTTTTCTAGGTCGATCTTTTATCTACCTACTTTAAGAGGGGTGAAGGAGGGGCGACGTCGCGGCAGCCTGCAGGACGATGATATATGGGACATTGCCTTGTGCGAGATGAGCCTGTCCATGGAGAGATCATACCTTATTTATTTATTTTTTATTTGTTTAATTTTCCAACTTGTACTTTTTTTTCTTTTTTTCTTGTATTCTCTTTGGATGGAGGGGGGTTCGGTGTTATGTCAGATGATGCCAGAAACTGGCTGTGATACCTTAAGGGAAGGGGGGGGGGGGGGGGGTTCATTTGTGTATGTTTTTTAGGGAGTGTTTCTTATACCACACAATCCCAGACTGGACATTCCCGCATACTATTTCCTTCCATGGCCTTATCTCACTATTATATAAGTGAGGCGGGAGTTACCTCTTACCTAACCTAGTAGCCCTGTACCTATGTTAGTAGCTGCTGATCCACTAGCTATAGCTTTTACCTAGCGGCGGAACATAGCTCTGGGTAGGGTGATAAGATGGGGGGCGATCAGCTGGTGACCGCCCGGCAGAACAAGACAGGCAAGCATCCCTAGTGGACGTACATCGTAAGTAGGTGGTATGTACTAGATCCCGTCCGTCATCTCGATCGCCAATGCATGATTTCATCGACTTCATCGGTGCCATAAAAGGTTCTTTTTTTTTTTGGAAACGAAATGATCTCACCCATCTGCCTCCCGCATCTCAGCCTTCAGCTCCCTCGATCCAAAAGGTACCTTATCTAAGTCTAGTAGTGGATCTTCATCCACTCGCCCGTGTCCCGTCGCCATACCATGGTAGAGGAGCAAACCCTCCTCCTCCTCCACTCCTTTAAGCCATGACGCGCTCTCTGTCGACAAAGAACCCTAAGTGTAGATGTATGAAGTTAGGCTTAAGTCCGTATGTATCCAGGTATGCAAGCCAAGCTGCGCTATCTATCTATGTAAACTCGCATGTCGCGTATCAATGTTAGACGTCTAGCCGTGTAGAAGATTGTCATTCCCATCTCCCTTTTCGTGTTATGCTGTCCCTCTCTATCTATCTCTCCCTTTCACCCAAGAAAGCCGCCACTTGCCCCCAAACTTCATATACCTCCTCTTCCCTTCGGATGCATGTTCCCTTCCGTGGTTTGACTCGCCCCCACAAGGAGGCCAGATCTGAACGTCTTGCCAGTTTATGTACTCCAGCTATCCGAAGCTGTAGTATTATATCAACATACCGACGAGCCTGGGCTCCTTGTACCCGATTTGCCATGGCCCCCAAACGCAAGTCGTCAAACATGGCACTTATGACCCAGAACATTGCATCCGTAGAGGACCCCGTGCCGGATCACTCGAGCCTCGCCCCGCGGAGGTCGGGGCGCATCGTCGAGAAGATGGGCCAGGGACTACGGCCCAGAGCCGACGATGCAGACAGAGAGGACAAGTCCAGAGTAAAGGGGGAAAAGAAGGAGGGGCATGTCGGCGTCGAGTCCGTCATGAGCAGTCTCCAGGCGATGGAGGAAAATCTGCGGAACGCGGTAAAACGACAGAAGCTGGCCGTGGACCAGAGCGCTATAGTGGCACCTTTCCAGGATCGCTCCGACGAAGAAGAAGAAGAAGCTTCCCTGCCGAGACCCGCGAGGAATTTGCCGGAGCTTACATCATCATCGATGAAGAAGTCTGCGAAGAAGCAGCCTACCTCACCCAGCGCCGAGACAAAACCTCTACCGCCGATAGAGCGGGAAATATACGGCAACGCCGGCGAGGTACCGGAGGAAGACCCGAATGCCATAAAGAATGCGGGTGCAAGACCACCTCCTGTCAACAGTGACTACCTGCCATTGCCATGGAAAGGAAGACTGGGCTATGTGAGTGATCCCTTGAGGCTGGCTAGAGAGACATAGCATATAAGTCAGTCTGTGGATACGGAGAGTAAATATCTGACACGGGCGTAGGCTTGTCTCAACACGTATCTACGACAGGCCAACCCCCCGGTCTTCAGCTCACGCACATGTAGGCTGGCCACCATCCTCGAGCATCGCCATCCGCTGCGAGATCCCTCCCAGCCGGAGCATTCCACTAAGAACCGCCCCGATAAGGACAAACCGCCCGACGTGGCAAGAGGCCAGAGGTTTGTCGAGAGTCTAGGTTTGGCTAATACCCGGGACATTGTGAAGATGATCCGGTGGAACGACAAGTACGGCATCAAGTTCATGCGCCTGAGCTCAGAGATGTTCCCGTTTGCAAGCCACGGGGAGCACGGCTACAAACTGGCACCCTTTGCTGCGGAAGTCCTGGCCGAAGCCGGGAGGGTCGCTGGGGAACTGGGCCACCGCTTGACTACGCACCCGGGACAGGTAAGCCTAGGGGCAGAATCCAGGGAGGTGCCATCTAATGCTAAACATGCGTTAATTTACTCTAGTTCACACAATTGGGATCTCCCAGGCCAGAAGTAGTGTCAAGTTCTGTCCGCGACCTGGAATACCACAACGAGCTGCTGACGCTGCTCCGTCTCCCAGAGCAGCAGGACAAGGATGCCGTGATGATTCTGCACATGGGTGGCATGTTTGGCGATAAGGGAGCCACTCTCGACCGGTTTAGAAAAAACTACGCCAAACTCTCAGACAGCATCAAGGCCCGGCTCGTGCTGGAAAACGATGACGTCTCCTGGACGGTGCACGACCTCCTGCCGATCTGCGAGGAGCTTAACATCCCGTTTGTACTGGATTTTCACCACCACAATATCATGTTTGACTCCAGCAAGGTCCGCGAAGGCACCAAGGATATCATGGAGCTATTTCCGCGCATCAGGGCCACTTGGACCCGCAAGGGCATTACGCAGAAGATGCACTACAGCGAGCCGTGCTCCGAGGCCGTGACGCGACGGCAGAGACGGAAGCATCGGCCCCGGGTGATGACCCTTCCCCCGTGTCCCAACGACGTAGATCTCATGATCGAGGCGAAAGACAAGGAGCAGGCTGTCTTTGACCTCATGCGCACCTTTAAGCTGCCCGGCTGGGATACCTTCAATGACATCATACCCTACGAGCGAGAAGACGACAATAGACCCCCGCCACCCTCACCGAAGAAGAAAAAGCCAAAGAGGAAGTCGAGTAAGAAGAAGGGTGCCGACGAGGACAAGGATGACGACGAGGAGCTAGAACGGTCCCAAATCGTCGAGGTTTCCGAAGCCGAGTTTGGAATGGGTGGACCGAATAATAGGGTCTACTGGCCTGTGGGCATGGAGGAGTGGCTGCGCCCCAGGAAAAAAGAACCCAGTAAGAAAGAGCCCAAGAATAAAGAGCCCAAGAGGAAGAAGTTGGACGAATCCAGTAGTGAAGACTAGGGGACTCTATTGGCTTATTGGCCTACATCTCAATGAAGAAGTGGTGCTTGAGTAGTACTACGGTCTCCTTTTCCACGGGGCCTTGTATCAATATGTACAACTGGGGAGTAAGTATAGCTTAGCTTGTGAGTATTTTGGCTCCGAAAGCGATATGTTAGTATCAGTGTTATACATAGAGCTAGATTGGGAGAAAAGATAGGTAAGAATTGGCAGTCATCATTTTCATTTCGGCATTAAAATAGGTAGGTAGACAAATCTGAATGCTGTCTAGATGAGAAGACTTACTTCCCTTGCCTAGACACTGACGTATTACCTGACCTAGATATAAAGGCATGTCCCGTGTAGTGTAGTGTATAAACCGACGATAACACACTACTACCAAGCTGTGGCCACGTGCGGCAGATCGCATGCGCTAGCTTCCGCATGCCCCCGTGTTCTTCTTCCCACTCACTCTATATAATAGTACAGCGGTGTTATGAACTAGGTCAAGGGTCTGGGAGTCAGAAGGGGGGGAGGGGAGGAGGTTGCGTTATGTGAGTGAAATGTGGGGGAGGGGTTAGGTTAGGTTAGGTGAGGTGAGGCGAGGTGAGGTGGTGAGGTGATGCAGGTCAGGGATGGAGTGAGGAGTGACTTGGAATGGATGGGAGCGCAACCCGACACTACACTACATACACTACATGTATACTAACAAAGCCTTCGTCATTACAGGTGGTCTCCATCGAGATATGTACAATACTACGACCCCCTTGTTCTCCTCGAGCCAGTCGATCCACAATCATCATGTGTCGGCGACGACGTATCCCAGAAGAAAAGAGGAACAAGAGGAAGGGGATGGGAAATTGTCTCACTATAGGGAACCTAATGCAATCGTCTCTGCATGCAGGGTGTTATGTATGTATGTGCGGTAGAGAGGATGTATGTATGTATGTACGTAAAGTTGGTAGCTTAGTGTATGTAGTAGTCGTAGATTGTTGGTAAGGTTTAATAGAGGGTTATGTAGGTATGTATGTAGTTATGTATGTAGCTCTGCATAGACAGACACACACACACACACATATATATATACCGAACTACCTACCTGCTCGAACTGATCGGCGCACGTGCTGCGTGTCTTGGGTACCTACTGGAACTGGCGCTAGTGCCCTGTGATGAGGAGATATAGTGTATGGCCATAGGTTACCGTCGGCGGCGGCAGCAGTGGCGCGTTGATCACCGACTTGACTACCTACCTATTATGCCCTCGAATGGTTGCATGTATCCATCGCATCGGACGGGCGTCGGTCTCACGGGGAGGTTCACCCCTTCACCCCTCCTTGTACACTACAAGCTTATATAGTGTAGATAGGTAGGTACTTATATAGAGAGGGAATATGAAAAGGCGAAGAAGAGGTAAGAGAAGAAAAAAAAGTTGATAAGGCCTTCTCTGAATGGGAAACACGTTGATGAGAGAAAGAGAGCCTAGGCTCCTCCTGGGGCTCGGGTTCGTGCAACTCTCGGCTGGCGATATGACTGGGCCATGGGAAGAGAGGAGGGAGGAGGGGTGGCTCAGGTTGGTTAGGTAAGTAGATGGTGTAGATGAGGCTACACGCGGCCTGATAGTGTAGTGTCTGGTAGGAACAAATGAGAGCGAGTGAAACTCCCCCAGCCTACTACCTACATACATACCATTACCCAGGGAGAGGAATAAGGTATCTACTAGGTTACATATCTCACTGGCAGATGGATTTGTTGAGCACAGATCTATGAGGAAACTTGTGTATGTGTGATGAACCACACAGCTAGACATAGCCACAATCTTCTTTTTCCTGTTCCTAGTGTACACTAGGGATGGCTCGGCTGTTAGGAACGGTGATATGCTATGTATGTAATAAGCGACATTTTAGGAACCAGGGCAAATCAACCTACCAACAACGACAAACCTTGAGGGCCGAACAGGGAGAAGACGGAAAAGAGAGGTGTGGCCTTTTTTCTTCTCTGACTGGAATGGGACATACGTAGCGGCTAGTCGTCATACAATATACACAGCATTGTTAGTAGTTAACGTAAGCTTTGGACTATCCATATCGCTACATGAGGTCTATACGACCGATGATGCGGTTCATAGATGAGTAGCTAAGTATATGCCGATCGAGGGTGAGCGCAGCGCATCGCATGGCATTGCATTAGGTTAGGACCCTACTACTGAATAAGTGCTAGGATCATGAGTATAAAAGTAAGACACTATGAGGTCATTGTAGGATCTTTACAAAAGACAGGAAGAGTAGGACAAAGAATACAAGATACCCGACCTATGTAAGTGTCCATAGTGCTACATAGTAAGTAAGTAAGGATGTTTTGGTGATGAGGCCGGAAAGAGACGAAGAATAACAAGAACGAAATAACAATAGCAACAACAAAATACGTACCTATCAGGTCGGGTACCCAATCTAATGATGTCAACAGAACTGCCAAGTTCGGGAATCACTGGGTCAAAGTCACACACACCACTCATTCACTGCCGGTACATGTACATGTACATGTCTTCGGTCGGTTTGACTATTCTGCCGGTGTCTCGCGGCTAGGATGCCGGTGTATCCACCATACTAAGCCTAAGACCGTTAGTTAGCCAATGTACACAGCCACAGGTACAAGCGCCCCCCAAATAGATGTACCTTTTTTATCCCACGGTCGCAGACCGTGTATAGGCCCTCCCAGAGTGGAGGCCCTCCCAGAGCCAGGGAGTCATCTACGGTCACCCACAGGGTTGGGAATGCCCTCAAAATGGTCGACCCCCCGCCCCCCCTTTGTGAGGGGGGTCCTACTTAATTGAGAAGGGGTGGGAGGTGGCCGGAATAACTATTTCGGCGTCCAGAACAGTTATTCCGGTGGAGGCCGCGCGCGATCTGAGATTTCAGTTTTTTATTGCATTTTTCGCTGAATTAGGATGAATTGAATCACTATCTGCAATTGGAATGAATCGCAAATCTAATTGCAATTGCAATTGCAATTGCAACTAGGTCTGCGACCGTGAAATAAAAAAGGTACATCTATTTGGGGGGCGCTTGTACCCGTGGCTGTGTACATTGGCTAACTAACGGTCTTAGGTTTAGTGTGGTGGATACACCGGCATTTTAGCCATGAGACACCGGCAGAATAGCCAAACCGTCTTCGGTGGAGTGGGTGGGGGAGTAGTAGCGTAGCGAATACTTTGGAATTCTACCAAAATTAGGTGCAGGTTAGTGAGTAGGCTAACCTAAAAAAAAATAGTAGTGTAGCACATGTCATAAGGTACCCAAGACATGGATGGTGATGGATGATGGGGGGCGACGATCCCTTTTAATGGATTCCTCCTTTCCACCTTCTATTGTTTTCCAGCTTTTGTCTTTTTCAGCGGGATTGGCTCCACTGTAGCCATGTACTCTTACACTACACTACACTGCATTTATAGGTGAAGCGAAACTTCCGTCCGACCCCCACCTCCTTTTTTTTCCTTCTCAGGGATAGATGGAAATATCTAGATGCACGTATGGCATTGAAAGTGGACTCCTTTTCTATCTAGGTACACCCGACTATCTTGTTATACTGGTGGGAAGGGAACGGACCGAAGAAGCATGAACAGAGAAAAAGATGGAAAATGCCTTAATGGATCCCCCCTATTATCCCCCTTCCCCCCTCCCTGCCACCACCCCGCCATCATCACCCTCCAGTTACTGATCACTACTACCACGATGCACCCCCCTCACCGAGAGGCTTTTTTGTTCATGCTGTTAGGTAGCGCAAGTAGTACAAGGGGGGGGAAGGGGGGGCGGACAGCAGCTGCAATGAGGTGATAGGTGAGTGATAATGCTGCGATCGGTGACGGCACCACTCTCTGCCCACTATGAGGTAGCGAATGCAGTGTCCATACCTACATAGGTAGGTAAGGTATTGACAATTGATTAGCCCCTGCTTCAATGCCTGACGAGAACTACACGTACATACGCAGTAGGTGATTAACTTTGCCATCCTCTACCTAGTAGGTAAGGGTAGGTAAATACCGAGGTCATCATTTTTTAGTTTTTTTTTTCTTTTTTCTTTTCTCACACACACGCACTCTCTCTCTTGCGACCGCATCATCGTCATTTATTAGTCTTGAATGGCAGCATCATTGTAGTTGTTACAAGTACGAGCTACACTAGTACGTTGTGGTAAACATGTGCAGGT
This sequence comes from Biscogniauxia mediterranea, assembly GCA_018398605.1. Taxonomy (NCBI): domain Eukaryota; kingdom Fungi; phylum Ascomycota; class Sordariomycetes; order Xylariales; family Xylariaceae; genus Biscogniauxia; species Biscogniauxia mediterranea. The sequence continues at coordinate 2,163,346 of JAGXTR010000014.1, read as the reverse complement.
TCAGATGGGGTGCGTACCCAAGGTATACTCTACCCCACCATCAGACTAAAGCTAGTACTAGGTATCATATATATAGAGTTAAAGATGTAGCGAGTGACTTCAAATACAAGTAGAAATAACCTCAACAGTAAGGTATGTACGTGGTCAACTAACAGCATCGTGACAAGAAGACTGAAAGCTCCATTCAGCTCATCAAGCCGTTTTCCTATCAACTAACTATTTCATATGTGCGTACCAGACAGAGATATCGGTTCCCCTTCTTCCTTTCCCCAGTTATTTACATACCTATCACCTTGGCTATCTTATCTGTGTGCCAACCACTAGGTTAAGTTGATCTACAGTGGATTTCCCCATCTCCATCGCTTTCCCCTCCTTTTGACTACACAGGTACCTACGTACGTAACCTCATATATCCCTGCACTGCTTATGGGTTAAACACCTGTAGGCATTCAACGTAGTCAGAGGGTACGTACCTATACCGACTGGCGATAAGCAGATTAAACTGAACTAAGTTTACACAAGACGAACCGGATAGACTGGACCTAACGACACTTTATTTCGTATTCCGTATTTATGTACTCCGTACTTCATACATCTTAGTGCACCACCACCACCGGCCAGAAACGAAATCCCAGTACCTTAGGTGTTGACCAACGGACCAACCAACCAGCCAGCCATTCAACAACCAAGAATCGAAATCCCCCCTCCCCCAAAAAGCAAAAAGAAAAAGAAAAGAAAAAAAAAGGAAAAAAAACATTTCCCCATATTCCATCTTTTCCCCCCTTCCCCTCTTGTCATCCACATGCGAGAAATAGGAAGGATACCTACACTACACTACACTTAGGATAACTATTTCAACACCATCGCAAAGCAAGGCAAAGCAAAGCAAAACAGACCAGACCAGATCAGAGCAGCGCCCGATCCGAGCAAAATCCAACCACCCCCGGTTTTTATTTTAGGTCTGCAGGGTCCAACATTCGACATCATTTTCAATTCCGTCCCGCTTCTGCATCTTCCGCTTCTTTTCTTTTTCTTTTTTTTCTTTGCCCCCTCTGTCAACCACCCGAGTATCATCAACTTTTTATTACTCCTTCTCCTCTTCCTACCGCTGCTGCTACTGTACCACTCACAGCCCAAACCTGCGTCTGCTGCCCGACACACCACACCCGTAACCCCCCCCTCCCTCCGTAGGCTAGGCTAAGGCTGATCGACCTCGAGAACAATACTCCCCTCGTCGATCATTCTGATTCTGGCCTCTTACCCATAGTTGCGCCATCCCACACTTGTAACTCCCCACCAACGCCAACATCACACACCCCCCTCTCAAAACACCAAATAACTTCACCATGGCCACCGTCGAGACGAGCCCCAAGGTTATCCACAGTCCCCCGGGACCGGAGACTAAGCGCCCCAGAGGTATGACCTATCCTTTATCATCTTGCATGTGTTGGGTGTATATATACTAACGTCGCGCCACGACAGGAATCCTGAAGAACTCGTTCCAGAAATCCCCTCCCCAGTCGCCCATCAAGGAGAAAGACCTGACCGAGAAGGAACTCACCATCGTGAACACGCAAGCAAATGCCGGGCACCGCCGATCCTCCAGCACCGCTAGTCGCCCCGCCGGTTCCCGCCGCCAATCATCCCGCACCCCCTCCCACAGCGGTGCCGAGGACGAGCTGGCCAACAACCAGCGCCTGACCTGGGACGAGGCCAACCTCTACCTCACCGAGCAGGAGCGCACCTCTACCATGAAGATCACCGAGCCCAAGACCCCCTACGCCAAGCACTACGAGCCCTCGGAAGAGGACGACGACGAGTTCTTCGACGGCGACAACTCGCGCGAGGAGATCCCCGGCCTGTCGCTGGGCGAACCCGAGGAGGATCTGCCCGAGGACGAGTTTGGGTTGAGTCGCAAGCCGACCAAGGTTCATGTTAACGACGAAGACGCCACGCCCCAGCACGACGCCGAGAACGAGTTCGCCGGCATGAGCGCCGAGGACCGCGAGAAGCACCGCAAGTTCGAGCAGCTGCGGAAGAAGCACTACGAGATGAAGGACGTGGCCAAGTTCCTCGGCCATCCCGAGTCGCTCGACGAGCTCGAAGAGGAGAACGACGAGGTTCCCAAGGTCCCCACGATCAACGGCGCCAAGGTGAAGGCGGGCGACTAGACTACCTAGGGTCCTCCTCGTTCTCCTCCTCCAAACCCAAACCTAACTAGAAGGCCCGGGCGCAAACGCATTACGAAATAAGGGGCCAGGAAGACAAATAAATCAGGATGGAGATTAGCAAACGACAACGACTTGCATGCTGGATTGGAGTTTTCAGGCTTAGGCGTCTTTCTCTCTCTCTCTTATCTTACATATGTACCTTGCTTCCCTTTTTTTTGAACCCATCTTCGTCGTGATTTTATTTGCCGCAACCGATACAATCACGCACTCAAACACATACGATGCGCATTCCGGAGTTGGGACGAACCGGCATTTCACTTTCTTCCCTTTCCCTCCATCGTCTAGGGAAAGAGATGAGGACAAAGATAAAAGGGGGGTTATCGAGATCACAATCGAGGTTCATATTATACATATCTAAGGGGGGATGCGGGATTAGGTACCTAGCCAACCCAGTCCGGGCATTGATTGCTCTATGTACGAGGATGGATTGCGGATTCCCCTTTCCCATACCCAACCAACCAACATCCACCAGACACACATAACACACACACACAAACGGAAAAGAAAAAAAGAAAAGGGTTGTATGATATTACAAATTCCCCCTTCCGTTTTTATTTTTTGGTCTTTTTATTACCTAGTGCCTATGTTTTTTAATTGCTGTTATAGTTGTTAGTGTGTGAAGCCTCCCTTCCTACCTAAGAAAAGTATGGATTATAAGGCGAGCAGTGCAGAGCACGAACAGAGAAACACAATGAAAGGATCAAACGTGTACGGTGGGAGCAGGTATGATTGGGCGTGTTTTTGATTTATTTCTGATGACCTGAATTCCCCGTTTGTTGATAGATACGACGCGATACCTCTTATCTACCATGTTTATCACACAGACATACATACATAAACGCAAGGCTTCACGATGGAACTACTGATTGTCTGTGTGATCGTGAGAGTCGTGGGGGTTTTGAAGGGGTTTCTTCCATTCTTTTTCTCTTCTTCTGTAATACGGTTAAAGTAAAGCATCCCAGTGATATTCAACTATACACTATATACACCCAACAGCCTCCCCGTACGTACAAGGTCGATGGGTGGGGTAGGTAATGGATGAGAGATATGGTAGGTGGAAAAAGTAAATAAAAAAATAAAAAATGAAAATAAAATCAGAGCATCCCCTTGCGCGCGAGCTCGACCTTGCGTGCCGCCTCGCCGGGCTTGAACCCGCCGCGGGACACGCAGATGCGCGACCCGCCCGCCTCGCCGGCCAGCTCGAACTTGTCCTCGTGCGCGGGCCAGGGGCAGGGGCAGTGGTGTGGGAAGTGGACGCACGCTGTTTTTTTTTCGAGTCGAGCTGGTTAGCGAGACAACTTGGGACCTCAGGGGGGTGTTGGTATGGGGAGGACGAGGGCTTACGTACCCAGCGTGTCGGGACACAGGTAGTTGTCGCAGTGCATGCGGTCAAAGTTGCTCCGGTAGAGGGCCGAGTCGCTGGGCACGTTCTGCGCTTGCTGCTGTTGGTGGTGGTGCTGCTGCTGTCCGCTCCCCCCACCGCCGCCGAACATCTGCTCGAAGAAGCCGAATTGCGCGGATGCGAGGGGAGATAGGGCGAGGGCGAGGAAGAGGAGGACCGGGATGTGCATCGTCGATCGATGTTGGTTGGTTGGTAGGTAGGTAGTCGGTGGAGATGGAGATGGAAGGGTGTCGGAGTGGTGACTCTGTGGTCAATTCGGAAAACGAGGATAGGATATTCTTCGACGAGGTCTCGTTATACGATGGGGTGGTGTAATTTCGTTAGACAGACAGCTGTCGACAAGATTCAAAGGTGGAAAGATGCACATTGCTATGCTGTCACCTTTCACAGATGGGATGGGTCCAATTCCTTATCGTTATCGCTATCGCTAACCTAGCAGAATCGGCTCGGGACGGGTGATGACTAAGCCCCGAAAAATAAAGCCAATGGGAAAGATGCAGCAGCGAATTGAAGATACTTAGCTTAGGTTAGGTTAGTAGTACTCACTTCCAATTCACCTTATCCAACCCACATTCTCCCCAGACAGAGGAGAGGCTGTTCTTCTCAATCGATTGATTGACCGACCGAACGAACGAACAGTACTCTGCAAGCCATGCGGATCGCTCAGTTGCGGCGGCCGCTCGTGGCCGCTGCTGCTGCTGCTACTAGTACGACATCGACATCGGGAGGGGCAGCATCTACGGGCCTCACCCTCAGACAACTACAGCACGTGTTCGGTCAGCTGCGGATAGGAGGAGGCAGTGGTAGTAGCAATGTCCTGGTCGAAGGTCGGAGGCATGCTTCCGTCAAGTCGCAGGGAATGTACAAGCTGCGGGACTCGAGCACGATCCCCAAGAAGCTAGGAGCGAAAAAGTCTGGCGGTACGTTCTCTCTCTCCGCCGGAGGAGTGATGATGGGGCGATGGGTGGAAATAAGGAGATACGGAAGAAGCTATGGGTAGAAGGCGAGGCTGACACCGGCCTACAGACTCGTACGTGATCACGGGCAACATCATCTACAAGCAGCGCGGCACCGTCTGGCACCCGGGCGAGAACTGCGGCATCGGCCGCGACCACACCATCTTCGCCCTGGCCTCAGGCTACGTCAAGTACTACCGGGACCCAGCCAAGCACCCGGAGCGCCAGTACATCGGCGTCGTGTTCAACAAGGAGGACAAGCTGCCGTACCAGCCGCACCAGATGCGCAAGCGGCGCCTGAACCTGGTGGCCGTGCCCATGACCCCGCCCACGGCCGAGCCCGAGCTGTCGCCGTCGGGCATCCCGACGCAGGTGGTGCGGCCGGGCTTCGGCCGCAAGCCCCACCCGCGCGACGAGCGCGTCATCAAGCTGCAGAAGGACGCGTACGCCTACCGCGAGGAGAACTGGCGCCTCGGCACGCTCGTGCGCACCGAGAAGCGCAAGATGGGCTCGCGCCGCGTCGCCATGCGCAACCGCCGCCGCAAGGCCAAGGCCATCGCCCTCGAGATGCGCGCCGAGCGCGAGGACAAGATCGCCCGCCGCAAGGAGGCCCTCGACGCCCAGAGGACCGCCAAGATGCGCAAGATGGCCGAATACCGCAAGAGAATGGCGGCCGAGAAGGCGGCTGCGGCTGCGGCTGCGGGTGGTTCGGATGGTGGTGCTGGTGCTGGTGCGGGTACTGGGAGTGCGCCACCTCCTCCTGCGGCGGCGGCGGGTGGGGAGACGCCTACGCCTACGCCTACGCCTGAACCGAGGACGGAACCACCGGCTCCGAAGGAGTAAGGTGGGTTGTTTGAATTATGCGCAAGGGGATAACTGGGGATAGGAGGCTTAGGGAATAGCAGATTTGGGAGCTTATCATGACCATCTGGATTGTCTAGCTGATGGGAGGAGCGTCTTAGCATTCGCTGCTTACCTATATTCCCGAATGGCAATACTGTGTATGATGTAACAATACGTAAATGAGAGAAAAATATAAACATGTACATGCAAGACGATATTTTATGGGAATGAGACGGGTCAATGGTAAATAAATCTAGTTGGTTTAGGTATTTATTCAGTTATAAACTAGATTCTCGTTGGTGGTGGTGCTCAGGGGGGTTAGGACGGAGCTGGATGTAATGACCTGAGTTAGAGATGGTAAGGGTATAGTAAGTATTTGTTCAAGACTTAAGAAGGAGAATGAGGTGTCTGTGGGATGCATCTGACTAGGTAGTTGAGTGTTTGGAGGGTGGTTCTTAGTAGATATGCATACCAGGGGAAAGGGGCTCGTGATGATATGTTGAATTATTATGGTTGGTCAAAGAGGCATACTGCCCGCCTCAAGTCAAGGGATCTTGATGTATTGTATATTGCCTGCTACTCTCAAAATATTTGAGGAGGTGGTGATATGTGTTGGTCCATAGTGCAAAGATGAAAAAGGAAGGGCCTGGACCTGGTAGCCACTTAAAGGCTTTGGTGTGGTGTGTCTGCTCCCTTTTCTCTATGTCATTAATAGTCTGTCCTCTCATGTCGATAGACCTCACTATTGCATGAGCAGTCTAGGTCACGCCTCTATCACGTTCAGAGCGGCAAAAGACAAAGGTGAGACTCTATTCATTGTGATAGATATACACAATGATATTTGAGATAATAACAGTGGCATATGCTTAGATATGAACATGCTGCCACAGTTAACAGCATATCACTGTCCCTCTCCAGACTGAATTGAAAATATTAAGCTGCAAAAAACCAAAAAAGTATCCAGTGAACCCACCAAACAAACTCACGATAGAAACAAAGAGAAGAAGAAAAAAAATGAAAGCTGATGATGAGAGTGGGACTTGAACCCACGCGGATTGCTCCACCAGGATATAGATGTTAAGGCTCTTAAAATCCTTAACCTGGCGCCATAACCAACTCGGCCATCTCACCAATTGGTGATTGGCCGGCGTCTTATTGGACTTTATGAACGCCTACAGCCTCGAGTATTGTATGAGGAGGGGTAAAAAAAAATTACTGTGACGTCGTGTTTTTTTTTCTATGAGTGGGGCAGTGAGGTCCTCGAAGCTCCAAGAGCCTCTCACTAAGTGGGCCCCTGATGGTCCATGCACCAACCCTAATTCCATGGCTGGGTCGGCATTATGTATAAGACCCACTTCAGTTTTACAGAGTACATCGGTACATCATCATCATCATCATCATCATCATCATCCTGCATCCCCATCCCATATCACTTGCGTGAGAATGAGGCTTGGCCCCAGAGACTCTCGAACTGAAAAGTGTTGAGAGCATGGAGAAGTAGGTTTTCCATCGACCAGCCTAACCTAAGAATATTCTTAGTCCTAGGTTAGGTACCTAGGTACTTGTTCTCCCAACAACTGCCTCTACCGAGCCTGGCTCTATCTACGCAAATATGTTGGTTTACATGCGATGATGCAGGAGAATATATAGTCAGGTGGTATATTCTGGTCTCTAATATAGAGCCCCAGAAAAGAAGATTAGTAGCTTAGTTGCATAGCAGGCTTGGACGAAGACCAGCACATGAAGAGACGTGGAGGACAGAATACCATTATGTATTACACATTGGGAAAAACTTTAGAGATAGAACTATGCAAGATGCGAAACAATGACAGCAGTTTCCTAATCGTTCAAAAGACCATGCCTATGTACCCACCTCCAACACCAGAAAGCCAGTCCCCCTCACAACCCACCCACGTAACATAAAGAGAGGAAAGAAGTTCAAGTCTCCCAGACCGACGATGACAATCCCAGCTCGTCCACAGTCTCGTCCCAGAGTCTGTCGATCATGCTGCGACCTTCGGGGGTGTACATGACCGGAGCGTACCTAGAAAAGAAATATATTAGATCCGGCGACTATACCTATGTGTGTGTTATCAGATCAGGGGGCATCATCGACTCACGGCTTGATCGCCCAATCGCTCACGAAGCTCCCGTGGCTCTCCTCCGTCTCCATGAGCAGCGCGTGCGTGTACACGCTGGCGCCGACGTGCGTCGGCCGCGCCACCGCCCTCTCGAAGACGGGCAGCAGGTAGCGCTCCACGAACCCGCTGCCGTCGTGGCCCTGGCCCTGGCCCTGTCCCAGGCCCGTGCCGCCCGTGTGCCCCGGGTTGCAGACGCTGATGATTACGTCCTTGGGGCTCGTCTTCTCCGCCAGACGCGCCACGAACATCATGATCAGCAGCTTCGAGTTGGCGTACTGCGGCAGCTTGGCGAACCGCGCCGGGTCGTCCATGAACTCGAACACGGACCCCCATGATCCCGATCCCGACAAGGACAATGAGTACAACGACGTCGCCACGTCCGCCGAGTACATGGCGTCCGACCCCACCACGCTGAGGACGGGCACCCGCGGCGACTGGCTCTTGCGCTTCTTCTCGCGCATGATGGCGGCGAGGAGCAGGGTGAGCAGGGCCGTGGAGAGGTAGTTGGTCTGGAAGACGGCCTCGTGGTCCGTCTTGTCGTTGCGCTCGAACTTGGCGTTCTGCGCGGCGGCGTTGAGGACGGCGTAGTCGATGCTCTCGAGGTCCTGGCACCTCTGCGTGAAGGCGACGATCGAGTCGTAGTCGGCCATGTCCAGGACCGAAACCTCGACCCGGGCGCCCGGGAACTCGGCCTGGAGCCGGCCGGCGGCGTCCTCGCCCTTCTTCTGCGAGCGCACCGCGACGATGAGGTGCGACAGCCCGAGCTGGAGCAGCTGCCGCGAGGCTTCGAAGCCTATCCCGCTGTTGGCGCCCGTGATGATGGCCGTCCGGCCCTCGAGCCGCACAGAGGCCGGGATGGGCTTGGGGTGGACGAAGAGCTGCTTGAGCAGCGTGCAGAGGATGTTGCCCTCCCACGCCGCATTTTTCTCGAGTTTAGAAGACATTTCTTTTTTTTTTCTTTTTCTCTCTCTTTATTTTATTTTATTTTTCTTTAAATTTAATCCCACACCCGTAGGATGAGAAGGCGATGTGTGATGATTTCGATGGTTGTGAAGAGGGACAAAGGCTCCAGTCTGCCCATAATTATTTGGCACGTCTCGCAATAGACGGCCGACACGTATAATAGCCCGCTCCAATTAATGAATGGACCTCTCAGAGAACACCTCCTGGCCTGGGAATCGGGCTTGGGAGAACCCAACCTCCCGAGCCCTACGTATTTATGGTTTTTTTTTGACCCGAGTTGTTGCTTGGTATTTAATTCCGATGCGAGCAAAGGATAGTAGCCCCTTTCTCAGCCCCGTGGGTCCCGTCCCCCGGGCGGCACAGCTATAAATATGTAGGTAGGTCGGGATCCCGAATGAGTGGATCGAGTATAAACGCATGCCGATCGCTCACGATGACGGCCTCAGCTCACTTTATAATCTTGCTTTCTTTGGCTTTAAAATGTGTAGTATTGAAGTCAACAAAAATGAGAAGCACGGCAATCGGCGCATTATCCAATCAGGCCATCCCCTATATGAGGTGCAAAGTTGTATAGGGACCGCATAATAGGAATCAAAGAGATGTAACGCCTTGATGCCTATACATTAGAGGGATTAGCAGTCTTATATGCGGCTCTTGGCATATTGTTAAGTCGCTGGCCGTGAATACTGCCTTACTATAACAAAGTGACATACGGTCCTAACCTAGCTAATACCTCTTAAAATATGGGTAGAGAAAGTCAGAGAATAAGCACGAGAGAGAATTTCTAAGCAGTGTATAGAAAACATCGATTTTTACACTTGAAAACAATATACATAACAAATGCCACACCTAACTAGCATACAATATCCTGCTAACAATACATCCATCAAATAATACAAGAAAGCACAAGAAAAGAGTCTAAATTACAAGGTGTGGTCCAGCATACCAGAATTTCCCAGCCTAGACATACACGTAGCAGTATCGTCCGGCCATCGGATTTGAAGCGTCACCCAACGTGATGTTCTCACCCAACACAGGGTATGATATTTGAGTGTCATTGTTGACTTCCGGCGTGTAGCCGACCGGGTTCAGGTACGTGCTAGTGCCGTTGAACTGGAAGCGTCTCGCAGGATCTTCAGCCTGCCATATCGACCAGAGACGATCGAGGTTGGTGTGGTGTAGCCAGAAAATAGGGTCCTTCAAGTTGTTAGTCATGGAAAGAAATGGGTTGGTAGTAGCATGTAGGTACTCACCTGGGGGCTAGTGAAGAAGTCCTGCATAGCTCCTCCTATAGTCAGATGGCCGCCCTGATGAATCGGCTCAAGGCGGGTCTGGAACTCCAGAATATCTTCGGAAGCCAGTAGGTTCTCGATGGCTGTGGCGTTGTTGAGCAGCCTGAGGAACCAATCGTTCAGGTCGCGGACGAGGCAGTGCGGGTTGGGCTGAGTCCAATTGGCAGGAAGTCCAGTCGGGATGACGCTCCTAGGGATGGGGCCGAAACTGACGGTCGTGTTGGCGAATGGTCCAGTATCTAAATAGGCAAATGTTAAGATCAAAACCAACAGCTACCTAGGTTAGGTAGGTAGGTATGTAATGAAATAAAGATATGAGCTTACAGGTACAATCGCCGCCAGCGCCTCTCGGCAAGGTCGGTCCGTGTGGGAACTGCAAGTTGGCGTCCCATTCAGGGGTCACCTCAATAGGTTCACGATTGGGTATGAAAGTTCCGTCACTTCCCAGGGAATCGGGGCTACCATCGAACAAGAGACTCTGGTTCAGAGGCCTATCTAGGTATAGGGGGTAATCCCAGTAAGGAAGGCCAAGGTATCCGGGGTAGCCGCACTTATCGTGCAATTGGCCCTCGAGGAGATGTTCGAAGTGCCGGTGCCATGACAGGAAAACGCCGTTCAGATGAACCGAAGTTGTTACTCTAATGTGAGTAGCGACGAAATCGTCATAAGCAGAAGTGCTGCCAGGGACATCCCACTCCGGTGGCTGGTCCATCAAGCATTCAACGGCATTCACGAAAGCCAGGCGTTCGAATTCGGTCATGGAAGACCATTCTTTTCTCTGGATAGCTGTCTCCACGGTGCATTGTGGTGTCGAGGTCTGGTTTTGCCGTGTAGTAACATGAGCAATGGGTCCTCCCAGAACATGAGTAATGGGGAAAAGGAGGAGGGCTCTGAAAGCTGTAGAAAGGCGCATTTTGCTTTACCACGAAGTTGTTTTCGAATGCAAGGGGTTGTATTATTAAGGGGGTTGAAGAGGAGGAGGTGAACTAGAATGCCTATCTGCTCAAAAAAAGTTCAACCCTCATGAGGAGCAACTTCACTTATATACGATCGACGGTGATGTCTTCTAGAACCAAGCTTCCCTCGGTCTTCAACACACAGCTTGTTGGTTTTGATATTACCCGAAATAGGACGAGTAAGAAAGCCCTTTTCTCAAAATACATGCTCAGGTGGTTAGCCTCATCGCCCTCTCCATCATGCCTCGCTTCTTTACATCCAAGTTGCCCTTGGGGTTTTGAACAATTGAGGCTTCGCATCCCACCAACTTCTTGTTTTTGATACCCGAGATAGGACTGTTTTAAAAAAGCCTTTTTCTCAACTACATGCTCAACCGACCAAACTTCGCCCTCTTCACGCTCAGGTGTGGTCAGGTGTACAGCTGAGGGAAGCTGAAGGAGTGGGTAGCGTGATTCCTCCGTGGCTGCCTCGTGGCGTGCAGGGGTAAGCATATGTCAGGTCCGCAGGGACAGTAAGCTTGTCCACATTATGGGTATAATTGTAGAGTAGAGAGCTAAATCTAGAGCTTTTCAAGCCCGAACCCTTGGGACCGGCGCTGACGACCGTCTTCTCCGAGTCTAGAAATATCACCAACATCCTCGCCAAGAAGCGCTTGAAAGTCGAAGGCCAAGCCTTTGTTATCTTCAACCGGGCCTACAAACCAACTTCCCATTCATTCAAAATTGCCCCATCTGATATCAGCACACATGTTTTTTCTCTTTTCCAGTTCGAAAGAGCTCCTTGTTTGTCAAAACAGCAGATAAGAGCACCCCCGACATGGTTCACATGAGGAAATACCAAGTACTTAATTACACATGCGTAGGTAACGAGACGACTGAATACCTACCTCATACGAATGGGTTACGAACCGAGCGCGTACGGCAGTACATTTCCCTCATTTGAGAAACATGCTACATGAGAAATCGTGGGGAATTTAAAATTCTTACGTCTTACTATTATAAGACCTTTTTGTTTCTAAACTATACTAATTCCTATAGGAATATTTAAATCTATAACGCTTAAGCTTAATATTTGTCAAGTTCAAAGTCATTGCATAACTGTTTTACACGCAAAGTGGAAAAAGGAACGCTACCAAGAAAATTCTTGTAAACCCTTACAAGTTCTCGTGGTCAACTAGGCGTACAGGACAGTATCTTAGTAGATTCCCGGCACACTACTACGCCCCCTCCTGACCGAGAAGTGGGCAGATGCAGATTGTATTGATAAGTATGGAAGTGATAAAAATCCCCAGAAAGCCTCTTTAAAGCCTGTTGTTGATCATAAGCCCCTGTCTCAGCATTGTCACACCTCCAACGGACGTTTTCTATCATCTTTTGCCTAAGACGGATACAGACTACTGCGAGTTATAAAGGATGGAGTGCACTGTCGTTCCATCCGGGCGGGATGGTCTGCTGGTGCTAAGCTGAAGGCTTGCCGCTTCTGCTCGTTACGACGATGCTGCTGGTTTAAGTGGCAATAATATACGAGGCTTCAGCGTAAAGCTTCAGCCTAAAGCATTCTCTCATACAAAGGAATGTATGCCTATTTGTAAAGTGAATAAGTGTATACCTACCTGGTAGGTAGGTATATATAAAATAGACCCCGAGGGTATCACACTACCGAGTTGGGCGAACGGGGTTGCATCCCGCCTTCGTAACCCAGGCAGAGCACTTTGGCGTGTGTCACGTACTAAACCGCGGGCTGTGATTCGATAGCCCATCCCTATATGGGGCCGTAATATTGGTGCCTTCTCATTCTCACAAGAACACCAACTCTGCCGAGACTTGCATAGAATAGAGCCATGACGGAACTGGACTTAGCCACGGGGCTCTTCCGGGATGCCCGTAGCTTACACGAGCCTCTTTCACGATGAAAGAGGAGGTTACACGGCCGTATATTCCCATGTTAGTCGACGGACTTTACCCTGTACCACAACACTTTTATCACGGCGTATTCAGTATTCAAGGGGGGCGAGGGAACGCCAAGATACTTACCACGCCTCCTGACCTAGAGAGCTCACCTCAGCTGCCAAGACTCGCCATCTAAGAATAGCACGTCGCCCTTTTAAAACCTATTTATCTGCCCATTGGGTAGCTCACTCAGCACGAGGTCGAGAGATAGGTGAATAAATATCTTCCATTTATTGCGATCCAAGTCCTTTCTACGATCTGGATGAGCAGTGTCATAGTTATCGCGTGTAGTGCCAGAGCCCACGAGACGACCCGTATGCATCTATCTCGCAACTCGAAGGTCTCGTTGCTCCTACAAGCCCTTGCACGCCACATCTCGGCACCAAAAGGCCCCTCGCCAGCGTGAGTCAGGGTTGCCACGACCTGGTCTGCCAGGCTCCCGACACTATGATCCTCCGTTTTATTGACAAGTGCTTGCCTAGATGCGAATGTCATTGATCTGCCTACTGCTGAAATAGGTGTCAAGGGGGTAAACTGCCATGTACAGGTACAAGGCCCCCGTATCTATCATGAATTTGAGGGACAAGTCTTCTCACTATCCAGATGTAGTAATTCTCTTCAGGCCTGCAATCTTCCTACCTCAAACTGTCTAAGTTTATAGACTTTCTCAAGAGCTTTCATACCCAGGACTCATTGCAACATTCCATATCATCAGTACATACGCGAGGAACGCTCTACGGGATCCGGCCGAGACTCGGGTAACGAAGAGAGGGCGTATAGATATATTACCGATAACTATAACGCTAGCAACGTGATATAAACAAGGGAATAGACGGTATCAAGGTAAAATGACAATGTCCTGGTACATCTCAAACTCATATCCTCGGGAATATGGACATGACACTACCAAACTGGCCTCTCAACGTAAAAGGCGGCGTCCTGCAGAGGCCAGCTCCTTATCGGGTAGGGGGCAGTGGTTGACCTGTTCTGCCAAATCCACCGTCTGTCCTTCCGTGAAATAATTCGGTAAAAGTCCATCGCAAATAAATCCTTGACTTCCATGACCCATTTGCCGCGCCAGTTCGGGTTCTCCGCGCTGTCCTCAAAGCCAACTTCAACACGCAAGGCGTCTTCCCAGCTCTGTGGGCGATTGGTATCTCTTGATTTCGCGAGGTTATGGCGCATTGCGCGTCCTTGTCGGTAGTCGTTACGTGCTTGTTTGATGGCGATAACAGGTCGTTTCAGCCAGGTGACGACTTTTCTCAAGCCCCCCTTCTTCTTCTTATGAGATTCCTTGCTGTCAGAAGGGGGAGGCGCTGGAGCCTTCGCGTAGTCTGCTAGGCGCAAGTCTAGCTTTGTTGGAACATAAGCCCTAATCCTGCATTCTTCACATTCGTGGATAGCGTCCCAAAGTTCGAAGCGCCGAGAGCGTGGTCGAGGAGCCATTTGTGGTTCCATGGTGATCAAGAATATGAGGGATTAGTATGGTGTGGTTTTATAAGCTGTCCGATGTAAACGGTTGGACGAGAGTCTGGCATTGGTATTCAGTGGGTGTCAGACAACTTCCGTCGTGCAATCTGAGGCTTCTCTGATAAATGCCTCTACAAAGGCTTTCACAACAGACACCTTTCAGAAAAAAGGGTGTGGAAGAGAAGCTTCCACGCTGCCTAAATACAGTACAAGGTGCCATTCACCCATAGTAGCAAACACTCTCTCCTATTGTTCCATTGTTAGGGCAATACGCGAACACCGTAACCATGCCAACGCCCTGCATTGAATATCTGTACCAGACCTACTTAATCTAGACCCTGGCCTGGTCCAGAAAGCCTATAAACTCATAATGTGCTCTTTTGAAGCATGAAAATGAAAATATTTTGAACACCCTGTTTGACCATAAATAAGTGAGAGACTAATTAGCCAAAGACGTTACGCTGGAGGCCGTTATGCTTAAAGGGACGACCTGGCTCTGAACGACTAACTGCCCGAGTCCCTAAAGGCCTAGATAAAGTCTGAGGAACTCGAAATGGCATGAACCGACTCTAACGGGTAGCCTTGGATGGCTTGGATGGAGACCAGAATCGGCCCGGAGACCTGAATGGTTTAGATACTACACAGGTCTTGCTCTCTGCAAGTCATCATCACTGTCATGTTTCCAAATCTTGCAAGTATTATGATGTATTACCATTACTTGTCAATGTAACTTGAGTGAAGTGAGAAAGAAAGAAAAGAAAAAGAAAAGAAAGAGAAGCGGGTGTGAGACCGTTGGGTATCACGCAATCAAATGACCAGCCAGTCATAAACAGATCATCGTCCCTCATAACGAACGAAAAGGAGAAAAAAAAAAAAAAAAAAAAAGAAACCCCTTCTCATAACCCCTTCCCCCCGCCTAGGTAATAGTAGGCTTCCTCCACGTGCCCCGTCCCTCGAGCCGTCGCCGCATCGCCCTCTTCCGGTTCGTCTCGGGGATCTCGTACTCGCCGCGGCGCGTCGCGAACACCATGCCCCAGTAGTCGTAGCCGCGGTCCTGCCGCCTCCGCCGCGCGTACTGCGCGCGCCTCTTCTCCTGCTGCTTCTGCTTCGCCTCCCTGGTCGCCTGCGGCTCGAGCCGCGCCGCCTCGCGCTTCGAGAGGTCGACGCCCGCGCGGAAGAACTTGAAGCACGCCTTGAACGCCGCCTGCGTCCGGCTGCTGAAGGCGCCGAGGAGCGCGGCCGCGATGAGGAAGGCGGATGCGGGGACTAGCACGCACGGATGTTATGTTAGTAGTCTGCTAGGTAAAAATAGGGAGGGCAGAGGGGGGCACATACGAGATACAGCGCCGATGGTCTGCAGGCTGACGAAGTTGTCGTCCTCGCTGCCCCATTCCTCCGTGTTCATGCCGAACAGGCTCGTGAAGAAGCTCAGCGGGAGGAAGATGACCGTGAACGTGGTGAATATCATGACCGAGAGATTCTGCGAGCTGGCGAGCTCCGTCTGCAGCCGCGACCACCGCACCTCGTCCACCTGGGCCTGGCGCTGGATCATCTCCTGGAGTTTCTCGTACTGGAGGAGGCTGTCAGCGTGCTAATTCCTCAGCTAGAAAATTCTTGTTAAGACTTACATCCTTCCGGGTGCTGTCGACGCGGTCCAGCATGCCCTGGGCCTGCCTCTGGTACTCCTCCAAACGGCCGAGCGCCTCCTTCAGGAACATCCTGCCGTATTCCGTGCTCGCCTGGAGCTCTGGCTTCTCGAAGCTCTCGTTCATCGCCTTGATGGTCGTCTGCTGCTCGGAAAATAGGTTCTTCAGCGTCAGGAGCTCGTCCTCCATGTCGCGCAGTTCGAGCATCGCCGAGGTGTTCTCGCGGTTCTCTCGTTCGGCCTTCTCGAGCTCTCGCCTGTGCCGCTGCTTGATACTCTTGCTCCGGTTGTCGTCCGAGTCCGAGCTCGAATCGTCGTGGATCTTGTCCTTGTAGGTCTGCATGCGGAAGCGCTTGAGCGACGAGGTCATGCGCTCGGTCAGGATACCCAGAGCCTCTTCGAAGAGCCGGAAGATCTCGAGGTCGGGGTGAGAGGTCCTATCCAGAAGCACGGTCACGGCGTGGAGGGTAATGAAAGCGGCCAGGTCCAAGGCATTGTCGCACCGCCCCGTCAGATCGCCGTTCAACTCGTTATATACACTGTTCCGCAGATCGGCTTGCTGGAAAAGGGGTCCCTCGGTCGGATGGGCCTCTCGCTTCGGGAAGAAAGTGACCAGGGTCGTCTTGTCGATGGCCCACAACCATAGCTGGTCCACCATAAGAACGTTTCCATCGATCAGGTCGTTCTCGATCTCGACGTCCGACTCCGCTTCGTCCACATGGTTGGTAGACTCTGTCTTCAAGGGAGGGGCAGACATATAGCGAGCGGCCGGCGAAGCAACACTGGACGGCTCCATACCCGTGTAGTATATCTCCCTCTTGCGCTTCAGCGGTATGACCATCCTCTGCTTCGTGAGCTTGTACAGCATCTGGTCGTCGTCTCGCGCCCAGGTGTCCCTCAGCGACGGGTATCCGTACTGATCCAGGGTTCTTCGCGCGTTGAGCGGGGGGTCGTGGCCGATAAACTCCCATATCACCTGCGATTCTAGCGAGTCCAACTCGGCAATGTCCTTAGGCACCGGCCTGGCCCTGCCGTGTCTCAGTCTTCTGATGATGATGTTGCGACGTCGGACAACATTCATGTAAGTGTCGTAATGCAGGTACGGAAGGTATAGGTAAAAGTGAGACGGAGAGACGGCTGGGCTGAGGCTTCCATGGGTCGAAGATGGACGAGGCGAGCCTGTCGAAACGCTATTAGGCTTCATTTTCCGCGGTTGTGATGCGGTTGATGACTTACTGGCTTCTGCGGGCACGAATGCGCACCCGGGCTTCACGTAGGAGGCCTGGAGATTGGCATGTCGCCCCTGGACGTGCTTGCTAGCCCAGTAGTCATTGCTGAGGAGTTTGGCATAGCTGTTGTTGTGCACCTCGGAGAGCTTCTCGAGGATGGCCTGTTGTTGTTAGCATGCCGGCTATGCCCTCTTATAAAATCGGATTTCTCACCTTGACCCAGTGAGGATTGTTGTACGGCATGTGAATCCACATAAACTTCCTCTTTGACGGATCCGGCCTGGAAAACCCGGCAGTAAAGTCTTGAAATGAGTAGAGATGACTGGGCCCCTCTCGTCGGTCTTTACTCTCCCCGTGACGGTCATGAACATGAGTATCTCCAGGCTCAGAAACCGTCTTGCTAGGTTCGTCCCCGTCACTCCTGGTACTTCCAGCTTGGCTCGAGGGTCGTTGGGTTTCTGGTGCTTGCACACTCAGTCTTCGTCTTGGCTCAGCTGCGGCCACCGGCTCTGTCGCCACGCTCGTGATAAAAGGTCGGGCAGGAGGGTTTGTGACGACGATCTCGGGTGACTGATGACTTCCTTGTACATGATCATGGGTTTCGGGGGAGCTGCTAGGGCGAACCGATCCTAAAAGCCTGTGGCCAAACTCATGCACGTTGTTCAAGATCCCCAGAGCAGCAGGCATCCGGGTCGGGCTCACGGTCAGACGCCGCGGCGCAATGCGACCCCCTCGGCGAGGCTTGGCTGCGACTGTGTTCAGCCGTTCCCGCAAACAACTCTCGGGTCCTTTCTGCAGGAACTCTTTCAGATAGTGTCTCGACACGTATAACCTCAAATCTTGCCTGGCTTCGCTATCAGGATCCTCGTAGAAGCCTATCAACTCAACCTTGACCTTGCTAGTAAGTCTCAACGGCGTGTGCTCAAAGTCGGCGCTAAGCTTCTCGGCTTTGCGTACAGCTTCGCCCAGATCAACGAGGTATGAATTCATGGTCTCGGCATTGTTGGGCCCGAAAGAAGCGCAGTCGGCATGGTTACTTTCGAGAGACAGTGCCTGCTCGGCCCGGGTCCCTATGAGACACGACTTGATGGAGGTCAGGGGAGCACTGAAGTGGACTTCGTCGTGACTAGACCAGCCGAGTCCCGAAAGCTGAGAGTCGATGGTCTCGTAGAAGGTCCGGATGGATAGTTCACTGGCGATATCCGTAAACTCGTCATGCAGCTGCAAGAGGGACTTGTTGTTTAGGCGCAGCGCATCCGTGATCGACCTAGGTAAGGGTTTCTGAAGAAATAGCAGTTGCTGAATGCTCTCGCGAAGGTTCGGCATCGACATGTAGCTGGAGCCGCGATGCGGTGTAGCTAGCAGTCATTCGTTTAACAGACGCACTTCCAGATATCGACGAGGGTGCTTAGGTACATACCGAAGAAAGTCATCCCGTGGCAGTCAAAGACTAGAGGCCTTAGTTCCTTTTCTTTACTCGCCTTGACAAGAGCCAGTTTAGCAACGAGACCACCGATGCTATGACAGATGAAGAAGATAGGCCTTGACTTCTTGATACCAGCGCGTATCTTGCCTACTTGCTCCAAGAGGTCGTCGGCTGCCTGGTCGAGCGTCATGCCTTCTGCCAGCTCACGATGCCGATAGAGCAGTACTCGTGCCATGCTCGCTTCTTTCCGAATGCCCTGTCGGATCCAGAGCTGCGTAGCCCTCGGCAGAGGGTGGTCGATAGCCGGCGTCAGGATGCTACTGCCCGGCAATTCTTTGACGGTCGGATAGTTCTCCAGCACAGTCGACTGGGGGAATTCAAAATAGTCGTCGCGCAGCGGATCCCTCGCCCAGGTGTCGACCGGAGACGCGCCGATGCAGGGCACGGCCACGATGTCGACGGTGGTCTCATTGTAGCCGGGTCCGCTTACGTCGCCGTCTATGTGCGCAAAGCCAGGCTCCGGGTCCCAAGTGGGAGAACTGCTACGGGGAAACGACTTCTCGATGTCGAGGTCATTGTCTGTGGTTTCGCTCTGCGGCGAATGTTCACTGGTAGAATGGACTCCCGGCTCAGCCGTACGGTTGGGGTCTTCCCAGTCTCGCAGAACGGTGCTCATCGTGAATCATCCTACTCGTGCCAGCGGGAAAACAAAGATCGTGACGCGCATTGCAGACGCCAGAGGGCGGGTTCATGTGGGACAAGTTGAAGGAGGTGAACCAGCGTGACGGAGGATCAGCGAGACTAAAAAGAGCTCGCAGCTAGGACAAGTCCCCCTGTCCTACGGTGGGTGGTAGGCGGGTTGTAATGTAAGGCTGAGTTGCAGGCATCCCGCAGGAATAACCACGCTAGGTGCGGCTCATCCGTCAGACTCGGGGTTCTCTTCTGTTCTCTTCTAGCCCAGATTGCGAACTCAGAGAGATCCGGCATCGTTCATTCGTGGATGCGTACGCAGCGTGAGCAACCAAATAGGCAGAGACGATGGCTCGGGGCGCAGGTGATGGGACAGGGTGACGTTCGTGGCGACCAATACGAATTCAGGGGGGGGGTAAGGGGTAAGACGGTATGTAGCAGCAGCAGCAGCAATAAGTACAAGAACTAGACAAACAGGGCTAGCGGCTGATGCCCTTCGACTATTGATTAGTGAGAAAAAATAGATGTGAGAGGATCTCTCTCTCTTCCTCTCTCGTCCTCTCTCACCACGCGAGAGGCTCGAGTAGGTAGGTAAGTAGGTGTTTCGTTTCGTTTCGTTTCGTTTCATTCATTACGCCTGGAAATCGACAGGCAGCTTGCGCGTGGCTCGACGTAGGATTCGGTCGACGGATGAAGAGGAAAGGGATGGATGGGGGAGGTGAGGCCGGGCCTCCAGTGGAGGTTTGTGATGGTAGGTACTTCAGCTCTGCGGCTTGGCGATCTTGGCGATCTTCTCTCCTGGTCAACCGCCGGTGCCGAGTTGCCGGCTTGCCATCCCATAATAAGACTCATAAGACTCATAATCGTACAATAGAATCGGACAGGATAATCACCAGAGTTGGTGACTATCGACGCAGAGGGTGGGGTTCACCTCCGTTGGGAATAATCCACAGGAGCACGGCCTTCGGTGGACGGCGGTTGTGCAGCTCATATTCCACGCCGGGGGCGGCATTGAAATACGACAAGCGATCGACTTCCATAATACCCTCGTCCCAGGTAACCCACAGTGTACCCTCCATGATAAAGGCAATGCGGAGCTGGCTAAACAACACTTCGATGGTGCTGTGTTGAGAGATCGTTAAAACGTTGAACTGAATGCCAGTGTGGATTTCACTGCCAGGGATTGGTGCTCCTACTGCTCCTACTTCTTCTACTGCTTCTTCATCTTCTTGTTCATCTTCTTGTTCTTTTTCTTGTTCTTCTTGTTCTTCTTCTTGTCGTTCTTGTTCTTCTTCTTGTCGTTCTTGTTCTTCCGGTATGTCTTCTGCTTCTGCTTCTGCTTCTGCTTCTGCTTCTGCTTCTGCTTCTGCTTCTGCTTCTGCTTCTGCTTCTGCTGTTGCCGCTGCTGTTGCCGCTGCCGCTGCCGCTGCTGCTTCTGTTGCTTCGAGCCTTTCTAACGCTGCTCTTGCGACTTGTTGTAAAACGGCATCAGACCACCTACCTCTTGCCTCATCTAATATGTACGTTAAAAAAAAATGCAGAGATAGGGTAAGCTATGTTCGAATACTTACTATTGCGGGCAGCCTCTTCATCTTGTTCCCTCGCGGCCTGGTGGTATCCGTCGTTCTCGTCGACGGAGAGCGACTCATCCTCCCCCCCGCCCTCTGCGCCAACATTGCCGGGACCATCGACAACCATGCTCTGCGCAGCCTGCGCTTGAGCTCTTGTTCGTCTTGCCGGTCCCTCCACCACCGGAGCAGCCGCCGCAGCAAGGCCACGGTCCAGATTGCTGTTGGCCCCGAAGTTAGGGTTGTGCTTGCAACCCTTATACTTCCAGTTCCATCGGCAGTTGGCACACGCGTACCTTGCCGCGTCGGTGCCCGGCGGTGGCAGGATGCAGCCTTGGAAGGGGCCGCTCCCGTTGCGACAAACGTTGCACGGGTCTTCCGCTTCTGCTCCAACGACATACTGCATGGCGGCAACAATATTATCAGCATATCCCAGGACATTCCGGTCCCCCGTAAACCGGGGGTTCCAGTTGATGTCCCGGACAATTGGAACCGCAATAAGTACATCTTGATCTTTGTGGTACTTGCTCGCCTTCCCTCCACCAGGGACAGGCTTCTCTCGCATATTCTTCAACTCCGGAATACGGTCCTTGAAGGTCTCCCACAATTCAGATTGTCGATCCATGGTGCAGAAAGCCTGAGCTCGGGTTGACAATGTGGACAACTTCGTAGTTCAAACCTTTTTGAAGCAGCGGGGGATACCGGCAGGTAACTTCTTGCGTGTCTGCAATGAATGGGAAATAATGAATTGACAAATCTGATCGATGCTGAGAAGAGGAATATGATGCGTGGTAAGAAGAGGAGTGTGGTTGGGCGTTGGGTTGATCAGTGTAGAAAAAGCGTGCTGGGGAACTTGTGCAGAGGAAGTAAAATATTTGCAGGTTTTCTGGGGGGCAAACTATTGACTAGAAGTAGGAAGTACATCTCGTAGATGTTGTCGGCGCTGGCTGCATTTGGGTAAGTGTTGTCGACTTTGGTGGTAGCTCTACTGGAAAGGGCAGTAAGTAAACTGTCGTGTTGACGACTTGCTATAAACTATCTAGGTATAGTTGCACATATTTACAGGACTAGAAATATTACTATATCTATTATATAAGATACTACTTTTGAATATCTATTTCTCCTGTGTTGCTTAAATCATCTAATTTGTGATAGGAGTGCCCTGAGAATCATGGCATCTTTGTATAGGTATGGGTATGAATATGTTAACATCACTTGACCAAAGTGTTTGTAGTTAGGAGTCCATTTCACTTCCTAGGAAACATGAATAATATATATAAACAAGCCCCTGCCCCCTCTACCTTTGGATTTAGTTGTAATAGCTATGGTGAACACGTGTGAATTTGAACAAAACCAACTACGAGTTGTTTTGTATTGTATCTTAGAGGCTTCAAAGGGGTTAAAATGGTCCTCACGTGAAATGTTATGCTAGATCAAGGCAAGTCGTGAAAAAAGAATCGTAAAGAACATTAAGGGGGGATGGTCGACAAGTATTAGATAGTGAATTAAAAAACATCGAGGCTCAGAGAATAAATGTTCACATGGAGCTCATTCATATAAAAGCAGCAAAAGGTACGGCTCTAAAATATGTTTGATGACTGAGATTGACCTCTGGCTTATACTAATCTATTATACGTATGTAGTTTTACCCTCAGAGTGTCAAGTGAGTGAGAAAGATGGAGGGAAACAAGTGGTCACTATTTGAATAAAAACAACTGCTCGAGAGCCCTCCATTAGCTATTTTACAACGGGGCACAGAAACTTCTGATTTGAGCTCGAAAATGAAGCTTTTCGGAATTCTCACGATACTAGCCCAATACCGGGCTTATACAGGATTCATGTTATGCTGGACTAGGTCATGGTGCCTGCTTATGCAATATGCTAAACAACGGAGACGATACCCCAAGCCCAAGTCGCTTTATGTAACCCGCTGCATTCTGATGTCATGGTCACTCATAGACTTTCCTCGTCGAGGCATTACCAATCATCGGACACCACAGACCTGTCTTGGGACTAACCTTAGCTATTTCCCCTCTTCCCTGTTACGATGCTACCTAAACTTACCTAGACCTGTAATTCATCATCACCATCATCATAGTAGTGGTAATTGTCATCTCTCACAACAATCGCGCCAATGGCTACGGTAGATACTTCTCTCGATGGCAAGCCCACGGGCGCAGCCGGTGCCTTCGCCGCGGCTCACCAGGCCGAGCACCCGATGAAGCTCTACGGTGCGTGGTTCTGCCCGTTCGTGCAGCGCACGTGGATCGTGCTGCACGAGAAGAAGAGTGAGTGTCCCTTTATTACCTCTTACGGCCCTGTCTCGGGAGCCAAGATTGCCTATCCTGGACCAGGGTAACGAGTTTTGACCCCCTAAGATGGCACCTAATGATTTTGACTCTGCATCGCAGTCCCGCACCAATACGTCGAGATCAACCCGTACAGGAAGGCGCCCGAGTTCCTGGCGCTCAACCCGCGCGGTCTCGTGCCGACGCTCGCCGTGCCCGTGCGCAGTAGTAGTAGCAGCAGCAGCAGCGACGGTAGCGCTCCGAAGAAGCCCCTGTACGAGAGCACCATCGTGTGCGAGTACCTGAACGAGGAGTTTGGCGGCGACGAGTCGAAGTACGGACCGGATCTGCTGCCGGGGACCGCGTACGAGCGCGCGAGGTGCAGGATCTGGATCGATCACATCAGCAACAAGATCATTCCCGGGTTCTACCGGCTCCTGCAGCACACGCCCGCGAAGGACTACACCATCGAGGAGGCCCGCGAGGGCTTCTTCGGCCACATCAAGACGCTGGTGAAGGAGATGGACCCCGACGGGCCGTGGTTCCTGGGCGGCCAGTTCAGCATGGTCGACGTGTCGCTGGCGCCCTGGGCGAAGCGGCTCTTCCTCATCGACCACTTCAAGCCCGGTGGCTTGGGCCTCCCGGGCGAGGGTCAGGGCGGCGCGGACGAGGCGCTGTGGGCGAGGTGGAGGAAGTGGTTCGATGCGGTTGTGAGCCGTCAGAGCGTGCGGGACACCTGGAGCGAGGACGAGCGGTACATTGAGGTCTATAGGAGGTACGCGGAGGATACGACGCAGTCGGAGGTCGCTCAGGCTACGCGCAAAGGGCAGAAGCTGCCGTAAGGTATGAGGTGGAGGGGAAGGGGGTTAATAGGGGTTTAGAGGCTATAGAAACTTTCTTCTATGCGGTTGATCCTCTGCCAATCGGCCTCTTCTTTGGCCCTTGGTGCCATACCTACACTATATCATTGATGAATTGGGGCTTTTTGGAAATTGGTAGCTAGGGAACATTCCTCTTGGGCGGGTTCATCTAGGTATTATTACACCTGCAACTCGGCTACGTATTAGACCACTCTCTTGACGGGAGTAACGTTCACATCGTGGTACGCATATCTCCCTTTTGTGTAGAGTATAGTCCTTAGGCATCTTTCCTCATAGTGGACGACTCTGGATAGGTACATCACGGGTGATCGTCGTCGTGGGTCACAGCGGCCGCCCTGCGTCTCGTCTTATAAACATGGGGTCACACTGGCGCACGTCAAACCTCCCAGGTTTCATGTAACCTAACAGCATCAATGCTCGCAGCTCTGGGTCTCTCGATCGCGGCCAATCACGACTGTGTCCCCTAAATATCGATGTGCTTGTTTCATTGCATCTCGGCTCATGTCCTGCTGCGAACGAACAGGATCTCGCTACCGATTTTTCTATAGACTAAACGCACCACTCCACATACACTTTCAACGATTTCAATCAAGAATCTCATTTGCTTTGCATGCACGCAAGATGATGAAGGCAGCATTCGAGTAGGCGTGAGCTCGTCGACGAGTTTGGAGCCTTAGCTACTCTACTTTTCTATGATCTTCGCGTAGGTAGGCGGCCTATCGTTATGAAATCTTCATGCACGGCATGATATAAAGTCGAACGCATATGTATGACCATGCCCACCCAGCACCAGGGTCCAAGCTAACGTAGTGTACATGGCAAATACCCGCAAGGAAATGCAGTAACCCTAGGTATTTGTTTGTCTAATGACTCTATTCCCGTCGTCTGATTATCAAGTCCCGTTCTTCCAGCTAGCCCTAACGGTTAGCTACGTTGGGTATGTGATTTACCCAAGGATCGTCATAGTATACTACAACCAATTGGCAGAGCCGGGATCTCATCTCGCGCCCCTGAAGGGTAAACGTCTGCCAAGCGAGCCGGCAATTGGGCTACATATGTAGGCGCCCTATGCGTCCCCCCGGATCGCCCCCGTGCCTTCGGGATGTATGCTACATTACATGCATACGGGTGCCGGGAGGCTACCTACGTCGTCAGTTAGTCCATCTGTGTGACCCTTTCATTACCCTCGTGAGAGGGTTCGTGGGGTCTATCCTATCATAGTGGCTCAGCAAGTCTGGAGCAGCTTGGCCACGGCCCCCCTTTCTGTCTCGGTAGGTAGGTAGGTAGGTGAGCAATAAGTATATCTACCGTCCTGTGCAGCTTTTCATCAGCAAGTTGAGTTTGTCCAACTTTGGTTCTTCATTCCGTTCTCTTCATTCACCAAGTCTCTCGTTGAAGTCAGTGACTCCATATCCCTTCGTTCTAACCTCTCACACTCCTTACATTCATTCGTTCCTCGCTCGGGGTATACTACCTAGGTATAAACTAAAGAAAAACTCCTGAACAATCGCCATCAAAATGAAGTCCTCATTTATCCTCTCCGCCTCTGCCCTGGCCCTCGGCGCCTTCGCCGACCCCCTCGCCGCCCAGGGCCCCACCAAGGTCCAGCGCGACGTCGCCACCGTGACCTCGGTGATAGCCGAGCTCTCCTCGGCGATCACCCAGCTCGACACCGCCGTCAAGGCCTTCGCCGGCGACGCCAGCACCGTGCAGAAGGACGCCGAGAGCCTCCTCTCGTCGCTGAAGACGAGCGTCTCGCAGATCGCCTCGGCCGCGGGCGACCTGTCGCTGACGGACGCGCTCGGGCTGCAGGACGACGTCGCGGCGCTCGGCAGCGCCGGCACGGCGCTCCTGCGGGACCTCGCCGCCAAGAAGGACGCCTTCGCCGCGGCCGGGCTCTGCGCCCAGACCGAGGCCATCGTCGGCAGCATCGGGTCCACGGCCAAGTCGCTCGTCGGCGGCGTCATCGCCGCGCTGCCGCAGCCGGTGCAGGACCTCGCCCAGGCCCAGACCGGCCAGCTCCTCGACATCCTGGCGCAGGGCATCGCCGCGTTCGCGCCCGACAGCTGCCAGGACGGTGCTTCCGCTACTGCCTCTGTCTCTGCTCCTGCCGCCACCGCCGCCGTCGTCGGCGCTTCGTCCGCTGTCGCCGCCCGCTCGTCGACGTGCTCCGAGGAGCAGCCGGTCGCTGGGTCGGCCACCACACCTAGCACGCCCGCCAGCACCACCAGCACTACCACCACGACGCTCGTGAGAACCTCGAGCTCCTTCCCCCCTGTCGCCGCCAGCACCAGCACGGGCGTCGTCCCCACCGGCAGCTTCGTCGTCCCGACGCCCTCGTCCTCGCTGTTCCCCGTCCCGACTGCTGCTGCCCCTGCTAAGGCGGGCCCCATCGGTGTTGTCGTGGCCGGGTTGGCGGTCGCGCTGCTGTTGTAAGAAGAAGCTGAGCAGCTTTTTATGATTTTTTTATTTTTATTTTTTTGTGTTATTGTCATGAAGAGACGGTGGGATGAAGCGATTGGGGGGAGGGAGATAATCAGGGGCGGGGAACATCTCGGGCATGGATGTCTCCGCAAGCAAAGTAGTAACCTAGTGTTTTATTTTTATTTTTACTTTATTTTATTACGAAGCTGGTTCGGGTAAAACGAATCAGGACTTTGGGATACCCGCTTGAATCGCGCGCGCCGTTGTACGGTGCAGTTTATATATATATATACCTATCTTATGAAAATATATTGATAATTGAGAACTATCTGTCTCCCCCCCTGAGCGTGTTGTCGTGATATCAAGATGTTAAGTCTCTTTGAGGCCTTTGGCTTGGTATACGATCCTATGATTTAAGGATGATTGTCATATGCCACTCCAGTAAACTCGACGCAACTGTGAGGCGTCAGGGGGAAGGGGGCCTAGGGCGACGCAAATGTAAATCGCACAGCAAGTATTCCTTGAATCAAGTTCCACAAGGCAGATTGAAATAATTTCGTTATATCGGGAGCCGAGATTAGAGCATCCCGCTGTCACACTAACCTCTTACCCGACCCGGATGGGTAATGATTCGAGTTTGACTGCAAAGGTGCTTGCAATGGAAATACGGTGCTTTAAAATAGTTATCATAATTCCTCTACGTATGTATATTTTCCATCACATGTCCTAACCTCATCGGAGGAACTCCCGCTTCACATAATGGTCACTTCAGGGGGTAGGAGTAGGGCAATCGGGCTCAGTGAACGTAGGGCTCTCACAAGCGCCACGGCAACTACATCCGGTCAGTCGGCTTTCGTCCGTGTTTGGCAGTTCCGCCATGTAGGTACACTACTTACCCTCCCCAGGTCAGAACAGCCGTCGGCGTGGGCGTTCCGCAAGTCTTCAGGTGATCCTCGCAGACGGTCCCGGTCGACGTGCAAGAAGCAGCGGCGGGGTCGTCCCCGTCGCCAGAGTCATCGTCGGCGGGCAAGGCGGCGGGGTGGGCCTGAGTTGGGTGCTGCAGACGGGGTAGCACGATCCGTACCGGATGCCTATTATACATCGTTTCCGTTAGATACCCAACTGCATACAAGGGAACGGGTCATGTCCGTGACTTACCACAGTCATTGATAGCGTCTACGCAGATCGTCGGACAGTCTGCTGGCGCACCGCTGCTGCTAGAGCTTGGGCATGGCGGTGCGACGGGCTTCGGGTCGGTGCACGGGTCGTAGCAACCGCCGTACCGCACCCCTAGGAAGAAAGCCTATTTAGCATGTGAAGGTGATACGAGTGGGATAGAGCCGTAGAGACAACCACATACCACAGTCGTTGATAGCATCGACACAGATCACGCCGCACTCCTGCTCTTGAGGGTGAGCGGCACCCAGAACGACCAGGGCCAGAATGGAAACAACGCGGAACAGCATGTTGATGAGAGTTTGTGTGTGCTCTGTGTCTAGCTTTAAGATGAAGCCGTAGGATCTGTCAACTTATATACCCCCGCAATAAGCCTTCTGTGTGAGCTGAATGTGTTTTTTCCTGCTCCGACTTCTTTGCCCACCTTGAACCCCTTTCCATCTCCATGAAGGTGTTCTTGGCATGTAGACAGAGAGGAGAGGAACCATGTGTTGGAGCGAATAGTATTGCCTCTTCGAGGTTGAATGCTGACGGGACCTACCTAGAAGCTGTAGCGACCCGGGCTTGTGGACATGTCTATGGGTACTAGTCTCTCACCAAGCTGACAACAGACCACCGTGGTCTGGCGCCTTTGGAATCAGTCACTTCTTTGACTGGGAACGATGATTTCTACTCGGGAGGATTGTCCAATAGCCTCGGCCTACAGACCAGAAACTGATCCATGCTATACAGAGAACCGTCCATGACGAGTGGTAAGATGCAGTTCTACCTTTCAGCTACTCGCGATGTCGGGTTCATTTGAGTCATATTCGCCCTATTTCAAAGCGGAGATGAATGCGGCCAACCTCGTGTTGAGCTTGTGAAGTGTTGCTCGAGTGAGCGTTACCATAGGCCGTGATGAGGTGGTTTGTTTGACTGGCGAACGCCTCGAAGCGAGGAGGCGTTTTCTGTAATCGGCATAGGCTAGATATCATGTATGTACAACGTGGTCTCGATACACAGGATAGCGATGTTGTCATAGGAGCCGGCGATGCTGGTCTTTACCTGGTGTGAATCCCGGTCTTGATGTGCTGCATTCCACGTTCCGGTTCCGTGGTTTGGTACTGTCACTATACTCCCGGCTCCGCGATGAACTTGGTTGCGGGGACGAAGATCGAACCACCAATTTTAGTGCCAGGAGTGTATATCAATCCAGTAATCCCCCTTTGCTTTGATATGCTGTACCAAGTTTTGTTATTGAGCTGAATTGACCTATCGATGCTCAGGCTGCTCAAGGAGACTCACTACACGATGATAATTCTCGCGATTCATACTTTCTTTGGAGTTTTTCTTGATCTTATAGTCATCAAATTCGTCTGAAGAGCAACGCAGCGATTATCGTGCATTATGGATGATGGAGAAGTTGTTAGTTGAGCTCTCGTGTAAGTCGACCCCTTACCCACTCAAGACGGTTTAAGGAGGTATAGACAGTGGGATGATGAGGGTGCTAGGTACTACCTATGGGTGGCGGACCTGCAGCACCAAGAGTGGCGGGGCCTGAACCAGCCACAGGTTTAGTGGGGTTACGTATCACATCCCCTCCAAACTCTGCATCAATTGAAATACCCGACCCAACCGTCTCCCTCTCCTCTCCCTCTGCCTCTCCCTCTACCTCTACCTCTCCCTCACTTACACCAACTACTTACCACTACTCTGAGCTAGTAGATACTAAATCCAACAACTTCTACTCACCTGTCCGACGCGAATTCTAGACTAACGGAAAATTTCCATAATTTGTGACACAAGATCCACCTGTTAGATGCCGGCGTTGGCGCCATCGTCAAGTTGTCAAATGCATTTTCCCGCCAAGCCGCCGCAAGCTGCCGCACAACCAACTCTCACCTCACAGCCCCGTCATGCCTTCAAGGACCTCTCTCCGGAAGAAGTAATATGATCTAGATCGGCCTACCCTTTCCATCTACCTAGGTAGGTAGCCAGGCAGGTAGCCAGGCTTACCGGCAGTCTAGGCCTCCGAAAAGCCAGCCACTACATCGTCGTAATCCGCCTCTTATTCTGACTGCTAGGTATGTGAATGGATCCGCAGTCAGAGTGACAGCCGTCGACAATAGGCTCGATCTACGTATCCCTGGAGTGACGCGCGCATAATCCCGCGCGCTATAGTCTCTCTTCGTCTGCTCAAGCGAGCAAGAGCCGTCGTCGACCTAGCCATGTTAAGCCGACAGATGCGTTGTACACCACATACGATGGGGGATCAAAAGGTTAGTTGTGTCTAGTGTCCACTACTACTTACCTAGTAGGGAGCAAAGAGTCCAGCGACACACTATGAGGTCATGTGCGCGGGGGGAACGAGTCCCGGGGGACCTCCCAATGGATGCGTGTGATGCGTGGCTCGTCGTTTTAATGTGGCGACAGGTCGACAGGTTGAATCACACTACCTACCTTAAACTTATCCAGCACCCCAAGGACTAGGACAGGCGAGTAATCAGAGCAGAGACCAAAGCAGAGACCAGAGCAGAGACCAGAGACCCCAAGAACCCCCAAAAGGAGAACGGAAACCCAACCCGTGCCCAGCCCGACGTCGAGCTCACCAACCAGCCACAAAACGAATCCAACTCCCAGTTGACATCACACGTAATGCACCCTGCGATAACCGTTTGCGACATTTGACGTCCATTCGCTACACCGCCTGCGTGTCACTGCAAAGATCTCCCACGCCGTAGTCTACTTGTACAAGGTAGTAGTGTACCTACGCTCAGTCCCACGACTAGAACGTTCCGAGGGAGGCCTGAGGTCGGCACACACACACCGGGCCCTGTACCATCTACGTCGAGCCGCAGCTGATGCTGCATGACACTCTGCAGAAGCACACACAGGTCCCCTTACTTACCTTGTGGTGTGCCTTGCCTACAAGTTCTCCGAATATTCTCCTTCAACCGTCCAGATATAATTGCGCCACTCTCACCTCTACACTACGTGTGACCCACGATTTCTCTCATTATCACCATCACCATCATCACTCCCACCACCTCCCAGGGCCGTGAATCCTAGAACTTTTACCACCTTTGCCCACCGCTCTACTTCTGCACGAACCTTAACATGCCGTCCCGATCGGGAACCCGCAACGATCGCTACGACGACCCCTACGTCTACGACGATCCTTATCTACACTCGAACTCGTCGATCGGCGGCACAGGGGCCCCCGCCTACGAGTATGTCGGCACCGAAGAGGCTTCAATCGCCCCCGACCCTCCGCGGCACACTTTCTCTCCAGACCACAACAAGAGAGCCCCAAGCCCGCCAAGGCGCTCGAGATACGACAATGCCTATTCGCCACCGCAGAGAGAAAGATCCAGAAAGCACTCCGACCCGCCGCCTCGAGCCTCTCGACGCCCCTCACCGCAACCCCGAGACGAGAAGAAGGCATCCAAGGACAGACACCAGAGATACCACGAGTTCGCCCAGAAGCCCTCTGTCCAGCGCACCAAGTCGCTGGGCCGACAAGGCTTGAGTTTCCTCGGCGAGGCGGCAGCAGCATATGCGGCGGCACAGGCAGGTGGCGCTGCCGCTGCCGAACCGCCACCTAGCCGATCTCGTCACAGCAGCCCCGAGCCACGGCGGAGTCGCCGCAGTCGCCGGCACTCGCGCAGCCCGTCCTCATCTCCGTCCCGGTCTCCACCCCGCCGCCGCACGACCATGCACGGTGACCGTCATCGCCCGCGCACCGCTCATCACAAGTCATACAGTGCATCCCCGCCGCCAGTGAGCCGCCGATCGGAATCCGATCGTGATCGTGATCGTGACCGGGGACGCCACCAAAACCATCGACACCACGATCTTCAAATCGCAGCCCATCTCCGTCTCGTCGGAGTCGGCATCGAGGCCGGTCGGGCCCGTCCACCACATCCGGCTTCCGGTCAGGAATGCGGAGCGAGTACTCTCACGGACCCGACAGCGCCACCGCTACCAGATGGCAGATGGCTGCCCGGGCAGCTCTCGAGGCGGGAGGGTTGACCGCCTTTAGACTACGGAAAGAGCCCGGATCGTGGACCGGCGAGAAGGGCGCCAAGATAGCCACCGCCGCCCTCGGCGCTGCGGCCATCGATGCTTTCATCGACAAGGATCCGAGACGGTCCAAGTCGCACGGCCGCGGAGTTAAAGGTATGGCAGAGAACGCCGTCAGCAGTTTAATAGCTTCGCAGTTGATGGGCTTCAAAGGATCGAGTGGGCGTGCTGGAAAATCGCGGCACTGAGATATCCGATGGCTCTGATACCGTGTCCTTTCTTTTTTTTCTCTGTTTTTTTCTTCTTTTTCCCTCTGGTTGGCTTCTTGAAGCATGAAAATTCGGGTTGGCCTACGAAGTATACTATATAGGATACATGGAATTTGATAAACCAGCGCTTCACACATCACAGGGGCACTGCGCTGACCACTCTAGGGTAACGAGCAATGGATGTACGACGGTATAACACGGCCACTCATGATTTCTTAGAAGGAGAGACGGATCAAGGCAACATGTTAAAGACTTAAGAATTTGGAATCAAGAATACTATTAAACCCCACAACCCATTCGTTTCTAGTTGAGATCGTCACTCGCAACATGTTCGTATATAAAGACAGGTTCCCTTCCCTTCTATGCAGCATTACGAATTATAAATCAAGCACGCCATTTTTTAGCCAGATGTGGGCATAGTGAAGTGATGTTTCCATGCAAGATAAGGATTTGGCCCTGCATTATAAATCAACAAAAACGCGTCGCCCATGTTTTGCTTACAAATGCGATGCTGCAGCAGCATCATTATCACAACAACGGACATAGGCCATGAGTATAAGAAATTTTGGATTCATATGGATTTCTAGTTTATTCCTAACCTACTGAACTATCACTACCTAGTCACTACACACTATCTACGCTTCACTCTCAGCATGCCTACCGTTCTCATCATTGGCGCAGGACCCAGGGTGGGCCAGGCGAGTGCCGAAGCCTTCGCCGCTGCCGGATACGAAGTAGCTGTCGCGTCCCGAACCTCCAAGCTCGGTCCCAAGTACCGGCACTTCGTGTTCGACGCCTACAAGTCGGAGACCGTGCCAGCGCTGTTCGAAAAGGTGTCAGCCGAAGTAGGCGTGCCCAGCGTGGTCATATACAATGGTACGGTACATCGCGTCAAACCCCCCCCCCATCAAATCCCTATCTCTCTAACATTGCATCCCTTAGCCTACGGCGTCCGGATCGGCACCAAGGACGACCCGTTCGACTCGGACGTCGACCAGTTCCGGGACAGCCTCAACGCCACCACGACGAGCGCGTACGTCGCGGCCCACGAGGCCGTCAAGGGCTTCGAGAAGCTGAGCGGCGCCGGCGAGCTGGGCCCCGGCGGAGGCACCTACATCTTCACGGGCAACCTGCTCAACGAGAGCGCCATCCCGACGCTCCTGACCTTCGGCATCGGCAAGAGCGCGTCGGCGCACCTGGTGCAGCACCTCGCGCTGGCGGCGTACGAGGGGAAGCCGTATAAGTGAGTTTTTTTTTTTTGTTTTTTTTTTTTTTTTTGGTTCTTCGTCTGCTCTGGCTCAGACTCTCCAAAGTAAGGAGGGGGGAGGGGGTGAGACTAGGGGACCTTGTTTCCGGGGGGGGGGGGGGCATGGAGCTGACTTGGCAGGTTCTACTACGGCGACGAGCGCCACGCGGACGGGTCCAACATGTCGAGCGACCTGAGCGGGAAGGCGCACGCGGACCTGTACCTCGAGCTGGCGAAGGACCCGGCCCAGAGGCCCTGGCAGCAGACTTTTGTTGCGGGGAAGGGGTACGTGAAGTTTGAGAGGAAGGAGGTCAGGAGTTTGTAGAGGCGGGAAGGAAGGGCGGAGGGGGGGGGGTTAGGTTAAGGGATAGTGCAATGAATGACAAGGTGAATACTATACCTACCTTTTGCAGTTTTACTTTTACGTCACAGACTGTGATCGTGTCCATCTCTCGAGGCATTTCCAGAATCCAGGCTTTCTATTCCATCCATATCACGCGTAACCCAGTTGTCATATACTAGGAATAGATTCTTATATATCGTATTATGTTATATCCTTGACTTATCATCCCCATGATATCTCACCCACTATCCATACCAATAATACTTACGAATATCCCCCTCCCCCTTATTATTACGATGCCGCCTAAGAAAGCTCCCCCCCTTAGGCATCGTACCACCAGGCCCAGTACGAAATGGAGCTTCCTGAAAAGCTGCCGACGCGGACGACCTATTCCACTGCCTAGCAAACGGCTGCCCTGCCCGGCCCGGCCCCAACCCCTAGATTATGACTCCGGCTCCGACTCAGACCCAGACCCTCAGACTTGTATATATAAAGACTCTCACTTTTCCCTCTTCCTCGAGAGACTGCAAGTATCAATCGATGTCGTGGGGCGCAAAGAGCTAGAACTAAGGTACGTGAATGTACGGCTACCAGACAGCTAAGCGATCTCTCCATTCCCGTTATCTTTATATGTCACGTTATCCTACTGTACATATCGTCTGCTCGCCTTGCTCACTATAGGCAGGATTCTAAAGGAGGCTCGTGATATATGTGAACCTGGAGTTTCATTCATCAACCAGGGCGTCAAGCGCGTATTGTGCGATCGGGTGTTAGCACCTTTTTCATCGGCGCAGTGTTGTGGAGACTTGGGGAGCAAGGGAAGCAGTTTAGCAAGCTCATACACACACTACTGTATGATGGCTGGGAGTCGTGGACTTGAGTTACCCTCCAGTCCCTCATAGCCTCATACATCTGGGGGTATGAGGTGGTTCTCCCTTTCAGCAGTCAAGTATCACAACTCACAGCTTACACCAAGGTGGGAGTGTCACTCACAAGCTTGTATGACATCGGTCCAGGGACTAAATGACTATTCGTTTACGAAATAGCAAGATCATTGTATTATCCCTGTGCTTGCGTGAGACTCGAACTGTGATGCCTGACTCTTCTTACCTTACACCCCCCCCTCGTGTCAAGAAAAAATGTTTCCCAATAAGTCTACCACCTTGTAACGAGTTTTTGTATGACCACACGAGCGACTAGGTCGTAGCATTTCTAGAGTATCACAACTAATATCTCTGGTGATCATAGGAGACATTTCATCTTTTCTAGTATACACGAGGCGCAACAAATCCGATATCCAAAAGCTTGCAATAGATTTATAGGAGCGGGCGTGTCTCCCAAAGACGGTACGGTCTCCCACTGGCGTCCCTGTTTCCATATGTACCACTTTATGCGTGGGGCGTATATATATGTATCAAAGCCACACTGCGCTAGCTACAGTACAGCTGGGACATCCAATCAAACGCCAGCCGGAATCCCAATGTGGTAGATCGCCCATGCACGCCACAACCTAATCTCTGAGAAAGCCCCATCGACAGAACCTCAACTGCCCAGTTATTGCACCTAGATGGACTGCCTCGTGGCCCACGGAGACCCTGAACCCCGAAAGTATTCAGGGAGTTCATTGTATGGTTCATCTACGAGGTTGACTGGCCATGGGACAGCAAGGAGTCACCCCCGGGGCTAGTTATCTTGTGGCCCTTCATTACCTATTCATGATTGTACACCATAGGTATCAGCTTTCCATGCCATGAAGGCTCTAGGTTCCTTCGTGTTGCGGTTGGGACACCGGGATATGTCTCCATATCGCGCCGAATACGGCCAAATACAGTCTGCCAGACGATGCCCATGCTTGTGATAGTTTGAGCAGCTCTTCTCGCTATCCTCGGGAGCTGCATTTTGGCTGGGGAGGTTCAAGGGCTAGTGTACGCCACCTGTCGTCTATTGGGCTCCCGCGGTGATAACCTCTTGCTAGTGAAAACCCATATGGCCTGGATTATAAGGATGAGGCATTTCGAGGAGTATCTCCATGGAATTCTTGAACTCTGCTGCTATCCCAATCCTCCCTTCCATTCACTAATCTCTAGAAGTACTACCTATCTATGTACCAGACCTATGTAAACTTCTCTTTTCGTTCTGTCTTCAGAAATACTAACGCAGACACCATCACAACCAGTACTCGCGACTCATCGACTGTCACGTCACCTCCACCCGCTCGCAGTCATGTACTCTCAAGATACCATGACGCCGCAAATGGCTGCCAGAAGACAAATCGTCCTCCGGTCCATATCTGCGATCCAGGGTTGCCGACTCGGCGAGCTAACTGCCTTGCTCGACTGGGCGAAGGAAGAAACAATCGTGCGCTTAGCGTCTAGAGGCTTCGGCCCGGCTTTGAATGCCGATTACTTCCAATGGTATGTAGACACCGTCATGTGGGAGTCGGTAGCTCGTAAAGTTGTGCTCCCATACAGCAGATCTGTGTCCTACGTATATGGTGGCATCAAATCAGTCGAGTTTAGAGAAAGTTACGAGCGCTACAAGCACTTGGCACCGAAATATTCCCGTCCGTCTTCCCATGGTAAGTCCAATATTGAGACACTCTTGGGTTGTGTAGAAACTACCATGCTAACGAAGTGCTCAAGTCCCAGCACCAGTCAACCCGCAACCCATGGTCCCCAATACAGGAAGCACTCAGCAGCAACAGCAGCAGGTATGGCAACCCCCCATCGCTCCAGGCGGGACATCATCCGAAGGCTACATGTGGTCGCGCAAAGAAGCGGCAGCGGTCTGGCAGAAGGCCTATCGTGACAGAATCACGTTCCACGGCGGTGATTGCTTCCGCGTGAGACTTCCACCGAAGCGGGACCCCCTAGGCTGCGTTAATTGGAGGATGAGACGAGCCAACCAAGTTCTGGGCGGCCACTACTTCCATATCGTCTGGGACAAGATGTACAGCCGTCGCAGCAACTCGACCAAGTGGGAGATCGTGCTCTCACCTCTCTCTAGGTCCGTGAATCTCGACGACAACTTCGTCCTTGACCAGCTGGTTCGTGCCTGGGACAAGATCGCACGTTGGTATGAACAGATGGTCAGCCAAGACAGGGATATAAACTTGGCCGATATGCTAGACAAGATGCTTCATCAGAACATGGAAGACCAGGCCGCCCCCGATGCTGCTGGGCGTCATAACGCTGCCGTCAAGAAGGTCAACCGCATGCTATGAGATCGGGGTTGTTCCCATGCCGAAGAAGGATCTGATACCTGAATTTGTTCAGTTGACATCGGTGGAGTTAGGAGACGACAAAAGGAAAAGAGCATGTTGCGAGATAATTATGGCAATGCTGAGCTGTCTGAGCTATCTGGTGCATGGAAGGTTATAATTCGAGGCCCCTGTGTCGGTCGCATCAAATAGACAAAGCCGATGATGATAATTCCTACCTGACTTACTCTACAACTACCTAGTATCAACTGTGACATGTCCGCAAGATGGCGAGGGGATGGAAGCCAGGTCGCTGACCTGTCGGCTACCCCTGGGTACTACCTATACAGCGACTCCACGTCCCGCCCCGGATTGTCAAATAGGCCTAACTAGGGGAAGAGGTGTACTTCATAAAGGCCCGTAGCCTATAGTGGAGATCTTGTCATTTATATCCCATCAGAAGTGCCTCGAAATATCGACATCTCTAGGTAGACGCCAGGATATAGCGAGACAAAACCAGAATGGTCGCGTCCTGGGAGCTCGGCGAGCATCTCCCGCGAACCTAGGAACCGGCCCGACCGGCTCGGGCTCAACTATCGGCAACGCTACTATCGACCTAACGGCCGCGGGCCAGGGCAAGCGCGAAAGAAAGGAAATTACCGGGCGAAGCTAACCTCGGGGGTGTGGGATGATGTTTACTTTCACATTTTCAAGCCGGGTGAATGGAATATAGAAAGGCCTGTGTTTTGGAAAAAGACATGATAGCATGGGAGGGGCATGGGGGGGCAAGGGGGGGGAGAACAACCTGGCCAATGAGCATAGTGGTGAAGGCACGGAAACAGACAGTTTATTATGAAAGGGTCGCATCATTCATGGTCCCTGGATCCTGGATCCAGGGGTAAGCAGCCCTCTCTCTCTCTTTCTGTTTTCTCTCATCCCCTGTACCTAGTGTAGGTAGGTTGTTAATGAGGCAGGGGGTGGAGGGACCACTTAGGTACCCTGCGGCAAAGTAGGTACACGTGTGTGGATGGACGTGCTTGACCGCGACGCAGGGTACCGAGGACATGTGATACGGGTTGGCTGCGGGCAAGATGAATCAATCATTCATTGATTCATCATCTCTTCCTAACCCGTTCACCCAGTCCCGGTCCCAGACCCGTTTCGAGTGCCGTCCTACGAACTAGACGTTGAAAGGAACGAAGGTGATTGCTCACCGTGAACTCCCCCGAGTTCCTGGACCCTCCCCTCCAAGCCCCCTTGGCGATTTCCCTTTATCCTTAGTGTACGACGGGGAGAGAACGGAACAGATGAGGATGGGGCGCGCTGCCAATCACGATGCCTGGGCGATCTAGGTAGTGTACGTACATACGCATTCACGTTCCCATCTCCACTCTCTGCACACTCGAACCATCGTATGACGCTATGAGACAAGATTTCGCCAGCGCATTTCGCGAAAATGCACATTAGCACTGGGATGGGTATATACCGAGTCATGAAGCGAGAGAGAGCTAATATCCCGGCCCCCCCTCCCCTGGTAGATAAGGCGTGTTACATAGGCGAGTATACATATACTGCTACTCTATCGTATGGATTGCATGCATACTACATAACATAGGTAGGTAGGTAGCTGTAGCAGGGGTATACATTGTAGAAGGATCCCGGAACTCGCAGATACCCTGGACCCTGGACCCTGGGAAAAGAGAAGAAAAAAATAAAGAAATCCCCATAGGTATTACCTAAGGCGAGGTGGAAGATTACCTAGACTTGGCGAGGATGCGATATCGGGGCAGGCAATAAGTGTCTAGGTAGTAGTGTATAGTGTGGATATGATGTGGTCCGTGGACGTGAAGCGCGTTACTTGTGTGTATACCATTCATCGTCCAAAGTCAACACCACAACCACGGGATGATGGGGATCTGACTTTTTTTGATCAGACCGAGTTTTGGGGGGGTTTCCATCATCAGAGGTTGGTAGCGGGATCTCGATAGTCTTGGGCAAGTGGAGAGAGTTCGTCGATAGATATACATTATTAGGTAGGTAGTAGGTATGTACACCGCAAGAAGGGGAGAAGAAAAAAAAAAGAGATCAAATTTCTATACCATACGTACCATACAATGTGTACAGGGGCCTAAAACACGCGATTTGCTCTCGGAGGTTATTTAAGATTTTTTTCTTTTTCTTTTTACACTTTCGACGAGGGGTCTCGCGTTTCCCCAGCATGTAGGTAGTGTACATACATAGATTGCACATGTACGGTTCATAAATCGTGGCGTGTGTGTGTATCGCGTGCTGCGCAATACTTACCTACCTCTCAGTACCCGGTATAATGGAGAGTCGATGGTGTATAATGAAAGTCCGACGAGAAGTATGTATAGTGTAAAAAGTCTGCGAACCAACCGGATGTCGAAGTCCGGCCATCTAGCTCATGAACGGCGAGAACCTATCCCTCGAGTCTTACCTATGCTATTGACTATTCCCTATACGAGGTTTTACTAAGGGAAGGGGAAGGGGAGGGGGGCAATAGCGAGTGCCGGCGGGAACATGGCGGGTTGGGTCAACACAGCGAGGTGCCGAACTCCAGGTGGGCACATACGTGATTATCAACAACGCCAGGAGTCTATGTGTATGCGTATCCATACCTGTCTACACCATCCCATTCCTCTCTACGACTACCTACCTATACCTACCTATATGAGGATATGTGTATATATATATGAGGGTGATGATCAATGCGCCCGGCCAATATCTGTCCATGTACGCATAGAGGACCCCTTGGAATCAAATCAGATCAGGCCCGGCCTGGCTACTAGGATACCTGCCTAGTTTGTTTTTCTTTTCTTAAACAATTTCGCCAACACACGGGCTTAACGTGAGGAAATATAATATACTATTGCCAGTTGAACGTGCCACTCTGCGACTATAGTGTGGTTCGTGAGAGGAGACCACCCATCTCGGTTCGGCTCGGCACCGTGTCCTATCGTCAGGTTCGTGTGTATGTGGTGTAGGTAGGGTCAGGCCTGGTTGGCTAGGTAGTCATCGAACCTGTATGCGTTACGGTCTGTAGACAACGTGGCCAGACAGGAGGAGGGATCGTAGAGAGGTCTCCAGCCTGGGAGAATATGTGCCTAGATAGCTCGGTGGCGCATCTCAATAACCTGCCTACCTTCAAGCACGGACGGCACGTGGGTAATCCCATCATCCCGTCTGTCGTCGGCGTTGCTATCGAGATGGGCTGCTTACATCTACGTTCCTCGAGCAGAGCTGAAGCCGGCCTGGGATCTAACTACCTAACCTACCTAGTCTTGTACCCGACGGCATAATACCTACTACTTGTAAATTGGTTCTTGGTCTATATCCTGCTCCTCCTCTTCCCCCCGCAGACGATCTGTCGTCGGGATTTGCTCTAGCTGATTCGCTGACTGCGTGTTCGGGAGTCGCTCCTCCTTTCGCCCCTCCAAGAGAGCGCATAGGGTATGCAAGACGCTCGTGATCGACATTAGGGGAGCTCGTCGATGGGGTTGGAATAATGTACATAGGACCCTAATGCGTGCGCAGGCAAGGTCGATCGATCAGGATCTCGTCTTGCGTATTAGCTCGCCCGTGTTTCCCGTCCCCGTCCCGGTTCTGTTCTATTCTGGAGGAGGACAGGACAGGACAGGCTGTTGTGCATATACAAGACTCTTTGGGCACAGGTACGGGTCGATGTCTGAGGGAGACACACACACAGAGACACACCTCGATGGCGTTATTGTACATCCCGACAGACATACGTCTCTCGGGCTTCATCCCAGGTATCCTCGCTGGCCCCAGAGTTTTAATGAGTGGGAGGGAGGGAGGGAGAGAGGGGAGCAAGGGCCAAGGGGGGGTGGTTCACGGAGCCAGGTGCGAGGAGACAGGATTGGGCGTTGGCAAAATTGCATGAGCGCTGGCCACATACCAAACACACCATAAGTGTACGCACACAACCCTACCCTGGTCGTGAATCCCGATCCCGTTTCTGTCTGGTTCCAATCATATGCCTTTACCATTTCCTCGGAAAGGCCTTGCTGTGACCAAGGACGCGCGACAAGGGGGTCCGGGGGGGTTTTCTAATTGAGAGCCCGCGTCGAGACGACGTCAGGTTGCCTCTGCCAAGCAGTTGTCAGCATGTGTAATAGAAGGCAGTGGCCTGTTCTCTTCTTTTCCTTTCTTCTGTTGTCTCTCAATATTCCGTCTCCGACGTTTGAAGAAGAGGAAACAAGAGCATGCGACTTCGCTGTCGAATCGCGTTCCGACGTGTATGCGTAGGTAGGTATACCAACCTAGGGTTAGATCTCCAGCTATGACCCTCGAGCCAATGCCCGCGTTTCTCTTTATCGCCGTTGCGGGAAAAGGAGCAAAGCCGGGTATGTGTGATGACAACTCATTTTTTTGATTATTTCGTCCCTGGGTCACCCCCCCTTTCCAGTATAGGTACCAGGTAGTCGATGATGAAAGAATCCCAATGCTACCTGTGTTTCGAATTCCGCATGGGCGGAATGGACCTATCTCATGATGGAAGGATGTCGCTGGTTGCTTTGGAATTCCCTTTTACCTTGATGTTGTAGTCGGTAAGACTGACCAACTAGATGGCATGTTTTTTTTTGTTTCCTTTTTTCATTATTTTTTCAGTCTTCAAACTACATCATGTCCTCTCCGTGCTTATCCCCCCCCCCCCCCCCCCCCCCCCTCTTTTCCCTTTTTATCTCTCCCCCAGACGATAGAGGGACTGACGGACTAGGTAAGAGTAGACGAATCAATAGTAAGTACACTAGGTACCTATCTACACTAACGTTGGTTGGCTCGCAACGATATTCTGCAGTGGACTCCATAGCTTGACCGATCCGACAGGCTCATCACATCCAGGAGAGTGGGAAGACGAATCAGAACGAGCGATGGATCGGCGCCTCTATTAAAGAAGCAGACAAGCCGCTTCCCCGGTTCCTGACGATCTCTTCTGGGCTTTCTCCACTTCTGGAGCTGCTGGAGCCCGTGGAGCTGTCAGTGGCCCGCGGATGCTACCATGCCTGCTCCGTTGTAGTAGTATTTGTTAGTCCCAGAGCTCGTTAGAGCTTGCCCATTCACCCCGAGAACTCTTATACATACCTAGCCAGCCAAATGCTTGGCTCCCTATTTTGCGTGTTTTTTTTTCTCCCTCTTTCTCTTCATCGTTTCATTTGCTAGTGT
This sequence comes from Biscogniauxia mediterranea, assembly GCA_018398605.1. Classification (NCBI taxonomy): domain Eukaryota; kingdom Fungi; phylum Ascomycota; class Sordariomycetes; order Xylariales; family Xylariaceae; genus Biscogniauxia; species Biscogniauxia mediterranea. Next base: position 2,121,551 of record JAGXTR010000014.1, on the reverse strand, counting down.
AAGACAGCAAGGCGGGCCAGCGATGAAGATGAAGATGCGGATAAGGACAACTCAACCAAAGTCGAGCCAAGCTACTCATTGTTGGTTGATAGGGCGATAGTAAGAAAGAAGTTGCCAGATACAGAGAAAGGGAGACAGTGACGAAGCAAGTAATAAAATAAATTTTCCAACTGGAAGCGTAAGAGGTGAGATGATCGACTAAGTATGGGGTAACTTTGATAATTATAATTTTTTTTATTCCCATCACCCCATCTTGGGAAGAAGTACACGAGCTAAGGAAAAAAAAATCTACCTTACTGCTACATTAACATTACCTTCATTTTGTATTTCGGTACTTTTTACTACCTACCTTACTTATTATCGTCAACCCTGCCTACCTGGCCTTACTACACTATTACTTTTTCTCCCACTCTTTCTCCCTGTCTCTTAATTTTTCCGAACTTCTAGACCCTTACTGTTTTACTACTACCTTTTTTTACCTTGTCTTTATCTGAGCTTACATATTCGTTTACCATTTAATTTATCAACCTACCTATCTATAAACCTATATACATATATCTCTATTCAAGCTGACTCTTCACTCTTGTTTATTTATTTCTCTATTTTCCCACCCTCGCTACTATACCGTCGTGTCGTGAAGAGTCGTTCTCTTTCTGTCTATCGATCGCTCACCTGCTCGCTCGCTCGCTCGCTCTACTCTCTCCTATTCGGATCCGTCTTTTTTTGTCTCTATACCGTTCCCTATCAGACCAACATTGAACCAACGAATACCCGAAGTCTCGCTTCCGCTTCCCAGCCGTTCTTGTCTAAGCCCCTATACCCTTAGGTAATAGCTACCTCCTCCCAACTAGACTTATCTAGCTCGTGCTTCGCTCCGTACTACCTCAGCGTATCTTATCGGCCTAAATATCGACCTGCAAAGACGCACATAGTACAGGGTTCATGCATGTTGTAGTCGCTACGTACTTTTTCGGTCCTCCACTTTTATTATACTAAGCCTTAGAAAGCAAAGGGGAAAAGTGAGAGGGGGAAGGGACCAGTTTCCAGTGCAAAGCTACACTACATACACTAGAGCTTCTGAAGCAAAGTCTAAAGTCAAAGTCACACTATACACAGACACTACAATTACCCCTGAAACTGAATGAGGAGATAAAATAACGGGACAGGAAAACCGAGATAATAAACAAACGCAAAAAAAAAAAAAAGATAACCCTATCCCCTAGTAAAAGAGAAAAAAGAAAAAAGACACCAAGAAAAAAAGTAGGGGGAGAAATCATTCTCCTCCCACCCCCCACAGTCAAGCTGCATTCCTCCCGTTCGAAAGACGGGATTTCCCACCCCTCTTTCTCATCCACCAATACTACTACTACTGCTACTACTACCACTACTACCACCAATACCTCCACCTCTACTCCTACTACTGCCACTTGCGCCCAGGGGCGTTTGGACAACACATCAGACGCCACTCGCGCGCCATCGCCGACATCAGCTCCAGCTCCCGCACCAGCTCCCACCAGAAAACGCGATTCGGTCAAGATGGGTCTCTTTTCCCGCAAGTCCAGAGTGCCCAAGGTTGCGCCCTCGAGCCCCAACGCAGATGCCGCCAGCTTCGACTCGGCCAGCTCCAACCTCAAGACGTCGTCGACCTTCAACTCGCGCATCATGAACCGCATCTCCTCCGCCAGCGTGCCTCCTACCCCCTTGTCCCCCATGACCCCCAACATGCCGAGGATCAACCTGCCCAAGCCACCCGACCCCTCGCTGGACGCCGCCGGCTACCTCAAGAGTCTGGGATCGGTCCGCGAGAGGTCGAGGATCGTCACCGAGAAGGCCCTGAAGAACAAGCTGAACCACTTCGATGTCGACCTTTCCAAGTTTCCCGATGTCGTCGCTTTTGTCTGTGGTATCATCAAGGTACGTGTGTGCAGCATTGATTTTGTTTACTCGTGAGTTGGTTGGTTGGTTAGTTGAGTTGAGTTGGATGCCATTGTCCAAACAAAATACAAGACCAACCAGAAGAAGAAAAAAAGAAAAACCCACCACCCCTCATCCCTCGTGGCCGAGCTACCGACCCAGCTGCAACTGTAACTGTAACCGCAAACTGTAACTGTATAAACTGACTGGTCCTTCTCTCTCTGCATGACAGCGCGACTATGACGCTCCATTCTCCACCATCCCCAGCCACGGCAGATATCAGCACTTCTGCGTCGGCGGCCGGGATCGCATCGCGAACCTACTCGCCACCTTCCCCCCCGACGTCGACAACACCGAGAAGTGTCGCCGCCTGATCGACTTGTTCCTCGTCAGCGTGCTGCTGGACGCCGGTGCCGGTATGAAATGGAGCTTCAAGAGCGCCGAGAATGGCCGCATCTACCGCCGGTCCGAGGGTCTGGCCATCGCCAGCTTGGAAATGTTCAAGACGGTAGGTTTTTCTTAAACTCGACTTATCTTAATATCTGATGCAGAATTCCCCTTGCTGACCAGTCGTCCTTCAGGGTATATTCTCCAGCAATCCTAGCAACAAGTTCCAGGTCGACAAAGACGCCCTGCAGCGTTTGACTGTCGAGCAGTTGGCGCAGGGCATGCAATCGCGCCCCGGGAACGAGGTGGCTGGTTTGGAGGGCAGAGCGCAGCTCCTGATCCGGCTGGGCAGCGCCTTGGCCGATAAGGAAGATTTCTTTGGGGAGAACGGACGGCCCGGCAACTTGGTTGGTACGTGAATCGCTGCCCCGGTCCTTTTGTTTTCCTGCTTGCTTACTTCTTCCTAGACTATCTCCTCGCCCACCCGACGACGCAAGCCTCCTCCACGCCCATCGTCGTCCTACCCGTGCTATGGAACGTCCTCATGACCGGTCTCGGTCCCATCTGGCCCTCTTCCCGCACCGCCATCGATGGTGTGTCTCTCGGCGACGCCTGGCCGTGCTCGTCGATGCCACAGCAGGTGTCCGGATCGCCGGGTTCGCCCACGTTCTCACCCTTCCCGAACTCGGGCCCCACGGCGACGGCGCAGTGGGAGTCGATCCTGCCGTTCCACAAGCTGACGCAGTGGCTCACGTATTCGCTGATGCAGCCGATGCAGAACCTGCTCAAGATCCAGTTCGCCGGCACGGAGCTGCTGACCGGTCTGCCCGAGTACCGCAACGGCGGCCTGTTCATCGACCTCGGCGTCCTTACCCTCAAGGCGGACGACCTCGAACGCGGCCTGCAGCACTACAACGACTACTGTGAGCGGACGGGCATTAAGGTCGTAGAGGTGGCGCCTATGTTTGAGCCCGGCGACGATGTCATCGTCGAGTGGCGCGGTGTCACCATCGGCTTCCTCGACAAGCTTTGCGACGACGTCAACATGGCGCTCAAGACGGAGCTGGCCGGCGGGGAGCTGACCCTCCCGCAACTGCTCGAGGCCGGAAGTTGGAAGGTAAGATAACAGTCCCTCCCCCCAACTAGCGATACCTAGATGACAGACTAACGAGACTCTAGGGTGGACGAGAGATCGCGGAGGTCAGCCGCCCGAATACGAAGGAGCCACCCATCTTAATCGATTCGGACGGTACGGTGTTTTAGAAGAGAGGGAAAAAAGATAATTAAAAGAAGCGTTGATACGACAAAATATGGATTTCATTTTACCGGACACACAGATACAAGACCATTTTGGCTTCTCTTTATGCGCATGCGGGTTCTCCGACCTCGCACGGCACGGTCGGGTCGGTCGTTGGCAAAAGGCCAGAGAGATGATAATTTAGAGCTGGTAATAGTTTATTGCAAAAGAAAGAAAAAAACACAACCTCCTGTGACGCGCCATTTCTGTTTTCTTTCTTTTTTTTCTTTTTTCTTTGTTGTTTTATTAAAGATATCCAATTTTATTGCTTTACTTTTTTTTGTGAGAGAGATGGATGGAGGGGAATGATTCAGCTCAGAATATAAAAAAACTGATTTTGTTTTGTCAATTTTCTTTTCGTATCTCTGGATGTGTGGGAAAAGAAAACAGAAGATAAGGAAAATGGGAATGGGAAAGAGAAGGAAAAGAAAAAAAAATTAAGAGGTAAAAGGGGGAGCTGAAAAAGAGAAATACTAGTTGGAAGCTGAGAGAAAAGAAAGAAGAAAACTAAAACCTACACCACCTTTACTAGGTTTAATAGGTAGGTAGGAAAGCATTCATTTCCATAGAAGAAGAAAAAACACCACCACCACACATCTAGTCAGTCAGTTAAATCAGGTTTCTATCCGCAGGATCCCAATGACGAGAGAAAAGAAGAGAAAAAGAGAAAAAGAAAAAAAGCAAGTTTTGTTGTTATGTCCGTCCTATCAGACGGGGGATATTTTTCCTATTGTATTGTTTCAATAGGTAAAACCTATAATCCCAGCACGTTTTTTTATAACTGTGCCCCCCCCCCCCGTCCCCTCCGTCCCCTCCGGTCCCCTCTCTTCCGCTTTCCCCCCATCCATGTTTTGTAGTGGAGCAGGGAAATAAACCAGATGCCGAAAAAGTGAAGTGAAGTGAAGTGAGATGAAGTGAGGTGGCCCATTGGATGATGCTTCTAACTCTAGCCGGTTGGTATATATATCATCGTCATATGATAATGATGATCATATTCTCTCCCCCCCCCCCTCCCTCCTCCTCCCCCTTCTTCTCTTGGAGTACGACAGCAGGACAGCAGGCAAGGTGGGAAGGGAAGGGAGGTATATATATACACTGCGTAGATAGGTAGGTAGGCACCTAGGGGCTTCGTTATACCTGCCTACCTAGGTATATATCCACATGTTCGTGGCTAGAGGATAGATGATGATATTTCAAAAAAGCCCGGCGCGGCCTTATATACATATAGTACAGCGAAGATTCCACTTAACCTAACCTAACCTACCTATCTACCTACTTAATCATACAATAATAGTAAGTATAGTAGCAGCAGGAAAGAATATGTATGTGACATGCGTGTTCTTCTCATTCAGGAAGACACCTGCCCCCCCCCTTTTTTTTTCATATGATGGTTTTAGTTAATTTCATGCTTTGATTTTTCCCATTTTTTTTATCTTCCGCCCCGCTCCATCTTTCTCCTCCGCATTTCGTCCATCCTCCTGGCCGCCTTCTCCTTCTCCTCGGCCGCCCTCCGCTCCTCGTAGTCCTGGGCCTTCTGGAACCGGGCCTTGGTCTCCGTGTTGCCCATGGTGTTCCGGATGCTGGCCGACACGTTGCTCATGTCCTTCTTGATGTCGTCGAGGAGGCCGCGGGGCGTCGGCGGCTGCCAGACCGCCCCGGCGGTGGCCGTGGGCGAGGCGTGCGGGACGAACGTGGAAATCGGCGGGAGGCCGACCCACCGGCGCACGGCCGGGTTGATCGTGGCCGCCGACTGTACGACGGAGCCGGCCGAGACGACGAAGAAGAACCACTGCAGCAGGGCGGGCAGCCAGGCCGTGCCGAGGAAGAGGAGCGGGGGGAAGACGTAGATCATCATTTTATTTACGCTCATCTGCATGGGGGACTTGTTCAGACTGGCGGCTTGAAGTTGCTACCGTGAAGTTAGTATCGCACTCGAGAGTGGTTGTGAGAGAAAAGGAGAAGAGAAAGAAAGGAAGGGGACATACCTTCATCATCAGCACGGACATGGCGATGGAAGCTGCCGGTAGAATGAAATAGGGGTCGGGCACGGTGAGATCGGTGAACCAGGCCACGCCGCCGGTCTCCAGACTGGGGACGGGGATGGCGGCCATGCCCCTACCCAGTCGAAACATGCCGAAACTGAAGGGGATCATGGCCATACCGACAAACGGCCTCCACATCTGGGCGCCGCTGTCCTTGGTGATCTTGGACATGGCGGCCCGCGCCTGCAACAGGGCCATCTGGTCCTGGGTGCGGTAGGCGGCCTCGTCGAAGGCAGCCTTGGCCTTGAGGAACTCGGGGCTGCTGTGGACCTTCTGGATCAGATACTGGTGCTTTGCGCCGGTCAAGGTCGGCTTGAACATGACCGCACGGTACAGGACTCCGACGACGACGAGGGTGCCCCACCAGGGCAAGCCGGTGTATACGTAGATGTGCTCGAGCAACCACTGGACGCAGGACGTGGGACCCCAGCCGTAGTCCAAGCCGAGACTCTTCAGGTAGCCTATCTGCTCGGGGATGTCGAGCACCGAGGGCATGTCGAAGGTGCCGAAGGCATCATCCAAAGGCAGAGAAGCGGGAGCGGGGGCAGGATCGGCAGCCGGGGGGTTCGCGACTAGCTCCGGGGCCTGAGGCTGGGATACGGGGGGAGGGGGTTCGGCGGAAGAGGCGGCCTGGGGGGCTCAACTTTGGCCTCGAGGGGGAGAGGCTCAGGCTTTTTCGAGGAAAAGGGCCACAGCGAGAGGTTGCGCGAAGCTCCCGCGCGCTGCGCAAAGACAGCGGAGGAAGCGCCTGCGCCTATGCCAATTGAGGCCGGGCGAGGCAATTGGGCGCCATATTGTGACGGGAGGGGTCGGAGGATGCCCCGGTTCAGTGCTGTAGATGGTGACCGGGCTTGGGAGATGTGTCGGGCGAGGGAGGGAGAAGATCTGGATCTGGCAGGCTGTAGTTACGAGAACATCGTCTCTCATGTTAGCTAGCCATTTTACCAAGCCACGGATGACAACTGAAGATGTTTTAGACAACTCAATAAAATAAAATATAAGTAGGTACCTGTATGCGACTTGACAGCGAGTACCGCAGCGCAGAGGCCGGGTTTGCCTTGGGTATTCCTCTGCTGGGAAGCATGGCTCTGGTTACGAACATGTAGTGGTTGTCGAGCTCAAGAGGTTAGTACCAGACATGTTGAATTGAATATTTTTTTTCGAACGCACCGCGGCCCCGATACTATTCGACAATAGAGACCGGGGTGCATTAGTGGAGGTTAGGTAGCTGGATATGTATGTATCGAGGGGTTATCGGTGTAACAATGAGCAAGTACTAAGTACATAACTTAGTCCCGACCTCTACCGGGTATTCTACGGTCCGATCTGTTGGAACTCCCACTGCCAGCTCCAACGAAGTCCCTGGTACAGTACCTAAGTACTTGAGATACCTTATCCGTCCCATTCAGAATCACTTGGTAAGAGGTACATACATACATGTCGTAGAAGAGATTCTGTTCAATAAACCGAGGTGGTCCGTTCTCGGCAGGCAAATGAGAGAAAAAAAGAGAGAATATAAACATGAGCATCGGTATTAACATGGGCAAAGCATTACATGCCGCTAGCCTCGATGATATGGACCATTCCTCTTTTTTTCTTTTCTTCTCCTGAATACCAAAAGGGGAGGGGTTTTGGTGTGTACAGTCATTGTAAATCCGTGTCTACACCACCATGGCTTGCTGTCTTAGTGGGAGTGAATTGATCGAAACTGTTTGGCTTTATTTCTAACCCTTTGAATGTAGCTTGGTATGACCCAAATACTGCTAGTATAGCCAGCCTAGCTCCCAGATCAAGTAGCCTTCTTTTACTTAGTTGTACAATATACGACATGCGCGGTGCTGTCTACCTCGGTCACTCCAAGCTCGTCAGGTCCTGCAGGTCGGGGCGCGTTTTCCGTCTGTCCCGGATCTCGATACCGGGACCGATCGGGTGTACTCTTCGTCTCGAGATGGGGAACACCTTGCCACAAAGTTGTCAGCGCTGGGGTTCCGGGGGGTTGTCCGCCATTGCTAGCTATAGGGGCTAGGCTACTTACTTTTGTGCCTCCCCATCCTAACCTGAAAGCCGCCTCGTGGGCAAACAACTCGCCGAACCCGAGCATCATGCCGTTGATAAATGGCAGCAGCAGGTTAATGGTGGCTCCTCGGATCATGGACCACACGGTAGGAGGCTTGTAGAGAACGAGGGGCGGGGAGGACGACGAGTCGGGAGAGGTGGAGAGCTCCTCCCCGGCCGAATACTGCTCGCTATCCGAGTGCATGGTAACGCCGGATTCGGCGAGGGGGTGTGTTTCTTCCGATGCCATCGCGGAGTTTTAAAGTTGGTAATGTCGCTGTCGCTGTCGTCGTAGTCGTCGTCGTCGTAAACCACGCAGTGGATTCGGCTTAGCACGATCGATGATCCCGCGATCGCTATGCAAAGTATCGCAGGAAGTCCGGGTCGGTAGAGAGAAAGAGTTTAGGGGATGGATCGGCTGGTGGTTCTCGTCGGCGGTATAATGTACTTAGTAAAAGCGCATCGGTGTCTCTAGAGGTGTGGAAGATTGCGTACAGCACGGGACGGTTTAGCCTTAACAGGGCCGCCTCAAGTGGTTATAGAATCAAACTACCTACTACCTAATCAGAGCCACTAGTGCTGCTATCAATACCTAAAGTGTTAGTAGGTATGCGTACTAACCTTGTAGTACCTTCAGAATACTCAGCGTACCTAAGCTACAATTATCAGTGGGCAGGTACTTACCGCCATACTACTACTTAAGCACCTAAGATAAGTACTTAAGAGTCCGGGCTTACACCGGGGGCTCTGATTCTCCGTTATTAGGTATGTACATGCTGACTTGGAGGTGGGCTTTGTATACAGCACTGAGGTTAAGTACCAGGTACTTAGTACCTAAGGGTCCATTGGCGGGGTTAAGATCGCTCGGTGGTACCCCACTTCCGTGCTAACCTGCACCCTCAAAGCCACTGTGGATAGCTTTGACGTCGTCGCTGAAGCTGCCTGGAAAGCGCAGGTTCACTTACTCACCTGCCTCCTGCATCTTCTCTCTTGATCTCTTGCATTATTGGAGCTCCGTCTCTAACCTTAAGGTCTAACCTACTAATCTCATCTCCATCCATCCACTACCTACTACCTACTCCACCTCCCCTCCACACCACATTACACCACACCACACCCGTAGCTCATCAACCGACTGATTCCAGCTGCTGACCATTTCAAGCCTGTTTGTTGGTCAGTCAGACGAAACAGCAGCTCATCATGGATAGCAACTTGGATCACGATGCACAAACCACCCAGTTCATGGCCATGACCGGTGCCGACACAGCACAGGTAAGCTACTATATTCGTTGCCCTTCCTCTTGCTTCTTCCTATGCCAGTTCTCCCCTTCAGGTACTGTCCACTACTGACCGCATCTCCGTCCATCCTAGGCAACACGGTACCTCACTGCCAGCAATTGGGATATTCAGGCTGCCGTCCAAGCTTTCTATGACGACGCCGAAGACGACGCCATCTCTGCTGGCGAGGCGGGCGCCTCGACCTCTGACGTTGCCCCTCCCGGATACACTGGTCCACGAACCCTCGATGGTCGACCGGCCCCCCAGGCCATTCCCACCACCTCTAGTTCATCCAGCCGACATGTCAAGAAGAAGGGGCTTGCCACCCTGAGCTCTATCGCTGGCGGAAGTGCCCACGACCAAGAAGACGACGATAGCGAAGACGATGACGATGACGCACACAGAGATACCTACGCCGGCGGCGAGAAGAGCGGTCTTGCCGTGCAAGACCCCAACCAACGTGCTGACCCCAAGCGCATAATCAACGACTTGCTCGCTAAGGCTAAGAGGTAAGTCACCCATCCATTTGCTCCCTCTGCCCCCCCTTTGCTCGGTGGTGGCCGGTCGTATTGATATCCCGTGTTACCAGCAACGCCCAGCGGCCCGAGTCGTCGGCACCCGCCGGACCCTCCAGCTCCGCATACTTCCGCGGCGCCGGCCAAACCCTGGGCGGCGAAGGAACCCCGAGCCGCACCATACCCGATCCTCGCGGTCCCTCTAGCGCCAGCGGCAGTAGCCGTGCGCCTCCCCAGTCAGAACAGATTCAAGAACGCACTCTGCACCTGTGGCGCGACGGTTTCAGCATTGACGATGGCGAACTCCGACGTTTCGACGACCCCGAGAACGCCGATGCCTTGCGCATGATCCAACAAGGCCGCGCCCCCGTCCACCTTATGAATGTCCGATACGACGAGCCTCTGGACGTCAAGCTGCAACAGCACGACGAGAACTACCGACCTCTTCCTAAGGTCTATAAGCCGTTCGGTGGTGAGGGGCGCCGCCTTGGCAGCCCTGTCCCCGGAGAGGCCCCTGCGGTATCCCTACCTACCGTCGCAACTTCTAGTACCGCCGCAGCGGCTCCGTCGACGCCCGCCGGCCCGAGCACTTCAGCGGACACCTCCCAGCCCACGGTCATGATCCGCATCCAGATGCCCGATGGCACGAGACTGCCTGCGCGGTTCAACTTGACCCAGACGGTCAACGACATCTACGATTTCATCGCTCGAGCGTCGCCCGATCTGAGCGCTGGCGGCTGGGTGTTGGCTACCACGTTCCCCAACAAAGACCACACCGACAAGTCGCTGGTCTTGGGCGACATGGCCGAGTTCAAGAAGGGCGGTACCGCCGTGGTCAAGCGAAACACTTGAGGGGTTTCCGGGTGGTTGATCGTCTGCCTTTCGTCCGCTGGAGTTTTACTAGACAATGGGAAATACGGATTGCATGGTCTAACTTACATGAGTTAGGTGGCTAGCTATGGTACTGCTGGGATGTACACGTAGAAGGCCGAGAGCACCTGCATTACAGAGACAAAGACAAAAGAAAATGTACTTTTTCGATGACGGCTTTGTTCCGACACATATGCAAGCCTCTACGGGTTTATTGTGAATGACATGAAACATGGCCATTACATCCAACTGGAGACGTCGACCACAGAGCCTCACTCTCGCGTAAACTCGGGAATGAATGCTTACTAGAATATTTACACAGGTAGGTACATTTGTAAATAACTTCATGCACGTATTACATACACAAATTCCACTTTTACTTAATCTCAGCACGTATCCAGCATGTCCTTGGTGACGGCCAGCTCCCAGTAGCTCTTGACGGCGGACCCAGGCGGACGGACAGCGTAGGTGCAGTAGAAGCTCGCCACGCCAGGGGCAGCTTTCCAGGCGTCTGGGGGCTCTGGTCCGACTTCTTCTGCTGGTTTGACGTTGTCGGTCACGGACCCCCACAGCTGCGGCCGGCCGCGTCACGTCGTTGGTTGGCGAACTGCTCGCGCTTCGCTTCGCCGTCGTCTGGGCGTTGGCTCCGGATTGGGGGGAAATAGATAGGTAGGTAAGTTAGGTTAACGATGGAAAGCCGGGGGGAGGGGGGTCAGGGTTAAGGGGGGTGAATGGGTGGGAGAAAGGGGGTCAGGGTTAAGAGTAAGGGGGACGAGAAAGAACGTACGATCCACGCGTTCTTCAGCGGCACCATGTGGTCGAATGTCCCCACGTCGGACGGCTGGGCCGCGCCCACTCGCCGCCGTCATCGTACGGCTCTCGTCCACGTGCCCGCCGTCGTCGTCGGGTAGTAGTGGTCGTCGCGCCGCAGCACGTACCTACTCGCGCGTGTCGCACGCACGCACCCTCGATCATGTGTCCCACGTCGGGAAGGAACAGGTCCTGCTCGTAGCCCCCCCCGTCGTCCTCCTCGTTCGCGGATACGCCGAGAGACGCGCGAGTTGCTGCTGCTGGGGATGCCGGGCTAGAAGAAGGGGGGGGGGGGGGTTAGTTAGTGTAGGGGGTGAAGGGAGGGGGGGAAGACGAACGGGTGTAGGCATAGGCATAGGTAGCGGGTTGGCGACCGGAGACGGGGCGGGTGCCGCGAGGACGACGACTGCTACCTGACGGCGGAGAGGAGGTAGGCCGGCTTCATGTTGGATGCTGGGTTAGGCCGTTGGGTTACCTATATTACAGTACGGGGGACCTGAGCTTCTACGATTGGTGGTGGCGAGTAGAACGATGTTATATAGATATACATCCCTTGTGGCCTCTCTCTCGTTCAGACCTGTCGTATTAATTGAACCGGTCGTTGATGGAGATTGAAGGACACGCTAGGGGTATGTATCGCAGCGGAATGGCGATCATCTGCGCCTGGCTTGATGAGCGAAAGCAGCACATGATTGATTAGGTATTTCGAACGCTCTTCCACCTCGTAAATATCACGAACCCACTCCCCCCCATAAATCACTGTGGTATTTCAACTCCCAAGCCTTCATGTTTTTAATATATACTTGTCAAATGAATACCTAACCACGGATGATTGCTGTCTACTCAAATTGACAACCAACAAATCAAAGTCGTCCAACGGAATAGCAGCTCCCTAGCTAATCATTGGTTCGCGAGTCAAGACATCAACCTTCCTATTCCAGGAACTGTGCCGATCGCTGGCAGGAGGGGAGGAGAGGGCTATATGCCAGGAACGCTACCGGGAAGACGGGCTCTCCTTCAGGTCTACGAAGTACTTACATAAATCTGATCATACCGTCGAGTTGGTCAACGTTGTCTTGGCTCTCCATCTTGGCGGTATTGCAATCGTCTAACCTGTGATGTTATCCTCCTCAATGGCACGTGCTACACAATCAACGCCTCTTTTAAGGACAGAGTCAGCATGGTCAGAATCATGATGGCTTGTTGGGAAAAAGAAAGAAAGTCTATAGAGTCTAAAAGCCCCCAAAAGCGCCATGTTAAATGAGCCTGTGGCCAAAAACCTCTAACAGTCAATTAGTCGTCTGAGTGCTGCTTTCTCCATCCCCTACCTATACCTCCTGTTCGCCCATCCGTTTGGGTCGATCCCATCGTATTGTGTATTTCGGGCCCTCTCCACTTCGATGAATGTTCCTGCCTCGATAAAAATACAGTAATTGTTTCTGGCTCAGACTGCGCGGGGGGCAGCTTATGATATTAGAATTACGGTAAGAGTAGCTCGATGAATATCCGTATCCGTATTCGTCGGATTCAATGGTGTAAAGAAATATTCGCATTACTAGTCTCTTCAATAAAGGGTTTGACCTGACACGTTGGCAGGCCCGTCCAAGAACTTGAAGCTTTCTCGGGCGATTTGGCAGTTCAACTTGGCCGAATTGAATCGAGCTTCTCCCGGTGGTAGGATAACCATGAGATAAGTGTTGGTGGTGAACTTGCAGCAAAACATGGAGAATCTCGCGCCCGCTTTGTGCTCCTGCGGCAAAGACGTTAGTTAAGAGAGGTATGACAGCAAAGGACAGGGCACCGTACCATCAAGGTGAACTGCTCAGCGTTGCGGGGTGTGCCGGTAAAGCGACTGATGCTCTGCTTGAAGTGCTTCAGGATGTTCGAGATGCGCTCTTGCCGGTCTCCTGTGGGATTGTTCTGTCCCTCCTCCGACGTCCAGCTGGATACGACGAGAAAGCTCGTCCGCTCAAAGAGCAGCAGCTCTTCGGCTTCTATCAAGAGGCCCAGCGATCCCAGCTGGGACTCGATGACTGACAAATTGGGGACGAGGTCATGAATAATGCTCGCCCACGCCTTGTACAGAGATTGGTCCCATATCGAGGTAGCAAAGGGTACTATGTCTAGCTCGCCCGTGTACCCGGCGCCCTGTATGAACTCGGCCGTCTTTTGACGCACCAATCTCACGCGATCGACAAAGACGGCCTCCCGCGCATGGGGGGCGATCAAGTCCATCTTGTGAATCAGCACGTAGATGTTGGCGGTAGGCGAGAACTGGGTGAGGGCCGAGATGATGGAGACGTAGGTGGCCATGTCGCGGTCGACGTCGCGGGACTCTATATCGAAAACGTAGATCAGGACGCCAACGTTAGAGAAGACGTGAACACGCTGCTGGGTCAGGTAGTTTTCCATAAAGGCTTCCTGCCCACCGCAGTCCCAGAGGTTCAGAGTGAGGTTGCCAAGGAACTTGACGTGCGATAGATCGATATCGATAGTTGCGCCTCTACTCCGCCACAAGCACCACCGCAGATCTGATTAGCATGACGAAGAGAGAGAGAGACGACGAAGACACACAGAGGCAACAAGGGACGCTGGGTCATGCGTTTTCCACTCACAGCCTTCGGGTGTCTCTGGCGATGTAGTTGCTGAATATTATGCTTCGCATGCTCGACTTGCCAGAACCACTCTTACCCATGAGGAGGACTTTCTTCTTCTTAGGTTTCTTAACCTCGCTCCGAACGTCACCCGTCATGCCCATGCTCGTAGAGCCCTCCATGTCCGCCATGATTTTTGTTGTTGTTGCTGTTCTGCGTTCTGCTGCTGCTACTATCACCACCGAGAGTCAAGAAGATGAAGATGGCGAGGGTCCTCGACACGACAATGAGGGAAATCTCAGCGTGGTCTAATCATGATCATGTAGCCGAAGACAGGCAGGCTCGGTCCTCGTTCGTTCGTTTGTTCTTTCGTTTATTCGTGTTTTGCGTCAGGTTGGCTTTCGCGACGCTGTTTGTTCTGCAAAGTAGGTAGGTAGGGAGGGAGAGCTCAGCTTCTACCTATCGGTTGGCAGGTGTGTCAGTAGTAGTATGTAGTGTAGATCATGCAATCAACTGCAATCGCTGGCGGGGTGCGTGCGATAAAGTAGGTAGGTAGCACTGGAGCACTGGAAGCGGGGATTACTAGTGTAGTAGAAGCTTGGACCCTTCCCGTCGGCAATGCAATTGAGTGACGTCAGCCTATGCTCTAGTACAGGTACTACTAAGGTAAGCTGCTCTTGCTGTGTCTTAAATACATACATCCATATCAGGCAACCTTAGATCGGATACCCATATATCAAGGTTTAGGAGCTCATGTGCATGCCTATCAGCTACCTTAGTACCTACCTAGTCAATGCATCACCGCCGTCAAGACCAGGTCCAAGCCATCATCCACTTTTCCAAACAACTCCTTCCTTAGTATGTACTCAGACAGACCTGCGGCAAAGTCTCGTACCATATTCAATCACCTCCCAGTCCTCTGTCCCCGGAGTTGCCACGGTGTAGAAGACCCCATTCGGATCCCACTTCTTACGAGTCTCGAGCAGCACCGGATATTCAGTGCCCCAGAAATGATCTTGCCAGTCGGCTTGATACGGGTCGCCCTGAAGCAACTCTTGTTAGCATCGCGAGCTCGGCCTACGTAGTATTTGACAAGACCACTTAACCTACCTCGTTCACATAGGCACAGCCATTTGGACCGGCCGCCTTCATCGCAGCATCTTGGATGTTTGTAAGTACATCCTGGAGCTCCACCTTCTGTTCCCACGAAGAGCCGACGGGCACTTGGAGCGTGGCAATCGCAAAGTCTGTCGACTGTCTAAACCGGGGATTCGTTGCGCTATTCGAAATCGGCGTGCTATGGCCAGCATCCCAGAGATGGCCTATGATGGCTCCTTGGCCTATCAGATCGTCGCGCGGTGAAATCACCGTCTTGAGCGCTTCGATAATCTCGTCATTGTTCTCCTCGACATCCTGGTGACTAAACATCCATCCACCGGTGAGCGCTGAACCGCCCGCCGGCTCGTCTTCAAACAGATCGATGTAGAGATCGTACAGCGTGTCGAACTCCTTGCCGTACGTATCGTATGGGATGTTCTTCGCGTCTAACTCGTCGAACATGGGCTTGAGAATCGCACTCAACTCCTCCGAAGTCTTGCCAACAGCTACAAAGGGCGCAACGTGCAACCGTAGAAGCCCCAGTTCGAAATACGCATACAGCCCGGCATCGACAAAATCGTTTGCGTACTTGTGGAACGACTTGACCCCCTCCCAGAACACATCCGCATCGCTCGTGAGGGTTGAGTTGATATTCAAGATGACACCTGACGACTTCTGCTCGGGGAACGTCTTGAAGGTGACCGAGAGGACGACGGCAAATGCACCAGGACCCCCTCCCTTGAGAGCCCAGAACAAATCCGGATTCTCTTCATCATTAGCTGTCACGAACTCACCATCTGCCGTGATAGCATCGAAGGAGAGCGCATTGTCTGCCACTAATCCGTACAGTGGCGTCAGGGGACCGTGTCCGCCACCTTGGACGAGCCCTCCAGCCACGCCGACGGTCTGCCAGCTTGTCAGTCTCGTTCTTACCAATGCCACTCGATCTAACCTACCGGACATTCTCCTGTCAACGCCAAAACGGGTGGTTCTTGTGAATGGGCTTCGGTCAGCAGCGCGCGACCCTGTACTCCGGCGCCTATAGTTACGGTGCCTCCAGTGTAGTTTCCGGGACCTTCGTACGTCGTGGAGAAGGCGACGTCTTGAAAGCTGTGCGTATTGATGACCAAAGCACCCCATCCGGTGCTTCGCCCGATGAAATCGTGTCCGGTATTGCGTATGATCAAGCGCAAGTTATTTTCCCTTGCGAAATCAATGCCCGCCTTCACATGGTCTTTCGTCTTGGCCATGACCACATAGATGCCATAGTAACCCAGAGTACAGGACGCCGTTGAATCCGCTGTCGGCCGACATGTATCGTTCGTGAAGTACGTCCACAGCTCCGCCGCCGGTTTATCGACCCTGAAACAAGTTATTATCTCGTCCTGCACGCAGTGTCATGTTGTGACTAACGTCCAAGCCTCATTGGAGAATGAACTTGTGGCATCCGCACACTCAGCAGCACTGTAGGTAGCCACTCGGCCTAGAGGGCCGTCAAAGGTCTGGGGTGGTCCTATTTAGCCTTTTATTCCATCTACAACCACCAACCACCGCGGATGCGAGAACATACGTTATAACAGGACGCTCCCGGTGGAATGTGGACAAGCAGGTTCCCGTCCACCGTCGAGTTGAGGTCCGTCCAGGCGCTATCGCTTGGCCAACACTCATCATCGATATAGCATTTGCAGTCATATGCTGCTCCATTCCAAGTTCGAGGCACCAGAGCAGGTGACGATTCTGCCGCCGCGACAAGCAACGGCAAGAAATTGGCATACAGGAAAGTCCAGCGGCGCAACATCGTCATAATCGTCATAGTTGGGAATTTTCAATGCTGGGCGGGTGAAGTGAATCGCCATCTCTTACCAGTTTTTGGGCGGGCTACCACCCTTTTTAAACATGTTGCACCGTCCCCAAGTAGGCATTTACTACATCGTGTGCAGTTGGACCGGGTCTCTGCCTGCCAAGAGAAGTCACAGTGGGATATTGTGAGCGTTACATCTTCCTATCTCAGCTCGCATTGCCATATGGGTAATGATTCGCCGGGCAAATGTCTCCTCACAGATTGAGTGAACTTTTCCTAGGTGGCTAGCACTCCGCTCCTCTCCAAACGCATATGACCTATTCGATCGATGTGTCCGCTCGGTATACTTAGCCCTCCTGGACGGATATCATGTTATAGGTATCTTGTCTTGTTTTACTTAGATATTTGGTAGATTTTGTTCTTTCTGTTTCGTTCTGACGCCAGCATGGCTCACCCAGCGAGATGATGATAAGCGCTACATGATCTCGGCTGCGGCCTCTACTCCTAAACTTGATTGCCTGATTCCAAACAGATGATGAGCCCTGAATTTGGTATATACAAAAAGAGATTTGCCAAGCGGTCGTCAGGGGTCCTTCATATTGCATGAAGAGCCCAGTCTGAATCGACCTACACTAGACATAGATCATAACAAATACTTGCGTTGCTCTGGACTCTCCCGATAGACGATTCCGCGACATGGATAAGTATACGACGTGGCGGGGAACTTTCCCGTTCGGCGGATTTCCTACGCCACGCCGTCAGTATACATAGTAAGCAGTGCTGTTGCATTGCAGGTAGGTAACAAGGCAATGCCAGTGGCTAATCTGAATCGAGGCACAAACGCTTGTTCGGGCAGATTTCGACTTGACGAGATTACGAAGCGAGACAGAACAAGGCATGTAGTAGAAATTAGCTCCTAGTCCAGTAGAACAGCTATAGCTTGCTGGGTTTCAACTAGTCAGCACGACTACGAACCCTCGATGAGCACTAGGCCAGGGTTAGAACCATCAACGGTATAGCACCTCTGATTCGGTACTGATATTTCGAGTCTCAGCCCGTCAACTTCGAGTGTGCGTTGTTAGAACAGAATATCCGTTTGTGAAGCCGATAAGCTGGGCTGGTGTAAGAATTCAGAAAGCCGAGAAACGATACCATCAAGCAATACGTTTCGACGGCCTATGAGTCATTCGGTGGTTCACAATGAACATCAAGTACTAACTGGGGTATAATATAGTCCGCCTGGGCGGCCTGAAATCAAACACACCGCAAGCCTTTGTCAATCCTCGCTTGAACTCTGGTTTCGCCCCAACCTGAAGACACAATGTCTATAGCACTCAGAAAAGCCTCAGTTTCAGATACCACAGCCATCTGCAGCGTCTTCTTCGACGCCTTCCGAGATCACCCAGCTAATCGCCGGGTGTTTAACCCTTCTCTAAAGCAGACACAAGAGTACTGGTCCAGGTCTATAGACTCAGAGTTGCGCAATCCGAACGCCCACTTCGTCCTGGTCACCGACACGGCATCATCACCCCCAGGACAAGTCATCGGGTTCGCTAAATGGATTGAGCCGCGCACGGCGAGCTCTCCACCCCCGCCGCCACAATACCCCTGGCCGCAGGGTGCTGACACGGCGTTTGCGGATGAATTCTTCGGGACACTGGCCAAGAAACACACAGAGATCATGGGAGACCGTCCTCATTGGTTTCTAGAGCTCCTGGGCGTCCGCACAGAATACCAGAAAAGGGGCGCGGGCGGGATTATGCTGCGATGGGGTCTGCAGAGAGCGGATGAAGCACAACTCGAGGCATTCCTCGATTCGAGCCCGGCCGGAGCTGCCCTCTACGCGAAACACGGGTTCGAGACGGTAGACTCGGTGCCCTTTGATGATCCCGGCGGAGAGTACGTGGAGAAATTCATGGTCCGGCAGCCTAAGAAAGCCTGACGTGGAAGAAGCAGTCCGCTTTCGGTTGCTTCTTTGCTACGGCACTGTCACGGCAGCATATATATAACATTCTACTCAGCAGATATTATTCACATGCGATATGGCTGCTTACAAGCCTCAGACTACTGAGTACTAGAAGGAAGAGGCAAGAGTACACCCGGCTACTAACCGAGAGGGGGTTTATTCGGCTCGAAACAAGTATTAGAAATAGGAGAGACAGACAAGAAGAAGAATAAAATATGATCACAACCTTCAAATCACAGCCATCACTCTCATCAGGTCCGCTTAGACCCTCAAACTCCAACCAAATCAAGGCTGTCCGTTCCCTAAATCATGTTCAGCTTGAGCACTTGCTCAACCTGGAAATCAATCACATCGTGCAGCTCCTCAAGCACATGCGGGGGGAGTCTCCGAAAGTTATCACCGTACTTACCCATCACATCTCCGATAATCGGACTATCACCCAGCACGAGCTGCGCGTACACGCGCTCGGCCACGGCGTTCTCGATCTCGAAGGCGAGCTCCCTGCAGCACCGGTGGTGGCCCCGGCACGAGATGTAGCTGTTGAGCGAGAGCCGGAAGGCCAGGTGCGCGGTGTCGGAGACCACGTGCTTCTCCTGGTAGGGCACATGCTGCCGCAGCGGGTGCACGCCCAAGAGCACGGCCTCCCGGTTCATGGCCAGCCCGCACTTAGGGCACCGCCCCGAAGCCCGCTTCGCGGACGGTGCTGTTTTATCACTGGTAGTAGTAGTGTGGTTGTGATGAGCTAGACCGAGGATACGACGAGCCCACGCCTTGGCCTTAGAGGTCTCGCTGCCGCAGCAGCAGCAGCAGCAGCAGCAGCCGTCGGTGCGACACATCTTGTCTTGGTTTATCTTTTCGCTTGGCCTGCAAGTGAGAAGATGGAGGGGGGGCGTTAAATAAAGGTAAGGAATGAACCTAGAAGTACTGATAATCTAGTGATTAGTAGTAGTCCTGTTACCCTACCGGTCGATGATCAAGCCCAGTATAGGTGTTCTGGATCGGACAACAACATGAAGGCGGTGCAGCATGGCCTTTTATGTCTGGTTTATGCCAGGCATGGGTAACAGATCCGGGGATGAAGCTAGCTAGGTATGAACAATAGAGTTGCCTCGGTGTGATTGTTCCATTCATGCAGGTCGAAACAACCCTATGTGCGGGCGAGAGTCCGTTTATGCACGAGAACTACGGCTGTCGGGCCATTGTTCTCGGTGTGTAGGTTGTGTCAGTTCTCACGATGCATAGTGAGCTATACTGATAAGATAATATTGCTTGTTCTTCACATTCAGGATGTATCCTTGGGAATGGATATCGGAGTGTTATCTGAGCAATTGAGCTATATTATACGGATATACTGAGAACGTGGTTATACTAGGTGGTACCACGCGATCTCCTAGGCGACTCGATTTTCTACGAACTACGCTCCTTGTGCCCCATCGTCTCGTTCTCCGAGGGTCTACGCTCACGATGCAATTCTAAGGTCCCCGTGCTACGGAGCGTCTCTTCGATATCGACGTAAGATCGAGTTGATGAGCTGTCAAATCTTGGATATGCAGGTCGGCTCTTATACCTATCGAAAATGCTTTGTTCGTCGCATCTTTGTGCGCCCTGTCTCGCGGTTCTATAGGTCCAGCGCATAAAGAGGCCATAGAAATTGTGTTTCTTGATCGTTCATTAGTCTTGTTGTATATCTGGTGGGCAAAGGGGGAGTTTGGGTGACAAAGCCCGCGAGGAACAAGACTATTGCTTGCTTGATACCATTAACTCCTCGAGTCGTCTCTAGATCAGTTTATCCAACGGCGCCATGAATCATCGTTTGTAAAAGACCAGGCTATGGCATGGGAACAGATATGGTCAATACGGGAGCATCTAAGAGAGCAAGGACAAGAGTAGCGCAGCCATGAGAGAGTGACGTCCCTTTCCCTCTAGTACAAACATGGCCTTGCAGGTTGTGCCCCAGCCTAATCAATAACCCCAGGGAGTATCTGAGGCGGAAACAAGCACATTTCCAGTATGAGCGCATGCTTCCTTGCGCCTCAGAATGGAGCAAAGCCTTCAACGATACCATCGTCATATAACCCACGCCAGCCGGCCCAAACACCTTCGCCTTCTAGAATCCCGAGACAACCCCGTTCAGCGATTTGCCTTCACACGTGAGATAGTGGAGGCTCTGCACACGCTCACTCGGGGGGGGACATTGAACCACGGGGCCAGCTAGTGTAGGTACATACATACAGAACCACGCCCCGAGTTCCTACTAGCAGTGACCCTTCTCCGACGACGACGCAAGCTACCTAGAGCCATCAGAGATGGCACGATGACTGAGGATTACCGGTCCATTGGTCGGTCCATCGACTCAGCCAGTCTTCAATTTTTTCCAAGAAATCCCACTTCCCCCCCCCCCCCCCCCTATCCTACCCTACCCTACCTTACCCTGACCTGCCCAACCCACCCCATCCACCCGGCCTGACAAATGTCACAGTGCCTTTGCCTTAAGATAACGGTAATCTACCTACACTAAACCTAATATCGCTAATTAGTCTTAATACCCCTTATTAAGTATAAAATCTATAATAATTTAAGTACTTATTTTATTTTAATATAATTATTAAAAATCACGCGTTGCATATTATTTTAAATTATTTTTAATATATAAATCGATTTTATTTTTTTTAATTTAGCGAAAAATGTAATAAAAATTTAAAATCTTTAATTGCGCGCTATTACCGCTAAATTAACCGCTTCGGTTTTTAAGCCGCCTTTTTTCCGGCCTTTAACCCCCTTTTAATTAAAAAAATAACCCCCTTTATTATTACTGTAGCCTTTTTAACCTCCTTAGCTTTAAAAATAGTTTTAAAGCATTTTAAAGCTTTAAAATTTATTTTAATGCTTTTTATAACCGTAAAATCCACTTTAACTTTAAAAATAGTTATAATAGTTACTGTAATTTTAAAAAAGTTTTATATAAACCTTTTAATTTTAAGTTAGTTTTATATATACTTTTTAAACTTAAAAAAGTTTTATATAAATTTTAAGTTTTTAAAAAACTTTTATATAGTTTTTAAACTTATAAAAAACTTTTAAATACTTTAAAAGCATTATAAATAATAAAATTAGTTTATTTATTATAAGCTTTTTTTATATTATAATTAATAACTATTTAAAAGCTATATATTTTTATTAATAAAAAAGCTTATTATATAAAAAGTTTTTTTTTATATTTTTATTTTTTTTTACTAGCAAAAAGCTTATAATTATATTAAAGGTATTATTATATTTATATTATTATTAACAGCGTTTTTAAATAACGGTTATAAGCTATTATAGTTTTATTTATATTAAGTAGTTATATATTAAAGGTTTAATTTAAAAAGTTAGCTTATTTAGTTTAAAAAAAGTATTTAAATTATTATTATTAATATGTAAACATATTGTAAAAATAATTAAAATATTTAATTTTTTATATAAATTTATTAATATTAATTAACTTAGTTTAACTATAATATAATATTATATTAAATAAAGTTTTTTAATATATAATAATATAATAAGTTAAATTAATTTATAAATGTATTTATATAATTTTTATACTGTTTTTTGCTTTATAAAGCTTTTATTATTAAGGTATATTAATTAAATAATAATTATAACGTAAAGTAGCTAATATAATAAAAAAAGCGCGTAAAGATTTTAATCGATAATATTAAACAAATTTAATTTTTTTATTAATTTGTAACCTTTTAATTATATATATAAAATACTTTTTTATGTGCTAATTTAACGGCATTATATAGTTAAAAAAAGTTAAAAACTTATTTTTTAATAATTTTTTTAAAAAAGCGTGTAAACTTTTTAATTTAATTATTGCTTTAATTTTAAAATTTTTATAGTTTTTTACAGCATATTTAATAAACTTATGCTTTTAAAGCAAGTAAATGGTTTTAAAATAGTTTATAATAAGAAATTAATAATTAAATTTTTATTAAATAACCTTTTAAATTTTATTAAATTTATTTTTTATAATAGCATAAACAATAAATTTTTATATAAGTAAAATTTTATTTATATTATTAAAAAATTATTGTTTTAAATTATTTTTTGCGAAATTAACGTTTTTTAAAATAAACCGTTAATTTAAGTGCTATATACCTTTTTTTAAGTAGTTTTTACGATTTTTACTTTTTAATAAGCCTATTATATACCTTTTAGCGTGTAGATCGATAATGTTTTTATTTTTATTAATTTTAATATTATTGTTTTTATTTAAAATATAGCTTTTTAAACTATTATTTATTAAGTTAAAAAAAGTGCTTTTAAATAAATTTTTTTTTATACATTATATATTATATTTTTTAATATGTGTTAAATATATATTTAATGTTTAATGTTATTATTAAATACTTTTTTATTACGGTTTTAAACGCTTTATTAAAGTTATTAATAATTATATTAATGCAAAAACTGTGGCAGTATAAGGTAGTATTGTGTGTATGTAAAAAGATAGGGATCTAATTCAATAGTTCGCCTGTGGCTCACTAGAAATAGTCCCCTTATCTAACCTATCTAATCTACCCTATCTTATCTTATCTCATCTTTACAAGAAGGTGCACCCCCTACTCCGTAGTGCCTGCATTATATATATAATAATTTAATAGTTATTTTTACAGCATATTTTTTTAACTTTTTAAAAACTTATAAAAATAATAATTGTTTTTTACTGTTAAAAAGGCAATAAATTACGGTATAAGTTATATAAATAGCAATTATGCTGTTAACTTAATATAAAAGCATGTTAAATTAATTTATTTTATATATATTGTTTATAAATTAAATTTTTAAAATTTTTTTTATATGTTAATATATTAATTAAACGTTTAAAAAATCTTTTTAATTTTTTTATTAAAACTGTTATTTTTACGATAAATTTAATATTATATTTTTTAAGTTTATAAGGTATATAAAAATATTTAAGTAGCGGTATAGTTTTTAAAGCGTAATTTGCGTGCTTTAATAAATATATTAACTATAATTTTTTTATTAAAATTAATATTAAAAAATACGCGTACGATTTTTTTTACAATATTAAATACCGTGTTTTTTAGCTTTATAGTAACTGTTTTAATAGTTTGTATAATTTTAAAAGTTAAGTGATTTTATTAATTATTAAAAATATAAAATAGCTGATGGTAGTATTGCATCCTATGCGAACCCCGCACAAGAAAGGAATAACTTAAGGAAGTACTTATGTACTTTTATAATATAAATAGGTCGCTATTTTCTTATAACAGTTAAATAAATAGTTCTTTTTTTAGATATTTTAATATATATTGTCTTACTTTATTACTTTGCTTTATTATAGTTATTGCTTTTGTTATTTATTTTACGTACGTACCTATTAACACTGATTAGTGTTGCTAGATTATAGCAACATAAATTAGTAAGGTTAAAAAAGTTACTGCTATTTTAATCGGAAAAATAATTTGTGGTAATATAAGCGATATTAGCAATATTTTTTACTTTATTTATACGACTTTATAAGTAACGGAAGAAACTTTTTTAAAATATATAATTTATTTTTATTATTTAAAACTTTTTTGTTATTATCGTTATTTACATTTTTTGCTAACTTTAATATGTTAAAAAAAAAGCGGTTTAAGACTTTAATATAAAGATCTGCTTATTAAAATCTTACTTAATAAAATCCTTTTATAAAACTATTTAAATAAGTTACGATTTTTAAAAATGTCGATTAAAAACTTATAAAGGCTAAGATATAATTAATTAAACTGCTTAAGCTTATATTAAGGCAACTGTTAGTTTTTTTTAACTTATTTAACCTGATGGTAGTTAAATAAGAAGAGATTGATTTTATAACAGCAAACATTTAAGAAAAAACAATATAGGCATTAGTTACACTCGCCGACTTTAAAGCTGCCGATATAAGCATGCTTAATGTTTAAATATTAAAGAAAACTTTAAAAGAATATTAACAACGGTTTTAAGGGTTTATAGCAGGCGATTTTAAGATAATGCTTTTTACTTTACGATTTAATTTAAAGAATGCGCTAATAAAGTAAGGCATATATGCCGGAAAAGGCAATTTTAAATATTTTGCAGTATTTGCTAAACTTATTACAGCTTAACAGCTGCTAATTTAAGAATTTAAGAAATTAAAAATAGTTAAGTTAAAGTAGCTGGACACATTAGCGTAAAAGATATAGGCGATTAAAACCAATAAAAAAATGGTTTATTTAAAATTAACTGCTTAATTATGCTATTTGTTTTTTTAATTCGGTTAGGTTGTAACGGAATTATTTAAATAATAAATATTATTTTATAAAGCTACTTACGGAAGAAATTTTCTTTTTATTTCTTATAACGTATAGTTTTAAACCTTAATTTACTATAGCGTTTTTTAACTAAAGGCATTGTTTTAATCGAAAAAAAGATTAAAAAAAATAAGATTACGCTTATTAACAGCAGGACTTAGTAGAACGTAAAGCGATTAACGAAGAGGTTTTATATTAAAAAAAAATCTTTTTATGCGAGAAAAATCTTAACGGTTTTTTTTTATATTGTAATAAATGCTTTTATTTTTTTTTTATTAGTTTTAAGGACTTTAGCTAATTTTTTCCGAAACTTATTTTAACCTTTTATAACCGCCTGCTGATTTTATAAGAAAACATACTATGCTTTCTTTTAACTTTTTTTTTTTTGCACTTAACTAGCCTTTTTCGATTTTTAATATCGCGTAATAAGCGTCTTACTAACAGGCTAACGAACGGTAAAAGGTGGCACTATAACCATTTTAACCGTATTTTAGTTAACTATTTATAGGCATACTAGGATACTTATACTTATTAAGGTATTTTTAAATGGGTTATTTAAGTTACTTTTTTTTAGGTTACCTTTTTAAGTATAATCTTGGTTATTATTTATAGGCATTATTTTTATTACTAGGACAGGGAACTTTTTTTTTATATTTAACAGTAAAAAGGGATAATTAAACTAAGAGAAAAACGGCCTTTTTTTAAAGAGGGTTAACGGGAGTTTTTTATACTGCCACTATTTTTTTAAATAAGGGATAAAGGCTTATAAGGACTTTAAAAAGCTTTGTTTTTTACTTTTTAATAAGTTAACTTTTTATTTTAAGTAGTAATGGGCAAAGGCATGAACGGACGCTTATACTAGTTAGCAACTAGGAAAAATAAACTTATTACGACATTTTTTTAGTTAAAGTTTTAAATAAGATGTATTTACTTATTATAGTAAGATATTTTAAAAAAGCATAAAATAAAGAAAATAATTATATTAAAAAAGTATATAATATTTTAAAAAATAAGTTTAAATTTTTTTTTAATGTATATTATATTATAAAGATCTAGCAAACTTAGTTTTACGCTGTTTTTTTAACAATCTTATTAAGAAAAGCGGCGATTTATTTTCTGTATAACGTATTATGCTATTGGTGTTTTACCGACATATACTTAGCTATAAAACGGCATTTTAATATAAAGCAAAATAAGATTTAATACTATTATAATTAAACAGC
The DNA here is from genome assembly GCA_018398605.1 of Biscogniauxia mediterranea. Taxonomy (NCBI): domain Eukaryota; kingdom Fungi; phylum Ascomycota; class Sordariomycetes; order Xylariales; family Xylariaceae; genus Biscogniauxia; species Biscogniauxia mediterranea. The sequence continues at coordinate 2,095,375 of JAGXTR010000014.1, read as the reverse complement.
TATTATATTTTTTAAAATAAAAGCTAAAAAAAGTAATAAAAGTAAAATAAATTTAAAAGTACTTTAAATTATATTAAATAAGCTTTTATTATGTTAAAAAGCTTTAAAACTAGACTTTAAAAGAAAACAATAATTAATTGCAGCAGTTTATAAAGCCTGCTGTAATGTTTTTTAATTGCAACACGCGTTGTTTAAACCTGTAATAAGATTTAAAAACTTTGCTAGCAAGCTCCGTGCGTTAATTAGCACATACGAGAACTTTAAAGGCGCTTATTAGTACTTATAAACCGAGGATAGCGATAACAGCAACAAAGACATTGCATAATTTTATACAGACCGCAAGTATTACCGTAACGATAGGGGAAGACGCTATTTTTTAAAACGACCATTAAAGCAGCAGAAATGTAGGTGTTAAGTATATAAAAAAGAAGGATGCTAGTTTATAAAATATTTAAAACGTGAATAAAAAGAGGCACGATTTTAATAAAAAGATAAAAAAAGTAATATTAAAGGTAATTATGCAATATTCTTAGCAGAATATAAGGGAATTAAAGGTGCAATATTAGAATTTAAGCAAAAAGAAACTAATGTGTAAAAATAAAATAGTTAAAAAAATAGGCAGTATATAACTGCGGTTTATTTATTTAATTAAATTTTTTAATATTAAGTTATATTATTTTTTTTTATAATAAACGAACTATTAATAAATATTACATTCGTTTTAAACCAATATATAAAAGATATTTTTTAAGGAATTATGCCAGATATTAAAGCAGTTTGCGTGTTAATAATAAAAAAAAGACAATGTTTAGCATTAATAAAAGAGTACTTTAATAAACAGTTAAAAATAAATTATAGTTAAGCAAGTAAAGTAAACATTCGTTTTAGCAATAGGTCCTTTATTAAATTATTAAGCACTGTTACGGTTAATATACTTTTTAGTTAAGTCGATTTTTATGTGATAAAAACAAACACTTTTTTTTTTTTATTACTTAAAGACATGGATTAATTAAGAGTATACTTTAACAATACTATTAACTAATTAATTAGTAAAAACGAAATGATAATTACAGTTATACGTAAATAAGGACACTTATGGTTTTATTTAAATAATACGATATATTTTATAGAAACAGAACTACAACGCATATATACACGATTTAGCTATTTAGCTGTAAGCAAGTTATATAACTTTTTAAAAAAAGCAGGATACGAGGTCGAGTTAAAAGACATTAAAAAGATTAATAAGTTCTATTATTACTATTAAATTAAAAGTAAGGCATTATAAAGGTTTAAGTTCAGCTTAAAAGATTTTAAGATGGACTTTAATTATAAAATCGTTGTAAACATTATATACCTTAACAAATGTCCGGTACTTTATGTAGTCAACACGGCTACAGGATTCCAAGCAGTACGGTTTATAAGAAATATTTCTACTAAGAAAATATAGAAAATGTTTAAATAATGCTAGATAAATACCTATTTAAAACCGCTAAACGTTATTATATACAACGTAAGAATAAATTTTAACAGCATAAAGTTTAAGAACAAGGCACGGCTTGCAGGCATTGTTTGCAAGTAAGTACCTATAAAAGCGCATTAGTTTATTAAAAAAATTAAATAATACTATAGCTTTATTTAACAAGCATATGAGATTATTTTAATAAAAATCGTAGGATTTAAAGCGACCTGTTTATAAATGGCAGTTAAGGCTGTAAATAATATAGCAAACTTTAACGGGCTTGTACTTATACTATTGGTTTTTAAGGCATATTTAAAGATTAACATAGATTTACTACCTACTTTATTTTAAACTTAAAAAGCACATGCTATTTAAAAAGTAATAATAAAAGTTAAGAAAATTAAAGCATAAAGGTTAATATATAACGCGTTAAACACACGAAACGGACTTAATACTTTAAAAACATTTTTTATGTCTCTTTCCTTGGAAAGTAATATATTAATTTATTGGAAAAAAAGGGGATAGTAAGGACTTTATAAAGTTATTGCAGTTATAAATAAAAACGTTACTATCGCTTTTAATGCATTAAAAGGGACATTAACGTTTTGCAGCTTTTACGTTAAATTATATATTTAATTAAAAAAGGAATAAAAGCTTTTTTAAAAACTGAAAATTAAACTTTTAAAGCCTTAATTCGACCTAGTAAAGTACGAAATTATCCTTAAAGAAAAATTGGACATTTTATACTATAAAAACGCTATATATATTAATATAAAAAAGAAAAACGACCAGGCTTTAGCGTTAAGATTAAAAGCTAAAAGAAAGATTACAGCTTTTAAAAAACCATACAAGGCATTGGATTTAACGGAACTAAATGCGCTGTTTGCAGATAGCATCTTACAACCTGCTATGTACGATAAAGCGATTTATTAAAAAGCCACCGTATTTAAGTCACAAATGGTTTAAAAAGTTAAAAGAAAGAACACTTTGGCCTTATACGAGAAATCCCGCCTAGTGGTGCAAGGATATGGAAACCCTAACAAGGACTTTATTATAACATATGCACTTACGATTTAAAGAGCAAGCTAACGATTGATTCTGGTACTGGCACTTATGCTTTACTAATAAAAGATAAAAATTATAATTTAGGATATTACGATGGCATATACTTAATTAAAAACACTAATAAAAAGGGTAATCTTTATACATTTATTATTAAAATTAAAAAATAAATATTTCAAGAGAACGCTTTTGCGCGTTATAAAACCATTATATAGATTAGCAGAATTAAGCACGTATTAGTTTAAAACATATTTAAAACATTATTAATAAAAATTAAATATAAGACCTTTAACGTTTAATTTATACTTGCTAATTATAAAAACTAACTATTTTTTTAAGATAACAGGTTTTTAAATAAATAACACTTTTAATATCAGAACCCTAGATTTTTTAGCAAAAAAGGATAAAGCGCTTAAAAAAGCGGAAATTAAAGCACGACTTTAAAAGATTCTTAAAAGCAGAGTAACGAAAAACTTTAACGGCTTTTACTTTAAAATCTTTATAAAAGGTTATAGTATTTTTATAACTTAAAAAAGACAAGCGGAAAAGCTAGAACTGCTAAATGTTAAAGCAGTAGACATAATTAAAAAGTACGTGGAATAAAAGGCAAAGAGAGCTTATATTTTTTTTATATACTAACCTAAAACAGCATTTAATTATTTTACGGCCGCTTAACACATTAAGCTAAAACTTAAGAAAGTAAAGATGTTAAATGTAAAAATTAAATAGCAAATGGAAAATAAAAAGTGAAAATTTAACTATATCGAATTAGACTTATAAAATTTAAGATTATATGTATTTATGAACGGATTTTTTGCAAATAATAAGAATATAAGCTTGTAAATTAAGTACTTTATTATTTTAAGAAATAAAAAGCTTGCCGATTAAGATAATAAACTTTAAGTTACTAGCAATATTATTTATTGGTTTTTAATTAAATATAAAAAGGTGATTAAGAGCGTTTTAGCAAGCGAGATTTACGAAATGGTTTAAGGATTTAACGTTGGTTATGTGATTTATTAAACCTTTAATATAATTATAAAACGTTTATTGTTTTTAAAGATCTTTTTTATTCTCTGTACGGACTTTTTTTTTTTATACTAATGCTTAGTGCAAATAAGAAGTATTTATAAAAAAAGACTTATAATTAATCTTATAGCTTTAAAGCAGTTATATAAAAATTAAAAAATTAACGATATCTGGTAAATTTATAGTAATTATAACCTTATAAATATAATAACGAAGGCATTATTAAATGAGATAATAAGGACGTTAATTAAAGCTAATATAGTAACTATTAAATTAAAAAGATAAGTAAAAAGAGAATAAATAGTTAATTTGCGACTTTATTGCGAAAAGAAAATAAAGTGAGTAATAGTAGTATTGCATTTTATGCGAACCTTGCATAAAAAAGGAATAACTTAAGGAAGTACTTATATACTTTTATAACATAAATAAGTCGCTACTTTTTTATAACAGTTAAATAAATAGTTCTTTTTTTAAATATTTTAATACACATTGTTTTACCCTATTACTTTGCTTTATTACAGTTATTGCTTTTATTATTTATCTTACGTACGTACCTACCAACAATAGCTTTAAAAACATTTTATGTATATAATGTTTTTAATTTTTTATATATTTAAACTTTTAACCGGCTTTTTAGCTTTTTTTTATAATATAATAAGTTAAGGCTTTTTATTAAAAGTAGTTTTTTTTTATTGTTTTAACTAACTTTTTTTTGCTAGCTTTTTTTATAATCGTTTTTTTTTATAATACTTATACGTTTTATAAAAGTAATTTTTAAAAAGCTTTAAGTAATTTTTTAAGCGCATAATAATTACAGTAAAGTTAATAGCTTTATAAGCATGTTTAAAGGTTATATTTACTTTAAAAAAAGTATTTTATATAATTTTTTATAAGTAAAAAAAAAATTAATATTAAAAAGTGGATTAAAAGGTAAAAAAGCTTTATAAGCCGGTAAAAGTAGCTTTAAGCTATTTAAAAAGCTGTTGTTATTTAAAAAATCCGAAAAATCCGAAAAATCTAAAAACAACGAAAAGTCGGCAATGGGATTTATTTTAATAACGTAAAAAGCTTTATATAGCTATTAAAATGAGGTTATTAAGTGGTATTAGTAAGTAATATAAAGTAAGTAATATAAAGTAGGTTTTTTTTACGCGACGCGATAACTGTTAATAACTTTAATACATTTATTCCGGTGTGATTTATACCTAGTAGGGGGTACTAAAGCTGACTAGCGATATCAGGTTTAGTGTGGTGGATCACCGTTATCCTAAGGCAAAGGCACCGTGACATTTGTCATTCCGCATCCACCGGTCCCGCTCCGCCGGGCCAGAACCCACAAACCGGGCTAGACGCACCGCGTCGAGTCGCAGTACACTACACACATCAGTCCAGTCGGTCTTCTGATCGGGATTTTTTCGCGGTATATTTTGTGGCGGGTAGACTACGTACATGGAATATATAGGTACCTACCTAACCTACCTACATCCTACTAACCTACTACCTAGTCGTATATCAATACATGGAACGATATAGTGGAGCCAGGTATGTATAGAATATTCCTATTATTAGTCGGTATGTATTACGTACCTAGGTAATCCACCCTGGGAAAAAAAGGGGGGGCCTCCCTGGAAGAAAAAAAGAAAAAAAAAAGAAGAAAAGAAGAATTTATGAATATGATATGATATGATTTTTTTTCTCTTTTTCTTTTTTTCGTCAAGGTTCTTTCATTCATTCATTCCCGTCCCATCTACCGATAATTCCCTGACCACACACGCACAAGCCCCCACCACTGATTATAACATCACAGTACTATAAGAAAAGGAGTGTGACTGTTGTAAAGATGATGGAGAGCTAAGTTACAGGGTCCTCAGAATGAGCCTTTTAGCACCCATCACGGTGTGCTGTACACTACCTTCCATACGGCGTACCTCCCCAAACTAGTAGTACCTACGTCCTAAGTGCACCGAGCTACCTACCTACTCCGTAGAGGCAAGTCTACCCGTCGCCGTCCCCGTTTCTTGTTTTCAGCCTCTAGGTTTTACACTACTTTCAATCCGTCTCGCGATAGCGTGGTTAGGTTATCAGCTCGGCGGCCTAGTGTAGCTGCGTAGCCGGTCGATTAGGTTAGGTTATCACCCTTGATGAGACCTAGGTAATAAATCGTACAGACGTTGATGTGAGGAGTGAGCTACGAGATGCGACGTAGGTACATATAATTCCCCGTCTAGCTATATCTATCACCTTGGGACTCATTCATACTCTGAAGACCGAAGACCTAGTACATAGACGATGGGGGGGAAATGGGACAATATACGTCATATTTCCTCAGGTAATAACCATCAAGCTTGCATCGTAGGAATGGCTGGCTTATATGTGCATGCAAAAATACACTAACCCTACTACACACAGTTATTCTCTCTCTTTACCTCTTTCTCTCTCCCTAGAGACGGGGAAGAAAAAAAAATCTCTCTCAACAAACCTACATATCTCACGCCACCCCTCGATACCTCGGTAGGTAGATAAATACTACTATAGCACATAAATCGAATCCCGTATAAAAAAGAAAAAAGTAAAAAAAAAGGAACCCGAGAACCCTAGGTCAAAATCGCTCCCAAGAAAAAAAATTGGACAGAAGAATATTGCGTAGAAACAAGTATCTGAGAGAGTAAGAGTAGAGACAGCAACCAACGCTCGAGATGAAGAAGGCGCTCCCGTTATATCTTCTTCTCTGCCCTGCGGGGGGTATAAAGTCGAAATCGTCTCTGGCACAAATTTGATAACGAAATTCAAAAAGGAAAAAAGAAAAGAAAAGGTAATGTCGTAGGTCCCAAGCTAGGCCAAGTGTGTGGTCTCTGTATGCATGTCAAGATGCATAGTAAAATAAAGTAAAGGATTGTGTATGTCGTCGAAGATTCATCCATAATTAAATCGTCTTTTTATGTTTTTCTTCTTTTTTTTTCCCCTCCCCTCCTAAATTTTTTTGTTCGGTCGAACCCGTGTATGTCTCTCTTTGTATATGCGTAGTAGATAAGTTGTTAAGGGTATTCCTCGATGTTCCCGTCCCGTATTTTTTTTTTATCATATCATGATTTTCGTGGTGTTTTTTGTTTTCTCTATCTGGCCCCTCCCTCCTAAAACGCCCCGACTTTTTTTTCTTGTTACTTGGTTCTTCATTTTCGTACACGATTCAACCCGTCTTTGAATCATTTAGGGGGATATGGGGGAGAGGTGAACCCCCTAGCAGGTCTTCCCGCTGCTCGCGCTTCCTCCTGCCCAGCCGGTCGCACCATTCTTCGGCACTGACAATCGTGCCGTCCAGTACACCGGACACTTGAGACATCATCTCGAGGCCTTCCTTGGCCAGGAGCAACACTCGCTGAGCACTCTCGCGCGTCTCCTTCTCTTGCGCCTCACGGCCTTCTTCCTCGCTAATTTCGGTGCGACGATTGCCCTGCTGGCTTTCGCTGCCCATCATGCTCGCCACGCGGAATCGCTGTGGTAGACTGGTGAGGTGACGTCGAACGAGCTCTCGCGCGTTCTCCGGTAGAGCACCGCCGGCGTAGCGGCTGACGGTGTTGATGACATCCTGCAATGTCTTGAGGACGTCCGACTTGAGGTCGGTGATCTTGGCAGCGAGCTGGCGCCTGTCCACGGGCTCGCCGGAAGAGACACCCTGCATGGGGTGGTCTCCGTCCGTGCCGTCCAACTTGGCCTGCTCGTACTTCTCCATCGTGGTCTTCAATGAATTGATCACATTTCCAATGTGTTCGTTGGCCCACCGAAGCCAGCTCAGGCAGTACTTCAAACTGCGCAAGCTCTCCTCGCTCATGGCAATGCTGAGGCCGGATGTCGACATGATGAGGCGGTGTTGCCATGCTGCATTGTGCGACCGGGACTCGGGCGGCGCCAAGTGCTCGGCGTACGGCGGCGATCGCATCTCGTCATAGGCCGGTAGGGTGTCGATGGTACTAGCAACAGACAGCCGCCGGTCTAGGGGGTTATCGAGGGATGCCCTCGGCGTTTGTGTGCCGGATTCGAGCTCGGGGGATGGCTCCCGGAAGCTCCTGGATCCGTCGCCGACTTTCCTTCGCTTGTTCGAACCCTGGTCGCCGCCATCCTCGAGATCGGAACCCTGCGACTTGTGCCTGTTTCCGCTGAGAAACCATCGCACGCCGCCCTCGACTCCCGTCACTCGTCCTACAGATCCGACCGTGTTCGCGATGGGTATCACATAGCCTTCGACGTATTCGGCGCTCGTCTTAAAGCGGGGCGAGTAGTTCTTGGAGTTATTGTAGGCCGAGGTGGCGCCTTCGATGGTGGTAGCGAGGAAGGGATGGGAGGTGGTGAGCAGTGAGATTAATGGTTCTGGCCGAGGTCCGTTCGTCGCACGGGGGTGCGGTGACGATGCGGGTAGAGGCGTGTGCTTGTCGGGCGGAGAAGATACGAAATCTGCAATGCGAGTCATCGCTTGTCAGTATGTACGTACGTACGTATGTATGTAGGTATGCCCGCCATTCGACATGAGAGAGGAGGGGAATAGGATAGAAAAGATTGGAAGAAAGGAGACGGAAAAAAAAAGAAAAGAAAAAGGAGACTGACCGGCTCGCAGGTCGCCCAGTGCCTCGGCAGCCATGCGTACGTCGGGATCATCGAGGCTCACGCTGCTGGCCCTCCCGTCCAACAGGCGATCGGGAGAGGCGGCGCTCACACCGCTGTTGCTGCTCGCATCTATGTCCATGCGTAGGGGCGAATCGGCGTTCTGCACATGGCTCGGGTTATAGTATGCGGTCAGCGGGTTGAGACTGGGCCAATGGGTCAGCGGAGGGGGCGCTGGAGGTGCCGGGGGCGAGTAGGCTGGCTCTGGCGGATGATGGGACGGGGTGTACAGGGGAGCGGAGGAGGAGGCTGTCAATGCCGAGAGAGAGGGTAGGACGTTGTTGTTGCTACTGTTGTTGTTGGTGTTGGTGTTGTTGGTGCTATGGTGGTGGTGGTGGTTATCGGACTTGTTCTTCTCGTCATGCTGTGTGCTCATAGGCTGCTTGATGGGGGCCAGCTCGGTGTCGGGGTCGTTGGGGAAGTTTAGTCGGACAGGGTCGAGGGAGGAGGGCGTGGGAGTGGGAGTGTAGGAGGGTGGAGGATATAATGGAAGTTTAAACGGCCGGTCTAGTCGGTCAAACATAGCCGTAGTCGGGTCGGACGACGGCGGTAGCGGTGGCGGTGGCAGCGTTTGTTTTCCCACTGCTATCGGCTGTTGCTGTTGGGTTTGTTGTTGTTGCTGCTGTTGTTGCTGCTGTTGTTGCTGATGTTGCTGTTGCTGTTGGAGCTGCTGCTGTTGGAGCAATGTGGTGGTAGTAGGACTGGTTGTATGCGCATGTTGCCTGTGCTTATGCCTGTGCTCATACTCATATTCATACTCGTGCTCATACTCATGCGATTTCTTATTGTCATGCTTCTGATCGTGGGTCCGTTGTGGGAGCGACATGTGATTGTACCGTTGTTGCTCCATGTCTTGGGTCTTTTTCTTTTCTCTCCCTCCCCCAATTTCCACTGCACTGTGAAGCCAAAAAAAAAAAGCGCTTCACCTCTATCTCTCTCACTTTTTCCCTTTCTTCTTTAGGGCTAGCAATGATGATAGTTGAGTACGATCATTTGCGTTGGTTGTAATATAATGTAATGTAAATGGTGTAGTTCGGAATTAGATTTCCACCGTCCTTTTTTGGCTTCTTCCTTTCTTCTTCTTCTTCAATGACGAGCCAGGAGCGCCCACGCACATGCGCGCGCAGATACAGACGGATCAATACAGGAAGTATGTGCGAGTGGGAATGCCGACCAGTGGCCCTCGGTGGTGGATATTTTTAATGTATGTGGACGTCAAATAGCGTTAACTGAAACTGTACCTTGGTATGGCTCGTCGTTAGGTGCGTGCTAGGTGCTAAGGAGCCTAGGTGCTTAGGTGCTTAGGTGCTATGTTAGTCTAGTGTAGTAGTTCACTGTCTGGACCAAGTTCCGAAAAAGACACTGTCCGACATAATACACACATAACACACGGCTGGGGTTGATGCAAGATACTTTGGGAATTGGTAGGTTGGTGATGTATGGCGGATGCGGGTATGTATGTATGTACGTGTGGGTGTGGGTGTGGGTTGTACGTAGGGTAAGGCAAGACCTCGGGATATGTTGTGGCAGAGGGGAAAGGGTTTAAAAAAAGAAAAGAGTAGGAGGTGGTCCGTAGATAAGTAAGAAGGAGGGATGTGAGTGTAAAAAGAAGCCAAGCGCAGGTGAAAAGTAAGTTAGACTTTTTCTTTTTTGGAGTGGTGCCGTTTACAAATTGTAGCGTTTGGTTTAACAGCGGGAAGACGATGGATAGCGATAAGTAGTACCTACTGTTAGTGGTACATTATGTACATACATACAGGTAAGTGGTAGCGATAGTTTGTAGTTAAAAATGTAGGTTAGGTGGGTATACCTAGTTGATAGTAAATAAGTAGTGTACTACTAAGGTAGGGAAGTGGAAATTGCATCTTGCAACAGAAGAATAAGTAGAAAGTAATGACGATTACCTTGTATACGCCAGACAACCCGAGTACCCGACTTTCTGTAAAAAGATTATGGTACGATGATCACATCGTGTGTGTGGGAAATAGACGATGATGGATGTGAAGAACAGTGCAAGTTAGAATGAATGATCAAGTAGGTATCTATCGGATACGGGTGAGAATGGCCATGGCCTAGGTATCTTAGGTACACATTTACACAAGCATACGCAATACAGCTACCACTATCTAAAACATAATGACTAGGTACCTATCATATGCGAATTCGGGGATGTAAAGTTCGGATTTCCTTGCGCTTTCTCGGGCGAGAGAAAGAGAAAGCCGCCGCACGTATTCCCCTCCCCCCATGTATCCCCCCGTGCTAAAGAGGCACCGCAGGTACCTTTGTAACAAGCGCTGACGAGGCGCAACCTTTCAGCGCCCTCCAACAACTGGGTCGTGTCTCTGATCAGGCGGACACCACTGCTGCAGGGTCCGAGGCTACAGGGGGTAGAGGGGGTCTAGAGGGTGGGCACAAGTGGATTTCGTGGATAAGATCGGGATCAAATGTTCCTAATGCTCCCCTCCCCACCCAAAGATAGAAATTCCTGTTGACCCCGTACGTACCAAGAAACGCAACGCATCTGTCGGCTTGTGAAAGTGAAAGGAAAAAGAGAAAGAGAAAGAAAAAGGAAAGAAAGAAAAAAAAAGCAACCTAGGGAGCCGGGTGACACCCTTCAAAGCCTCGCAGGATTTGCTTCTTTCTCTCTTTGGGGTGTCCTTTCTTATCTTGTCTTGTCCCCCTCCTCTCCTCTCCTCTCTCCCCCAAGCTGCGTCACTCACACTCACGATCACGATAAGCCGCCATCGTAAATATGTAAGTATTTCTTGTCAATATATATGTGCATATCCATATATACCGGTGTGGCCCCGTACATGTATGCATCTTACGATTACTATAATGCAAGCCACATGAGAGGATAAAAGGGGTGATACAGCAAATTGTATATTACGAAAACTGAATGTGGATGGCGGTGATGGTGATGGATGACAAATGCATCAAGAAGAAATGCCCACGGGGAAACCTAGGCGATAATCATGCAATCATCACACGCATGCTGCGGTGATGATGAAATATGAAAAGGGCTAGCCTAGGAGAGAAAAGAAGAAAAGAGACAGAAACAGATTAGCAGTTCCATGCCATTGCAAAGGCTTGATGCCGAATGCCGTCTATCCTCTCTCTTTCTCTCTCTCTCTCTCTCTGACTGCACTAGGTACTATAACAAGTCGTAATCGTGAGGTTCTAGGTACATTAGGTAGTCCTCCTAGTGTACCTAGCGCAGCTAAAGTAATGGATGTGTACACTACTTCGCGTACCTGATGTACCTGGCCTGCTGGGCCCACGATACAGAAGGAACACGGAGGTACACGCACGTGTCAAACAACTAGAGTCTGTCTGGACTGGACTTTGTCCCATCTGATCACATGCTGCTCCCATCCATCGACCGCTCCAAAGGTCCCGGCCATTAGGAGCCCCTGCATCTTCGCTTCCGACGGGGGGAACGAAGCAGGGCGACCCAAAGACGAGGGAGGCACTCCTGCGGATAAGAGCAGAATCCACTTTTGGAAGAAAAAGAAAAAGAGGCAGAGCAGAAAAGGGAAGCGGATTCGTCCATCACTACCGGATAGATGCTATCATATGCAAATTTTCTCATCCCTTTCAAACAGACTAACTAATACACTACTACATGTCAAACAAAAGCTCAATGCAGCCATGCTTGCTGAGTGGCCAACTGATATTCACTGCTCCGTACCGGACCGGAATTAGATGTAGTGTAGTGTACATCGTATCCATCAAATCAAATGGTTAGTGAGGCGAGGCGGAGAGGCATCATGAGCGAAATATATATCTCATTTAAGAGCTGCCGTCGAGCTTTTTCCTAGGTGTACCCCAGTCATTGGAATGAACCGTCGGAATTGTTGCGACAGAGTTCCCACTCCACTTGGGATTCAAGCTCAATGGCTACAATTACCTGCCTACCTATGTACCTAGAAAGCCCCTTTGATGCATTTTCCCAGGCTGTCTTCCAAGTTGTCAGGCTTCCTCGGCCACCCCAAGCTGCCAAGTGCAATAGCAGGGGGTTATTATGAACTCCATGTGACGGTATCAATTGCCGACCATGTGAAAAGAGACATGTCGAGGAAGCTAGACTCTTAAAACTGGGTACCGAGCAGAAACTTGGCGGTCCAGTCAGCACAAAGAGAACTGTCGACTCACCAATGAACGAGGGCGGCAAGTACATGAGGCGATCGGACCAGAGTGCGAGAACGTGCTGATTTGAGATTGAGAGATGAGAGATGATTTGTCCAACCAACACGCATTGGCTGGACCTATTATTAGTGTGAAGTCGGTCTGTCAAGTTCTGTTTGTCTTAGGATACGAGACAAGACGAGTCGGTACTTGGAAAGTTGGAGAGGACCGATAGGTTGGTCACACATGCAGAAGCTTGGTTACTAGGTAGTAGATATAATACCTAGAGTTTGATGATGATGATGCTGCTAAGGTGTTATGATGCATGTAGTGTCAATCTGGTTACTTCACAGACAAGCCAACCCGGGGAGAAGTTGAGGAAGATGTAATGGAAGCAAATGAGTACAAAGTATAAAAAAAATGTCTGGTGCCTCTGACGCCGCCCAAGCAACGTTATAAGTACTGTCAGGACGACAGATAATACTCGGGCAGCTCTTATGGCACCTTCATTGGAATCCTTCTCCGCGTCGCGAAATCGCAGTCATCACCAATGGCAACACGGTCGGAAGACCAACAGAATGCCGGCACCAGTCGTGGAATGGATGAGCTGCACTGTCTAGAGGACGCGTTGAAGAAGGGAAAGAGAAAGAAGAAATTGGCTTCAGCAAAAAATTTCATCGTGAAAAGGTATAGTGGGTGGGAGTGGATCCCAGCCAGTGAGGTCATGTGATTTGAGGAGTCATTAAATTAACTAACTAGTGTACTACCTAGCCACGCATGAGCCACTTTTCGGCAGGTTCAACCTTGGAAGTGCAGTAGGTAGCTGTGGCTGGTACCAGGTGCCCACTAAAGATCGAAGCTTAGGTGACTGACACCTTAGGTAAGGTACCTACCTGCACTAAGTAAATGCTTGGTTTGGCGAGGCTGCTACACTAACCAGGGCCCTACGACTGCCTACACTAGGTAGTACTAGTACGTATATCGACTTCAAGCGACGTGGGGGGAGTGACAGTGTCCCTTTCAAGATACCTACTAACTTACCAACTTCTTAAATTAAAGCATAACAGAATATACCATACCAATTCGAATAACCCCAACATCATCACTTACGGTCTTGGTCGCATGATATCGAACATATCGCCTAGAACGTCCAGTCTGGCCTCAGTGCCAATTGCGCCCCTAGTCTTGCTCTCCTAGTCTTGCTCTCCTGAATTCCGCATCCGACACCGACATCATGGCATCCGCCGTCTTCTTCCTCGACCTCAAGGGCAAGGTACAGCTCTCTCGTAGCTCTGCTTCTGTTCTGGACTAATGGCAATGCGTCAAAAATATAGACCCTGCTGGCCCGTAATTATCGAGGCGACATCCCCATGGCCGCCGTCGAAAAGTTCCCCATCCTCCTAAGCGAAGCCGAAGAAGAATCCTCTGCCGTGCCCCCGTGCTTCTCCCACGAAGGCATCAATGTGCGTCTGCTGCTCCCCCCAGCTTTCCACCATCGTCTCTTTCCTCCAACATCCTGACAGCTAGCAGTATCTCTACATCCGCCACAACAACCTCTACCTGCTTGCCTTGACAAAACGAAACACCAATGCCGCCGAGATCCTGCTTTTCCTACACAAGGTCGTCGAGGTGTTCACGGAATACTTCAAGGCGCTGGAAGAAGAATCGATTCGCGACAACTTCGTCATCATATACGAGCTGCTGGACGAGATGATGGATTTCGGCTACCCGCAGACCACCGAGTCCAAGATCCTGCAGGAGTACATCACCCAAGAATCGCACAAGCTGGAAGTACAGGCGCGTCCCCCTATCGCGGTTACGAACGCCGTGTCGTGGCGGTCCGAGGGCATAAGATACAGGAAGAACGAGGTGTTCCTAGACGTCGTCGAGAGCCTGAACTTGCTAGTGTCCGCCAACGGCAACGTCCTGCGGTCTGAAATCCTCGGCGCTATCAAGATGAAGTGCTATCTGTCCGGCATGCCTGAGTTGCGCCTCGGTCTCAACGACAAGGTCATGTTCGAAACTACGGGCCGCACCACCCGCGGCAAGGCCATCGAGATGGAGGACGTCAAGTTCCACCAGTGCGTCCGGTTATCGCGCTTCGAGAACGACCGCACCATCTCCTTTATCCCGCCCGACGGCGAATTCGAGCTCATGAGCTACCGCCTGAACACCCAAGTCAAGCCCCTGATCTGGGTCGAATGCCTGGTCGAGAGCCATTCCGGTTCCAGAATCGAATACATGCTGAAAGCCAAGGCACAGTTCAAGCGGAGGAGTACGGCCAACAACGTGGAGATTATCGTACCCGTGCCTGACGATGCGGACTCGCCGCGGTTCCGCACCAATATCGGCACCGTGCACTACGCTCCCGAGCAGAGCGCGATTGTCTGGAAGATCAAGCAATTCGGTGGCGGCAAGGAGTTTCTCATGCGAGCTGAGCTGGGGCTTCCTAGTGTCCGGGGAGATGACGAGCACGGAGGAGGTATGACGGGAGGGTTTGGCGGTAGTATGGGTGGCGTCAGTGCTGGCAAGGGCGCCAAGAGGCCGATCCAGGTGAAGTTCGAGATCCCCTATTTCACCACGAGCGGCATCCAGGTGCGGTATCTGAAGATCACGGAGCCCAAGGTACGTCATAGTCCACCATCTATCATTTTTTCTTTATGCTCTAACTCTCGAACTAGTTGCAATATCCCTCGCTGCCCTGGGTCAGATACATCACACAGTCAGGAGATATCGCGGTGCGGCTGCCAGACGCTGTATGAAAAAAAAATAGTTCATGTATGGAAGACGATATGATAATGTCAAAGGGGGAGGACGTTGGTCACACCGGGAGGCCAGAGGAAAGTTTCAGCTGCATGTGATATATCACAGCTGGTGAGCGATGGCGATGACGGGTCATTGGAGAGGGAGAGTCTAGGCAGAGAGCATGAAAGACGAGATCTGATTTCCGCAAAGCCCGCCGTCGCACCCCAGTCCAAGTGCTATACAGATTCTTTGAAGACTGTCATATCTCAGTGCCTAAGCAGCAACGATGTAGATCCACCCCGTCCATTTCTACAGTGGCGTCCCGAGATAGAAGCGAGCATACGAGATCCTGTCACTACAGGCTTTAGACTTTTATGATAACGATCCAGCGAGTATCACATCTGAACTGTCGTTTAGATCTATCTCACTTTGAGCATATCGGTGTCCATCTACACGAGACTCCTCACCTGTCACTTGTGAGCTAACTATTCAGGAGACCAGAAGACCATGTACAAAATGCCCTCAACCGCAGGTCAGTCGTTGCCCCTGAGTTCTCGCTCTCATCCACACACACAGGACCGTCCCCTACATCAGCTACCACTGCATACTCCTTCCCCCCTATACTCTCAGCTCTCCCAGAATTACCCTTCTCCCCCCGACCCCTATCACTGCTACCATGCGCCTCATCAACGTGCACAACCACGAGCTCCGCGAGTTCTTCAGCGCCGCCGCCGCGCCCCCCTACGCCATCCTCTCGCACACCTGGACGAGCGAGGAGATGACGCTGCAGGCCTGGGAAGAGGACGCGCCGCGGCGCCGGCACCCGGGACCCGCCCACCCCCATCCCCATCCCCATCCCCATCCGCACCCGCACCAGCACAAGCCCGGGTACCGCAAGATCATGTCGGCGTGCGCGCAGGCCCGCGCCGCCGCCGGCGCCGGAGAAGGCAGCAAGATCGACTGGCTCTGGTGCGACACCAACTGCATCGACAAGCGCAGCTCGGCCGAGCTGAGCGAGGCCATCAACAGCATGTTCGCCTGGTACCGCGACGCCGCCGTGTGCTACGCCTACCTGGACGACGTGGACGTGGGTATGAATAACCCCGAGGGCGGCAGCGGCGGCGGCGGTGGGGGGGGATTCGCCCGCAGCCGCTGGTTCACGCGCGGCTGGACCCTGCAGGAGCTGCTGGCCCCCGCCAAGGTGCTGTTCTTCGACCGCAACTGGAGGTTCTTGGGGGACCGCGCGAGGCTCGCGAGGGTCATCTCGGAGGTCACGAGGATCCATATCGGCGCCTTGGAGGATAGGGCGACTATCCATAAGTACTCTATTGCCCAGCGGATGTCGTGGGCGGCGGACCGGCAGACCACGCGCGAGGAGGATGTTGCGTACTGTCTGCTTGGGATCTTTGACATCAATATGCCTCTTCTCTACGGTGAAGGGCACAAAGCCTTCCAGAGGCTCCAGCATGAAATCATTAAGGTGTCTGACGACCAGAGTATCCTAGCGTGGGATTGGCTGGGAGGCCCTGGTGCACCACCGAGTTCTGTTCTTGCGCCGTCACCAGCTTACTTTTGCTCTTGTGGCTCCATTATCAGAGACCCAGGCATAGGACGGCGGCCATATGCAATGACAAACTTGGGTATATCTATTGAGGTGCTGATAATTCATACATTTCTTGGTGGTATTTCTTTAATAGGGTTGAACTGCTCTCGTGAACTCCATACCCGAGTAGAAAAGGACCATGATAGACTCCTCAGGGAAGAACCTTTCATTTCTCGGCGTACCCAAGTGTGGATTCGTATGAAGCTCACGGGGCAAGATTCTATATATGAAAGAACTCATCTCCCCTCTACGAAAGTGTTCCTAGATGATTTTTACATCGATGCCATAAAGAGCTCGGTTGAGAAGCTCTTCATCACAACTACATCAACGAATGATGTTTCGCATATTCGGACTTCCCCATCACCGCGACTTCGACAAAATGACAACGCAGCCGGGTTTGCTATCACCATTGGCTTCGGGACCTTGAGGACTCGGACGTTGACATATGAGAAGGCGCAATTTCCTGGAAATTTCTCTATTACTACTTTGAAACCGCGAGGTTATTCAACCTTATCACATGAACTCGTCTCCAATGGAGATTTCACCATCATCCTATCCATCTCTTGGGATCAACACGGGCGTCCACAGAAATGGCATCACACAGCGTTCTTCGATCCCGGGGGGGCTGTCGCTGGCGAGATAATTGTGGGTAATAAATGGCGTTATTTATTTGATGAACAAGAGGAAGTTGGTGGGCGTGATGTCATGAATAGCCTCACGCGGTTAATGTTGATCCATAAGCGGATTGAAGGAATACCTAGTAAGTCACAGGCTAGCTCTAGCCATGACTTATCTCCTCTTGTTCTGATGGAAAACCGGGTGTTCCAGGACCTCTTGGCAATTCCGCAAGTAGTAGTTAGGATTGTCTTCCAGCAATATCCAAAGAAAGGGTACGTTTTTTAGATATGCATAGGTATTCCACCTCAGATGCAGGAAAACCCATAGATATTGAAATGTATTGGTTTAGAAAGAAAGGATAGGGTATATTTTTGAGGAGGTAAGAATGATGCAGAGCTAAGTCTCTAACCTAGTACACCTGCAGTGTTCGCTACCAATTTATAGGGGTGCCACATTACACCAGACCAGTATCAGTATAACAATGTCGTGTATTCAGATAAACGTCCTATGTTACTACCATACTAGGTCAGTTCAAGGTCATCCCTGGCGTTTTTAGTTGGTATTGGCCCCTTATAGCTAGAGAAGGGCCCTTGGAAACGTAAAAGTTGAATGATTGTCCGCGCTCTATTTCCAGCATTTTTTGAAACCCTATCCTGCCCCAAGTCTGTTGACAGACATTGCTCAAGGGTCATGTTTTCGAGGCTTTTGTGTTGTGCCTTCCAGATCTTCAAGGTATCAAGGACAAAGACACCTGTTGGCACTTCCCAATAAGGTTTTAAAGGCCTAATTTGACTAATGATGTTATGACCCAAGAGGCATGTTATTTCGTACACCGATGCTGTATTGTGAAAAACGTCTGACAGAAAGATTCCAATATCCGCCTCCCTTATTATCTTAGCATCTCTATATTGAAAAGCTTCTAGCTTTCTCGATATGTCTTGATGTTGCTCATGAGAATCAATAACCCAGTAGTGGGAGCTGACGTATTCCCTTTTTCTGTAAGACCAGAATGAAAGGCCAACGTCGGTGATTTTGTGCTCGTTTCCATCAATGGTCTGTACATCAAGAGCAATAAACATAACCTTGGATTTGTCGTAATGATGCCAGATCTCTGCAAGTTTGCTGTTTTCTTCATAACATGATTCTAACTGCGCCTCTTCTGATTGTAGGAGCTCGTTCGTAGGTTGACTCGATGAAGTCTTCGGTGTCGTGGCTAATCGAAACAAATAGATTATGAATCTGTGAAGGAGAATAGCGAGAAGAACACCAGAGAGTAGAAATGCGAGCCGGATGAACCAATTTTGTGATAATTTTGGAGTCTGATAGCGCTCTGTATCTGCCATATTCGCGATATGGTGTCGATGTTGGTATACTGTCCGTATAATTTGTGACCATCATTTTTGTTTCTAGAAAAGGGGAACCACCTGTTCAAAACTTTGACGAGGCTCTCGAGTTCGACCCTCGAGTGCTTCCTACAATGAGACAATGGCATCATTGATTGCGGAGACTGCGGGAACTGCCGGATGCTTTGTCCAGACTTAATTATAGAACTCACCGGTCGAACTTGAGTCCTTCTTACATTAAGTGAGACAATAGCACCATGGACGGCAGGTATTCCCGGATGCTTTGTTCAGATTTTTACTATACCTAACCTCAAGCGGACACGGCGATCAAGCCACTTAGCTTGATATCGCCTCCATTTCATGACGGTGGCTGTGGTCCATTTTAATGGCTTCTTGGGATTCGTCTCGTGTGAAGGACTATAGTCCCTGGATCTACAGATCATTCGACACAGACTGCGGGAAGTTGCATTTTCACCTTAGCTCCCGAGGTCACTGAGACAGTGGAAATGAGTAGAGTCGGGTATAATAAACTAGGTAAGACAGTCTCTGGTTAGAATACTCCAATGCTCGAGCTAAGAGGTTAATCTACTCACGTAATAGTAATACTGTGGCTCTGATCATGTCGAGTATAGCCGTGACGGGCCCAAGCCATTCTTCTGGTAACTGGTTGTGCTATAAAAACAATTAGCTGGATGAATCTATGTCGTTCAGCCGTTCTTTAAGTAATAGTAACCGTGACACTCTGTGATCAATGCTTATAAGAGAGAGGCCATTGGTGTTCGCCCCCATGTTTTCCCCGGACACAGACGGGATGAGACCCCCACGCTAATCTCCACACGGAAAACTCCCCGAACCCCCGCGTGGGTGGGTCTCTTACTTCCACTAAAGTACCACCTAGAAAGAGACGGACAGCTGTCGACTCCAACAGCCAGCCAGCCAGCCAGCCAACCAGCTCATCAGCCAGCCATGTCAAGCTGACAAGAGGGGGGAGTCGGTCAGTCAAGTCAGTCAGTCAGTCAGCCAGCACAGAAAAGTATTAAGAGAGAGACAGATAGACTTATCTCTCTACTACTGCCTACTACTTACTACTAAGGTCTGACCCAGCCCCCCATCCATCGACTCCACCTAACCCAACTTTTTGGGAACTCACCTACTCCTGGAATAAACCTGTGCTATACCTATAATCGCGAAAACGGGTTCTAGCATATGCACGGCGGGAATCGCGATCGCGAACCAAGCTATGTCGCGAACGAATGGCGTCCCAACCGCAGCAGTCTTCTGGGCCGCCCGCCACCTCCTACAAGCGTGCGAGTCGCAAGGGCGCTGCGAAGAAGTTCGCCTGCAACTGGCCATCGTGCGGTAAGGTCTACTCGCGGGCCGAGCACCTCCAGAGACATCAATTAAACCGTACGTTATACCTCAGCTATATCATCGGATGGAGGTAGTCCCCTCTCGCCCCCTTACCCTTATCGTTACCTTGGTTAGATAGTATATATTTATATATCTATAGCTGCTGTGTGGGTTAATATGAGGATTCTACGTGATAAGTAGGTAGCTAACCCAACTCTCTTCGTTTCGTAAAGACAGCCCCAAGGAGATCTACAGGTGCGATGTCATCGACTGCACCCAGATGTTCGTCAGGCCAGACCTGCTGGCCCGGCACAAGAAGCGTCACTCTGATTCCTATGTTCCGAGGAATCGCACGAGCAGCTTCAGCGTGCCCTCAAAGAAGTCCTCTCAGAATATCCAGGCCATGCCCTCATCGGGTGTGGTGAATAACAATGGACAACCAGCCGAGACCACAGCAGCACCACCACCACCACAACAGCAACAACAACAACAACAACAACAATCACTACCACCATTATCCCAGGCGGGGACAACAGCACCTCCACCGCCTCCAGGGTTTGCTCAACAGCCGACGAGTGCTCCTCGGAATGCATCCGTACTGCTAACTTCGGACTCACCCGTCCAGGCTCAGCCCTCGCCCATGTCTGTGTCTCAGCCGAGCCCTCTGACTCACAGCACCACTCCATGGCCGCCCTCGTCTATGGATGGCATGAACATGATCCGCCAAAAGCCTGGCTTCTACCCACGTGACCAGGGATCTGGCATACACGATCACTCGACCTTTGTGCCGTTCCCGAATGTCCAGGTCCGGGGCGACCCCAACGACATGGGCGGGGATAACAACTTTGCCATGTGGCTGTTTGACCCGCAACGGAGCTTTGCCGATTTCAGCGTCGCCAACATTTCTTTCCTCGAAGGCGGGCTAGAATCCCCCTTCAACAACAACATCCACTACGACCACGAGTCGCTGACTAGCAGGTCTAACGTGGACCTCACGCCGCCGCGGCATCCTGATATGCCGGACGAGCTTATCTCCGAGTATCGCCGCCAAGAGGTGCTGCGATGGATCCAGACGAGCCACCAGAAGCAGACCAAGTATGATTCGAGGTTAGACAGCTTCATGGTCGATTCGGGAGGTGATATGCCCGGCTTGAGTCTGGAGTTCCTGAGGGACTGTATCCGGCATTACTGGGACTTTGTGTCGCCGCGTCTACCCATCGTTCACCAGCCCACCTTCTCTTCTAGCCGATGTTCGATATTCCTCCTGCTGGTCATCATCGCGCTAGGGGCTGCACAACTGCATACGCAATCTATGGCTGGAGACCGAGAAGAGTACCGGTGTCTAGCCGATCTCATCATAACGCACGTTCGCTGGGATATCCTCACAACCGACGAGGCCTCGCCTCCGGTAGACCTGGCCGTGGCACAGGCCTTGCTGCTCCTGGAGTTCTACGAAAAGATGTTCTCCTCGAGGAAGCTGCACGAGAGGGCACACATTTATCATCCGGCGACGCTAACCCTGCTCCGCCGGGGCAGTCCGCTGATCGGCAGGTCAGGCTCGGAATCGCCGCCCGAGGAGCAGCAGCAGAACGGAGTGGAGCACACGGCGGCGTCGGACGCGCGGACCTGGTGGATCCGCTGGGCCCAGACCGAGTCGATGCACCGCGTGGTGTTCGCCGCCTTCATGATGGACGTCATCCACGCCGCCATGTTCGGTCACACGGCAGACATGGCACCGCACGAGATCCGCCTGCCCCTCCCGTGCGACGACTCCCTGTGGTCGGCCTCGAGCCCGGAGCTCGTCCGCCAGAAGGAAGCCAACTTCCGCATGTACGGCATCAAGCCCGTGTCTTTCCTCGACGGGCTCAAGCACGCAATTCATGGCAAAGAGGTCAAGACGCATGCGCTGGGTCGCATGATCATCATGTGTGGCCTCCTCAGCGTCGGATGGCACCTCCGACGTCGCGAGACCCATCTGAAATGGCTGGAGATGACGTCGAATTCTTCCGATACGAGGGACAAGTGGTGCGGGATGCTATTGCGCGCGTTTGACGAGTGGAAATCGAGCTTCGACCGCGCTATACGTCCGAATGATGCCGAGACCGACGGCTCAGGCCAGCAGCCCGGGTCGAGCGGTCTCATCCAGAGCGCCTCCGTGTTGTACCATCTAGCCCACATCAGTCTGTATATCGACATTGTCGACTGCCAGGTCTACGCCGGAGCCAAGCGCCTGCTGGGGAGGAAGGTTTCTACCAGAGATTATACGAATGTGGGCTCGAGAATGACCTTGTGGGCGGACCAACCGGTCACACGAAAGGCGATTCTCCATGCCTTTAGGCTTTTACACCGAATTCTCATCGACCCGCGCCAGAAAAGGAACGTGCCGGTGCCCAATAGGGTTGGGAGCATGTATGGCATCCAGTACTCGACGCGCTGCGATACCGATCCCCATCGGCCGTGGATCATGTACTATGCTACGCTCAGTATCTGGTCATTCGTGCGAGCGTTGGAGTCGAAGAGGCAGCCCAATATGGTCCGGCCTTACTCCCCAGCTAGACATCGAAATCCCAATATCGTGATCGACTATCTCACCAGGGTAGCCAATCTGCACAGTCTCGACGACCCGGCCTCGGCAAACCTCCGCGAGGGCCTGCCGGAGCTGCTCGATGTCGTCGGCGCTCTTTCGTCCGATTCCCACTCGGAGCTGCTGCAGGAGGCGATTGGTCGGCTGGAAGTCTGCAAGGAGATGCTGCAGAGCGGCACGCCTTGAAACAAAGAATGCATTGTCGCTCTCAGACTCGAAATTCTTTGTTTCGTGAACTAGCTGCGACGTGCCGTGCTCTCAAACGGGTTGGTTACCTGTCATATTCTTTGTCACCTGTCATTGACCGGGTATCTGCAGCCAGCTTCGAGGTAGTCGAGTCCGAGACAACGTAGGTGAGTTGCCAAGCAACGTGACACTTACGTCCTGTACGGTGGAGAAGTCTTGAGTGAACAGGATCATGGTCGTTCGTTACGGGGGTACATTCCAGCGAGTTGGGACAGAAGGGGTCGAAGAAAAAGTAGCAAGGCAACTCTACTGGAGTCTCTTGCACATAACATCATATACACATACATACATAGCGGGTTACAAGTGAGTTTTGTGAAGATTTGAGGAGGTATGGGCGGCAGATTTGCAGACGAGGAGGAGCACGCTCGATATATCACGACTGCATACCCAGGCTGGCTACCAGAGAGCTAGTTCGGGGGCATCTACTAGTCACTCAAAATAAATTCGAATCACCTTATTTTATGATCACTGTCCTTAAATTTTGCTGTATATGAAACTAAACGTATTTCTTCAAGGTATATATAAATGACCACGGTGATTTAGACGTGTTCATGACCTACCTTGCCATTTGTTCTCGCTCGTCAGTGACATAAGGAAAAGACTTACCGTCCCATCCGTCAACCTATCTTATGATAGTATATATAGATTAACAAGGGGAAAAAAGGTGTATATATTAATAAACGACAAAATAGGCCGGGCTGTTCCCGCCGACGATCCCGGGGAACCCCGCGAGCGCGACGACGGCGCGCCGGAAGGCCAGCTCGTCGCTCGGCCGCAGCGCCTGCGCCACGAGCTCCCCGACGCCGCACACATCGTACAGCGGGTGGTGCCGCTCCAGCGTCTCGCAGTGCAGCACGAGCTCGCGCATGGCGGCGCGCGGCACGGAGGTCAGTCCCCCCGCGCCCGCGAGAGACTCGAGGATCCATGCGCACACGCAGCTCAGGCACTGCCCGCGCGGGGTGGTGCGCTCTTGGATCTCGCGGTCTGGGACAGGGGGGGAGGGGGAGGGGGAGAAGTCCCGCGTCATGAGGGCGTGGCCGCAGGAGAATTCGGAGATGGTGGTGAAGGATGGCATTTTGGAGGAGGTAGGCTGCTGTGGATGGTTAGATGGATGGGATGGGATGGAGAGGATAGGAGAGGAGATGGGAGAGGGCGTAGTTATATATGTGTTTCGATTTATGCCAGTACCCGTGTCTTTATTGTCTACCCCGTCAATGGGATTGTCTAACCGAACGGCTTTGTGAGGTCCCTGTCCGTGGCCCAGGGGACAAGCAAGCTAAGGGCGAACAATGCTCTTGTCTCCTGAATGTCGACCGCATTGTGCGCTGTACATCTAGAGCAGGTCCTGCTCGTCCACGACATACGCACATACTCCCTCCTTGGCAAACCGAAACAGTAGAGTGTAAAAGAACGACGTGATAGTTCCTGAACTGTTCTGTCCTTGTCACACGACCGGCCGCGTTCGCAAGGGATATAAATACCTAGCGTAGCCACATCGTCATGGGTCTATCGTCTTTTGTCGTCAGTCACCAGCCTAACCTAGGTAATCTGGACATACAACAATAACAACAAGCATCCAACCCTAGAACTCACCTTTATCCACTTCCACTTCTGCAAACAAGAACCTGTCCGTCCCGTCACCGCCATGGCCCAACACACGGCCACCATCGACGACCTGCGCGCCTGGGCCTGCGGCCACACCACCTCCGTCGCGGACGCCGCCTTCGTCCTCTACGCCGTGCCGCCCTCTGCGCGCCACCGCGTCGCGCCGTTCCCCCGGCGCTGCCCCGACTGCCGGCAGGCGCCCCTCCACGCGCGGCTGCAGGCCCTCGAGTCGATGGCGGCGCGGCACTGCGGGGAGATCGCCGAGGGCGCGGCGCGGCTGCGGCGGCACATCGCGCGGGTGACTCGGCGGCACCGCGCGACGACGTTCTCGCCGCCACCGCCGCAGGGGGGACACGGCGCGGCGGCGGCCGAGCTCACCTGGCTCGCGCTCGAGGGCACCATGGTGGCGGGGCGCAGGGCGGAGATCGACGACGTGGAGGACGAGGCGCGGCGGCTGCGGCGGCGCCTGGGGTTCCTGCGGGACGTGGCGGGGCTGATGGGCGGGATCGCGCGGAGGCCCGGGGGTGGGTCGCCGAGGATGAGGATGAAGAGGAGAGGCAGCAGATGCCGCGGGTGGGTAGGCTGTGCGACGAGGTCGCGGGCTACGCGGAGCGCGTGCGCGGATGGGTCGAGGGGCAGATGGCCGAGAGGGCGGCGGAGCTCGACGGCTTCGAGGCGTCGGTCGCGCACCTCCGCGAGATGTGGCGGGTCCAGCAGGACGTGGGCGGCGAGCTGCTGCTGCGTGGTTCTGCGCGTTGGGGACCCAACCCTGACGGGGATGAGTAGATGAGGACTAGTGTTCGGATCTGTCTCTGTCTCTGTCTCATAACCGCGGGTCTTTTCCTGGATAAGTTTATCCTTTTTCCTTTTCTCTTCATCTCTTCTGTCTCATCTTTGTTATTCTAATCCTTAGGTTCCTGGAAGATATTTTCGAGTGTATTCACATACCAAGATCTCAGCGCAGGATACTCCGTGGCAAGTGCCCGAGCTGCAGCTGATCTCATATTCCCTACCTCTCACCCCCATATGCTCTCGCAGTGCGGAGGCATTCCACGGATCTGCCCCAGATGAACACGGCAAGTGCCCCAAATGAATGGAATTAATAAGTATTAAGAACCCCCATCTGATGTACCTAGTGAACCTCCTAATATTGATATTTTTCAAGTGAAAATATGCTCATCCCTCACCGTAACATGCAACGTAGACCTCGGAACGAGTGTTCGTACGGGTATTAAACCATGGACTGCTGATGATGATGATAGCTCTCAAGTGCCGAACATAGAGGGGTAAGTACGTGATGTTGCACCCGAGTTGATGAAAGATCATGACCTTGGTATATTATGTTTCAAACGAGGCCCGAGCTGTGCTGGTCAAAATAACTGGCTTCATATCATAGCATGTTGGACAAGTACACAATACTCACTTCATAAGATACGATTCTTTCGTCTTATAACAACCAATTCCTTCCCCCTATAGACCGAATTGGACATAACCCAAGTAAATACCCAAGTAAGACCTGGAGACAAGTGAAGTCTAAGACTGGAGGCCCGCCCATCCCCACTAACAGGGCTGCCAAGACGGATACTTCAGGGCTACACGTAGTAAGCAGAGGGTCCCCCCTTTCCATCCCCCCTGTCCCCCATCGGGTTGGGCCGCTCCAGCTGTCACTCTTCCTCCCTTCCCCACTTGCATCATCCAGGGACCTACATACCTAGGGACCTTATCGCATAAGTACATAGTGCGACCGTGCCCTACCTAAACCTCTCAGAAGTGTCTACAATCTTATACTCGAGTCGTCTAGGGGGAAAGAATTGGACGGTGTGATTTTATTTTATTTAGGTATTTACCTATTTTAGACAAACCCCCAAAATCAATATTCTACCGATAACACCCTCTTGTTAAGGAAGTAGACAAAGTCCCAACCTTCTCCTCTCTCGCTAGACGGACGGGACACACCGTACCGTAAAACTCAGCTGAGAGAAAAAGAGAAGGAAAAAAAAAAAAAACTACCTACTAAAATCTTATTTCCACTGATCCGACATCGCCACAACTACCTAGTTTCAGCTCTGACTTACCTACTTATATACAAAACAATTGACTGGGGTCACTTCTATTTTGTCATTATTTTATTGATAATCTGGGAGGGAACCAAGAAATAAACCTGCTAGAGCCTTTTAAACCACCAAGGCAATACCTAGTATAGACAGAAACATTGGATACCTAACAAAGGGACCAAAAAGGGGATTGATAGACCCTATTGCATTATATACGGCACTGCATTTGATTTTGCCACGATGGCCTCAACCAGCAGCGGCAGCGGCAGCAGGCAAGACCGCGACGTGTCCGCCAGCGAGACCACACCCCTCTTGGCCGCCGTCACATCCTCCTCCTCCTCATCCTCATCCTCCTCGTCCGCCGCCGCCACCCCGGCCGGGGACTCCATCATCACCAGCGCTCCCCCCCCTCTACTAACAACAACAGCAGCCGCAGCCGCAGCAGCAGCAGCAGCAGAGGAAGACGACGACGAAGACGAAGACAGGCCCCTGCCCAAGGCGCAGATCTTCTTCCTCTGCTACGCGCGGCTCATCGAGCCCATCGCCTTCTTCTCCATCTTCCCCTACGTCAACCAGATGGTGCAGCGCAACGGTGGCGGGAGAGGCATCCCCGACGCCGACGTGGGCTTCTACTCGGGGCTGATCGAGTCGCTCTTCTCGCTGACGCAGATGGTGGTCATGGTGCCGTGGGGGCGGGCCGCCGACCGCGTCGGGCGGCGGCCCGTGCTCGTGTTCTCGCTGGCGGGAGTCGCGCTGTCGACGGGGCTTTTCGGGCTCGCGCGCTCGCTCTGGCAGATGGTGCTGTTCCGGTGCGTGGCCGGCGTCTTCGCCGGCACCATCGTCACGGTGCGCACCATGATCGGCGAGCACAGCACCCCGCGCACCCAGGCCCGCAGCTTCAGCTGGTTCGCCTTCGCCGGCAACCTCGGCATCTTCCTCGGACCCCTGATCGGCGGCGCCCTCGCCGACCCCGCCGCCCAGTACCCCCGGCTGTTCGGCCGGGTCCGCTTCTTCGTCGACTACTCCTACGCGCTGTCGTCCATCGTCGTCGGCTGCATCGGCCTCACCGCCGTCTTCACCAGCGCCTTCTTCGTCGAGGAGACGCTGCACCACCGCCGCCGGCGCGCCGGCGCGGCCGCCCTAAGAGCAGCGCCGAGGCCGGGCCCGCGTCCGACGCGCCCGCCAAGTCGACGATGACGACCTGGGACCTGGTCAGGGCGCCCGGCGTCGGCGCCGTGCTCTACAACTACGGGCACGTGATGCTGCTGGCCTTCGCCTACACGGCCATCGTGCCCGTCTTCTGGTTCACGCGCGTGTCGCTGGGCGGGCTGGAGTTCTCGCCGCTGCAGATCTCGCTGTTCATGGGCCTCACGGGGCTCTCGCAGGCCGTCTGGCTGCTCGTCTTCTTCCCGCCCCTGCAGCGCCGCCTCGGCACCAACGGCGTCATGCGCGCCTGCGGCAACGCCTACCCTTTTTTCATCGCCGCCATGCCCCTGCTGAACCTGGTCCTGCGCTGCGGCACCGCCCGGACGGCCTTCTGGGTCCTGATCTCCGTCGCACTGGTCTTCGGCCCCGGCGTCAGCATGGCCTTCACCGCCGTGCAGCTCGCCCTCAACGACGTGTCGCCCTCGAGCGAGACGCTGGGCATGCTCAACGCGCTCGCGCTCACCATCACGAGCGCCCTGCGGTCCTTCTCGCCGGCCCTGTTCACCAGCCTGTTCGCCCTTGGCGTAGGCAGGCAATGGCTATGGGGATACTTCGTGTGGGCGATCCTGATTGCCCTAGCCCTGGGCTTCACGCTGGCCACGAGGTTTCTGCCCGAGGTCAGCGAGAAGATACCCGACGACGACAACACGACCGAAGAGGCAGAGGAAAGCTCGGAGGAGGATTCCGATGTGACGATCCGCGGCTGAAAACGTTGCATTGGAAATCATGGCATACACGGCTACATGGTCAACGATATATTATGAGAGGAATATAGGTAGATTCGTGAATTACTAGACCATCCTGCCCAGATCTTTATATGGAAGCATTGCATGCTCAAATAAAGAAATAAATGCCCATAAATTCATTTCAGTCCCAACACATACACTCATGTCAAACGTTATCCCGAGAACCTTCTATCTAGAACGCCACCCGATGCCATAAATAATTTTTTCCATCTAGTAGAACAGGTAATTTTTAGCCGCGATTCCGGTTACTTAGCCACCGCTTGACGATGAACTCCCGCACTTTGTATCGTTGGAGCATCGTCGCGATATCTAGTGGCTCCTCGCTCGGAGGGGGGACATCGACGTAGACGAGAACCAGCGTCTTCAATGCCGTCGCCTGCACGCGATTGATCGCGTGCAGCCAGTGCCAAGACCGGCGTGGAGGCTGGCGCCCTGCAGCTTTCCACTCGTCGGCCGTGTATGCAGGCAGGACGATCAGAGCGAATTCAGCATGGGCAAACACGGGCCCACGGTTGTACAGCAGCCAGTCCACGCCGAACTTGATACCTGGCCTCACGACCCAGCCCAGAGAGCGGAAGTGGTGGTACACTACATAATGCAAGAGGAACGAATCGTCCGGCTGCAGGTCTACGGTCCTCGGGGGGAAATACGAAGTCTGGCGGAATAGCGTGAACAAGTCTTCCGCAGACATGGTTCTCCCCGTCGCCGGGTTTACTACGGCCAGGACGCCAAGGGCAAAGACGAGGTAAAAGGTTTCTTCCAGGGTTAGCTGTAGATGTTCAATGTCCACGATCTCGTTGGTCTGCTCTGAACCTGTTTGGGATGCCGTATCCTCCGACGAGGAGCGAGCTGGGCTCGGGCTCAGGCTGCTACCATTAGCCAAGGGCGAGTTGCCATTGAGAATAACACCGTTTAGCGATGCTTTGCCATTCAGCTGCAACCCGTGACCGGGACTGGGAGGATCTGATAGCCCAAAGGTAGTCGACTCCACATTTGGCGAGAACCGCACACTCTTGCGCCGTTTGTTAATCGTTCCGTTCGGCTCCGAGGACGGCGGCGTCGACTTATGAGGGGAAGTAACTGTGCCGTTGGATGGAGTGCGTGGGCGTGAACCGTTTTCCACAGGTTTGCCGTTCGAAGCAGAGGGGGAATTGACACGGGCAGTAGCAGGAGGAGGAGCAGCAGCAGTGCCTGGGGTTACGCCCCCATTGGCAAAGCCGTTCAGCAGGCGGAGTTGCAGGTCTTGCTGCGAATTGGGCAGAGCCAGCAGTTCGGCGGGACCGACAGGGGCTATCCAGGCCTCCTCCATCCGCGTCTTGAGGATGGCTTCGTGTTCGCGCCTCGCTCGATCCCACTTCATCTGCTTCCGCTCCTCGCGCCGCTGGACGGTGAAATTCTCGGCGACGTGAGCATCGCGATTCCCCTTTCGGACCTGCTCCCGCTTCAGCCAATTGGGCTCGCTCCGGCTGTAGACTCCCTTGCCGAAGAAGCCCTGCTCCCATAGGGCGCGGACGGACTTGGGGTCGTGCACATGGACCGATCTGGTCTCCCGCGACCAGGTGCCTACATGGACCACTGAGGGCTCGAGGGGCGGGGGCCAGACGAGCTGGCTTACCCACGTGTACACGACGTGGAACAGCGAGAGTGGGTTGCTGGGGTAGAAGCTAGACAGAGGATAGGTGCGAATGGGGGTGGGAAGGGCATAGGTTTGGTTCAATGAGCGTCCCTTGGGGGCAGCCTTGGGGGCTCCCTGCTTTACTTCGGGTCTAGCTGTGGCCGTAGTAGCAGTGACAGCAGCAGCGGCGGCGGCATCATGTTGGGGCAAGCTGGACTTGGAGGAGTTGATGGTATCTGCCATGGTTGCCGCACCTCATCTCGATATGCTGGAACCGCTGTTTGTTAGCTTGTGACGAGACAGTGTTTCTCAAATTGCTGCGGCGGCTAACGAAATAAAATGTAGAGAAATAGTTGTTCGCTCAGATACCGTTGTAAGTCTATATTTGGACACTCATCGAGAATAGTGTATACTATTCTCTAAGTTCCGGGTAATGGGTGTCATCACCGCGATACAAGATGGGATTATGTGCGTTCTTCCCAGAGGTGGGATATCCGGAAAGCACTGACAATAGAGAGACGACTTACAGCATTGAGGTCAATTCTACGTCGATATGGACAGCACCGACCTGGTCTGATCTGATCTGATAGCCGCGGCAATACGCAGACTACAGAGAGAGAGAAGAAAAAAAGCTCGCACAAACGGAATATGTGGGTAGATGATGGTCAAGGTAAAGGAAGAGAGAATATTAAACGAGGGGGTAAGATAAATAGAATATAATGGTATGACTCGTAGCAGGAGATAATCACATGTCTTCTCATACGAATGAGGCTTTTCTTCTTCTTCTTCTTTCTCTTGGTCTTCTCCCACTACGTGATGAGTGAGGTTTTGGGCGAAGTTTTTTTCTCTCTTGATGGTTCGAACAATCAATGATCGGCAAGAAAAAAAAAGAAAAGGTGACCTAGGTTAGGTAAGTACCTAGGTACTAGTACCTTTTTTCTGTGACGGAATATCTCGGTACCGGGATTTCGTCCAGTGCGATTGAACCTTATTGCAATTAAAAAAGCCGTAAGGTTAGTGGAGTTAACCGCAGTGCAGGAGGTTCGTTAGGTACCTACTAGGTCAGCTGTAGGGGTTGTGCTGGTGGTGGGGTAGGTGTATTCCGGTAGTACATATGCAAGTAGGTAGCCTTATAACCTTTTGCTTTTTGTGCACAAGGCTGGTGTTGGGTGCTTGGCAGTTCTCCATCACCTCTTCATCCCATTTCCATACCACATTACATTAATTGGAGTTGCTTCAAGTCCGGTTTAGTTATCACACCAATTACTCCCTCCATTAATTCGTATTCCTCATTTTTCTCCGAGTCCATATCATTGCTCGCATAGCCTAGGTTAGCTTGGAACAACGGAAGAACAACCAACAAAAAGGAGGTGAAGAGGTTCCCAGGGCAGTAGTAAAGATGGAAATTCCCACGATGCGCTGCTTGTGGGTCGTCACCGGTTGGAACTTGAATTCGATAGACTAAGTTAGTAGTGGCACTCAACCAATGAACCAATTCTCTTCTTCTCCTTCTCGCGGATGCAACGGCGATTGGATTCTCACCGAAAGAAAATCAGAAAGTCGGGTCTACATAGTCGAGGTGGTTCGGGTGCTTGAAATGACGATTGCCAATATCTGTCACTAGGTATTTTCCTCCTCGCAAGGGTTCAAGTCTTTTTTTCTTTTTTTTTTCTCTCTTTTTTTTTCTATACGCGTATTTCTGAGAACAGTTGTACTTGTTACATCCACCACCACCACCACCTTCATCTATCCCTTATTCGTCTTCTTCGTCTTCTACGTCTTCTTCTTCTTCCGCCATGCTCATATGCCGATGCCTCCTATAATACAAGTTCTGGCCTGCGTGGCACTCGTCTGGAGTTGCATCGTCGTTCTCGTCCAATGCCTGGGCAGTTTCAAGATGTGAGTCCTGCACATGACATAACAAAGGCAAATAACCCTGCAGCTCAAGTCGCTGACCCTGGAACCTGTTCGATGATATCCTCAGCTTCCGTCATTACTCATCCATACCGAGAGAGCCCGTCTCTCCCACCCTACCTAAAGACGAGATCCCCCATGTCACGATAATACGACCGGCCAAGGGCTTAGAGCCCGCCCTCTACGAATGCCTCGCCTCCATCTTCCACCAGTCCTACCCCAAGGACAAGCTGACCATCTACTTCTGCGTCTCCTCCAAGCAAGACCCGGCCTACCCCATAATTCGCCAGCTGCTCGACGACTATCCCGACTTTGACGCGAAGGTGTTCGTCGAGAGCGAGGACCCCTATCTCCACGGCGACCACGGCAACGTCAACAATGTAGGGCCCAACCCCAAGATCCGAAACCTCAGTCGCGCGTACCGGGAGGCGAAGGGGGATATCATATGGCCTCTGGACTGCAACGTGTGGATCGCCAGGGATGTCGCCGGCCGCATGGTCGACAAGCTGTGCGGATACCTGCCCGACAACCAGCGAACGACGCCCTACAAATTCGTCCACCAGCTTCCCTTGGTGGTGGACACGGTGACGTCTATGAGCCACACGAACGCCGAAGGCCAAGCCCTGCTCTCCGGGTCTGCCGTCACCGGCGGTTCCGACACCCAGAGCAGCGTCGACGTGCCGTCTTCTGTCCTCTCGCGATCCTGGGCCCACGGCGGCGGCCGGTTGGAGGAGATGTTCATGGCCACCTCGCACGCCAAGTTCTACGTCGCCATCAACACCGTCTGCATCGCCCCCTGCATCGTCGGCAAGAGCAACATGTTCCGCAAGTCGCACCTCGACCAGGCCACCGACCCCGCCCGCAACCCGATCCTCAAAGGCACCGCCGCGACTCTCCCTCAGGGCCTCGACCATTTTTCCTCTTACATGTGCGAGGACCACGTTATCGGCGATCTTCTCTGGCGGACGAAGCTCCCCGGATTCAAGAACCACTGTCTCGTATTTGGGGATCTGGCCATCCAGCCCATGGCCGGCATGTCCATATCCGCGTACGCTGCCCGTCGAGTCCGGTGGCTGCGTGCCAGGAAGTGGACGGTGCTCTCCGCCACCCTGGTCGAGCACGGCGTCGAGAGCCTGGTCTGCTGCTTGTACATGGCCTTCGGGCTCACCTCGCTCCCCTGGGTCCACGACACCCTGGGCATCGCGCAGACCTGGCGCGCCTTCGGCTGCTACTGGCTCGCCGGCGTGGCGCTCTGGATCCTCCTCGACCGCGTCGTGTTCAAGAAGCTGCACGCGGGGCAGAGCATCCTCATCGACGAGGACACGCCGACCTTCGCCCGCGGCTCGCTCCGCGGCGGCGCCGAGAAGCGCCGCTTCGACGAGTGGTTCCTGGCCTGGCTCGGCCGCGAGCTGCTCGCCCTCCCCATATGGACCTGGGCCGTGCTGCTGGGCACCCGCGTCGACTGGAGGGGCAAGAAGTTCCGCGTCCGCTCCGACATGCTGGTCGAGGCCATAGACCCCGAGACGAGTGCTACGACGACGACGACGGAAGAGGAGGGTAATGATAGGGCGGCGGCAGTGGCCCGGGGGAAGATAGATTAGAGGGAGGGGAGAATAATCATGACCATGTTGCATATATACCTATAGATAGACTAATAGACGCATATTCTAATGACAGACCTTTGCTAATATTGGCCGTTTGACCTGCCTAGTTGCAGACATATACTTAGGCTAGCCACTAACACGCAATAATAGTGTAGCGGGAGGCCATTGGAAGTGGCAGTCCATTTCTATCTACCGGCTGCCCTTACTCCCTAGCTGCCGGGAAGAAGCACCACCATACTTATCTACCTATCCTCCGGAGAACTCGCACGGTAATGTATTGCCTACGACTAGATTCACGTTCATCACGCCATAAGAGGGAGTAGCGAAATACTTGAGAAATACACATTATCATTAGCATTACTAGGTACTTAGGTATACATACAATAATACGTCGTACATTTGATCCAATCCCACCCACCCAGTATACACACATCCTTGTTTCCCTCCCCTATACCTTTCTCTCTCTCTCTCTCTCTCTCTCTCTCTATCCTCTATCACCCAGCCCAGCCTAACCAAAGCCAGCTCGCCAAACCCAAAACATCCCGAACCCGGTCTAATTTTGGCGATACTTCTCATACCACAGCATGCGATAGTGATAGCAGGTAAGACGTGAATAAGTAAAATAGCACAAAGATGATGATGGTGATGTAATTAAACCGTAAAAGT
The DNA here is from genome assembly GCA_018398605.1 of Biscogniauxia mediterranea. Taxonomy (NCBI): domain Eukaryota; kingdom Fungi; phylum Ascomycota; class Sordariomycetes; order Xylariales; family Xylariaceae; genus Biscogniauxia; species Biscogniauxia mediterranea. The sequence continues at coordinate 2,061,139 of JAGXTR010000014.1, read as the reverse complement.
CTCGTCGAGTATTAAAAAAACACCTCAAACACAACATGCTTTTTTTTTCATCGTTTTAATTGGTATGGTATGGTATGATATATGGCATGGTGTGTGATGGTTAATGATGATGGGTATAAAGAGGTAGGTAAAATAGGTAGGTATAAGTATCAGTAGCGTTAGGTAGGTAGGTATAAAAACACTTCCCTATTCCCCAAAACACCCCCAAGCCCGCTCGCTTTTTTGGATGTCAGAAACACAGATATATAAAAAAAAGGACTTTGGTATATCCATCAACCCACCCACTTCGCGCTGGTAAACCCGCATGCGCGCGCATACTCACGTCTATATATAGATAAGAGTCAAGAAAAACTGAGGTAAGCAGAGCAAGTTGGTACAAGTTATCAGTGAGGTAATGTACGTGAAGCCAGTCAATGAATTACCGCCCCTGTTTTTTTTTGTTCTTTTTCCTGGTTTTTTTTCTTGGTTTATATTTTTCTTTTCAAAATCAGTTTTGCTTGCCCGCCGCCCCTGCGAACAGACATTGATTGGTACAAAAGAACCATGTGAGCTTCGTATGGGGGTGAGTAGTTAAATCAGTCCAAGCCAAAAAGACAAAAACATTCGCAAAAGAAAAAGAAACCAATCCGGCGAGTATTGTCCTTTTTCTCAATGTGTGCATTTTATGCGCCATGAGAAAGAGAAAAAAGTTGATTTTTTGGTTTTTCCCCCTGGTTTCCCCTCAGTCTTTTGGGTATATATAAGAGGTAGATGTATGGTATCGCTGGGTATGATGAACACAGACTAAGGGGGGGTTGCGAAGACCGACGCCAACAGTAACCAAAAAAAGATGCGTTACCATCATGTAAGCGACAGTCATGGGTATCCAATGGAAAGACTGAACAGGAAAAATAAATAAGAGCAAAAAAAAAAAGAAACCCGTGGGAATGCGGTCTCGTGATCACGTGGCCTGTGTGTCCTGTACCTCGTACATAATCTTGTGTATCATGTCTGCATGCATCATGTGTCCAACGTGAAGTTATGATGATGATGATGACGATGATGATGGTGGTGATGTCATGTCCTGTGTGAAAATGTCGTTGACATGCTAGAGAAGAAAAAAACGTACGTAAGTCAAGATAGGAGCCGTTCAGGTGTTTAACTCATACCCATCATCTCGTTGTCCTGGCGCAAGAAGGTCCTGGCGACCTCATCGCCGCCGTTCTCGGCAGCCTCCATCCAATGCCAGGCTACGCACATCAGCGCTGGGTCACTTCGGACGTCGCCGTCCATGGCCCCGTCTTGCATCCCCGACGGGGCGGAAGCCGTCGTGCCCAAGCCGGCTCGGGCTCGGTCGCCCGGATATCGCACGTTGCTGCCCGATCGCGCACCAAACTTCTTCTCCATGGCCGTCTGCTTGAACACCTCCCGGGGCTTGGACAGAGGCAACGTCGTCCTCTCGACCAGCTCCGGGTTGCTGAGGTGGAGCAGGCCCAACTCGCGCTGGGCCGTCGCGTCGCCCTCCTTGGCCGCGATGGTGAGCATCCTGGCGGCATCTTGAAGTGAGTGGGTCACGGGCGGCCGCGGCGAATCCGGTCTGCCGTCGGTGCTGCCTGACGACCTCGTGCGGGACAGCAACACGGCCTCGTCCGCCATCTCGACCATCGTAGTGGTCACGTCCTGCTTGAGGGAGAGGGCTGCGAGCCCGATGTTCCAGAAAGAATCATTTTGCTCAGAATCAAGTATAGACGGGGAAACAAACGAGTTAATAAACTGCAAGTCACGGAATAGGGTATGGGGGCGGATAGATGCGTCACTGAACAAGGACCGGAACACGCCCGCGATGGCGTCTTTGTTGGCCGGCCCCAGGGAGATCACGGATCGTGTCTCCGCGTTTGCGTTGGGGGAGGGGTGGAGGGCAGACATCAGGGACGACTGGAGGACCGTGGCTCGCCTCGATCTTCCGTAGACGCTGCCCGAGTCCTCGTTGGAGACAAATTGGCTGCGCGCCGTCCACCGGGAACGGCGCTTGCCCGTAGATAGCGAAGCAATGATGAGCTGTTCTAGTTCGAATAGGGTATTGAGTTTGGTGTATGGGTTCGGATGGACAGAGAACATCCTCAGTAGTCGTTGGTAGGCCTTCTTGTAAGGGAAGTCGGACATGCCGTCCTTATCCTTGTCCTTGTCCTTGTTGTTGGTCTTCTTCTTCAGCCTGCCGGTCGTCTTGGTCTGCGTTGGTGTCGAGACGGTGTCGCTCGTGGCCGAGCTGTCGTTGCCGGGACGGGACGGGCTGTCGTGTCTGTCTACGTTCTGCCCTCCAGTGGGAGAGTCGTCGCCGCCAACCTCACATAGGTTGATAGTGCTCCTCTTCTTCTCGACGGCCCGCAGCTTCGGGGTCTTGCTGGCGTGCTCCTTCTTCCTCAGCTGTCGTCGTGCTCTCTGCTCTTCCATTTCGCGGCGGTCGATGCATTCTTGTCCGAGACGCATGAACCACGCATCCGTCTCAGAGCCGGGCGCGTACACGAAATTGCCAAGGTCGGAAAGCATAAGGCTGAGCAAGGTCTGGCGGAGCTCCGTGAGGAAGCGTTGCTTGTCTTCCGAGGCCCTCTGCAGGTGGACGGTCTCGTTAGAAGAGGTCGATGTGCCAGGGCGTGTAGCCCCGAAGTTCGACCCTAGGGGGAAGTGGTTGGGGTAGGTGAACGAGCCCGAGAAGTTGGTGACGCTGGTCGTCGGCGACTGCGCACGCGAGGTGGCCGAGCTGACGGATGGCTGCGTCGACTGGAAAGGCGACCAGAACGTGGCAGACGAGTCGATGGTGTGGATGGGCGAGGACACGCCGAAGTAGTCGTTCGAGTCCATGATATCCGACAGGGCAACGCTGCCGGTGGCCCGAGAATAGCTCTGCCGACCCGAGTCGATAGAGATCTGACTGAAGTTGCTGGCAGATAGATTGCGCAGGTCTCGGGCGAATGAGTTGGGGGGGTTCGAAGATGCGGCATACCTGCGACCGTAGTCGCTAGTGCTAATAATACTGGCCGTGTCGTCGCCTCCCCACACGCTGTCTCGCTCTCGGTTCCTACCACGAGGGGGGCCTTCGAGAGCCCTCCGGTCGCGTGCGTACAGTGGGCTTGACCAGAGAACGGGGTTAGCAGACACGCTGTCGCCGACGAGCCTCTCGATGCAGTTGTCGATTTCGCAGCAGAAACGGTGGATCCGTTCCTCGCCTTTGCACATGTTTTGGATGTTGGACTGCTCCAGCCATTTCCTGGTCTTCTCGGCCTGGTCGTCGCTGAGCTTGTTCGGACCTCCCTGTTCCTCATTGGCGGCGAGCAGGTCCAACATCTGAGATTCCTCAAGATAGACAAAATTGAGAGCCGAACTCCGAGCGGTAGGGGTCTGGGCCGAGCTGTGGGACCCGCGCCTTCGCGGGACACCCATGATCTTGAGCGCACTGCAGATCTTCCGCGTGTGCTCGTAGTGCTTGGACACTAGCACGCCGGTCACGTACCAGGTCTTATCCCGGAGGGCCTTGAGACGCTTCATCATGGTGTCGATGAGGCCATCGTGGCGCTCTTGGCTCTGCTTCAGCCAGACCAGCCAGGCGTCGTACTCCTCGATGGCCGAGGCAGAACGGCGGATGGAATCGCGGGGACCGCGGGAGAAGATATTGAGCAGGGTTGCGAACCCGTTCTTACGGAGCGAGGGGGATGTGAGGGCATTGAGCTGCTGCAGCGTTCTCCAGTAGAGGTGGGCAGAGACAAAGTCGGACTGCACACGCGACTGGGAAGACGCGGCCGTGAGCATGGTGACTAGCACCGGGGTGGGCTCGGACTCGTCCTGCAAGTCCTTGGTCTTGGTGGAGGAGGCGGAGGAGGAGATGGATGATTCTTCGGCATTCTGTCTGGCCTTTTCCGCCGCTTCTTGCTGCATGCGATACGGGTTACGGCTGCCCATCGACGTCCCAGGGGTAACTACCTTGTTCTTGGATCGGTATTTCTTGAGCCCGCTAGCCCGGTTGCTAAACGTGGTCCTGGTCCCGGACTCCTCGAGGCCTTGGGGGATCTCGAAATCCTCGACAAGCTTCAGGATCGAGTCTCGCAACTGGTGGTAGTTGTTGTCGAGCTCCGGCCTCTCATCTGGTTCCTCGTCTTCCGTGTCACTCGTTATGGAAGAGTCATCTTCGGGCCCGTCATCCGGGTCGTACGTCATCTGCAGCGAGAGGCTTCTCCCGTCGGCAGAGACAAACAACACCGCCCAGCGCTCCGCGCACGGATGGCACGAGCCCGCGACCGCATCGGCGCCGAGGAGCTGGATCATCTCGTGGACCGCCAGCCGCAGCTGGTAGCCGTCATCCTCATAGTTGCTGGACTTCTTCTGGTTAGCCGCGTCTGGTACCGGGGGTGAGTAGCGCTGCGGAGTCCCTGCCAAGAAGCTATCGAGTAGAGGTTCCCGCGAGGTGGTAGCATCACTAACAACAGACGAGGCACTCATGCTTATCACCGAGGCCGTCTCCATATTGCTCCTGGACGTGGCAATAGACAGGGGCTGCGAGATAGTAGAAAATCCAGAGATGGACGGGGCCCCGGAACGGACACTGCCCGAATGTGCAGAGCGGGGCCTGCGCTCGGGGAACAGCGCGTTTATGAGCGTCACTAGATCCGCGGGGCTGACCAGGAGATAGGGGTGGACCTCAGCGGTCTCCCGCAGGGAGGTGATGGACCGGGCGGGGAGGAGCCGCGCGGTCCTGGGGCTCCGCGTGGGGCTGAAACGGCCTATGATGTTCTCAATATGCTTCCTGATCTTCTGCGGGGGCGAGACAGGACTGTGGGGCCGGAGCATCTCCATGACCAGCTGCTGGGCGCGGGAGGCCACGTGCTTCAGGATCTTCTGGCGGCCATACACGGTGATGTGGTACTCGGACATCATGCCACAGCTCTCGGGATGGATGACGACGGTGAGTAGCCACCGGGAAAAGAGCCACTTGTATACAAACCATCGGCGGGTGTTGTCCACGAGCCTGCCGTCCAGACGGCGCAGGATCTCGTTGCCCAGCTCGATCACGCCCTCGGGAATACCGGTGGCGTCCGGGTCGTCAACGATCTCGAAGAGCTCGCTGACGGCCCGGTCGTAGAACTCGGTGGCGGCCTCGGTATCCTGGGAAGTCCAGGCAGAGATGTTGAACCTCGTGCCGTCCGGATCCTCCGCTCGGTCGAGCAGGAAAGCTCCCTCCTCCAGGATCTTCATGAGGAACAGCTCCATGTTGGAGCGTCCGGACCAATCACGCATGGCAGACCACACATTGAGCACGGAAATCAAGGTATACTCGCAGGGGGTGAGGACCGAAACCCAATTATACTCCTGGGGGAACTTGGAAGAGATGAGGCGGGCACAGGCGGTGGCCCAGACCTCGGTCCTCCGCTTGTCCTCGGCGCTGCCGGGGCCGGCAGAATTGGCAAAGCAGGTGTGGATGAGGGCGGCAAGGGGGTCGTGGCGCTGGAAAGAGAGGAGCCTCTCCACGGCATTGGGGCCCTGCGCGGCAGAGGCCCTCAGGAGGGCGGCACCAGCGCTGCGCCCACTCGAGCGACTGTGTTGGGGCAACACCGACTCCTTAGACTCTAGAGACTGAGGGAAAACGGTGAGGGCCTGGAGTTCCGAATTGTTCAGGGAGCACAGCCGGGTGGCTAGGTAGTCCGGGTTGGTCCGGATCTGGGTCAGAAAGTGCAAGAAGGCATCCCGGGACGAATCGGATATCTCACTCAGGAAGGGCGTCGTCGGCGTACCGGGGGCGAAGCTCCCGCTGGAGCCGAGGGGGTTGTCCAGGGTCTCCGAGGACGCCATGCCGGAGGACTGGAGGCTCTCCATGTCAGGCTCCAGCAGGGCATAGCGACGGGTGGCGTCGCAGCTGTCCCTCACATCGTGAATGGCGCTGTACAGGTTAGCAAAGGCCTGCTGGTCGTCCTTGCGGAAGAAATCGGCCGAATTCCGCAGCGACACCTCTCCGCAGCGGGTCAGGCGCGCGGACAGGGCAGTGGAAATCAAGCTCCTCTGGAGACGGGTGCGCGTGTTTGCGCGCTTGCGCTCCTGGTACTTGGACAGGCGGACCAGGTGGGCGAGCTCCTCGAGAGTGGTGCCCTCGGTCTCGAGGGTGAACTGGAACTGGGGATTCGTATACATGGACAGGTCAGTCAGGAGGGGCTGGGGCAGCGGCTGGGAGAGGCCGTCGTCTTTCAGAACCGACTGCGGCGGACTGGACGAGAGAGGTGAGTGGACGGGCGACTGGACAGGCGAGCGATGAGTCGGGGTGACGCTTGGCTGGGCCGGGGCCGGAGCCGGGGCCGGGGACTGGGCCTGGTCAATGACTGGCTTCTTGGGCGCACTCGCGCCAGTCTGGTGCTGGGAGGAGGAGCCATCCCGGGACGTCTCGTGGCTACGGCGGATGGGGAGCGAGGCCGTCGACTCGGCAGGACTACGTGAGCGACGCCGACGTGAGCGCGCCTTCTCCTTCTCAGGAGCGAGCTCGGGCTCGGGCGTGGGGGACCTCGAGGAGGAATGGGTAGCAGTCGGGGATATAGCTAGATGTTGGGGACACGAAGGCGTTAGTCAGAGGATTAGCGAAAAGCATGGCTCTCTTGCTTGATTAACAGTAGGTAGTAGTAGTAGAAGAAGAAGAAGAAGAAGAAGCTGCCTCCTCGGTCGTCTCGAAACTCACGTGGGGAAGAATGGATGCGGACGGGTGACGAGAGAGATCGCTGCATGGAACTCATTATGGGCCCATATGAATCGTTAACACACAGCGCTACCAGCAGCACCCCGGTTGAGAGCTACCAGATAGCAACGGTAAAAGCTAGCGAGAGAAACCTGAACGTGAGAAGCTCGAGGTTTTTGGAGAAAAGGAGAGAGAACAAGGTGATACTGGGGTTCGTGTAAGTGTGGTCTGGTGTGTCTGTCTCAAGCTCTAGCGAGAAAGTGTTGAGGGGGGTATAGCCTAGGGTTAAGGTAGACAGGTAAGGCTCAAAGTAAGTCTGGTAGTAGGTAGTAGGACCCAATGTGGACTTTAGTACATATCAGGCCAAAAGTTACACCTTGAGATGTCAAGATGGTGTGTGTGAGTGTGTGTGAGTGTGTGTGGGATATTTTTGGGAGGGTATAATATAGATAGAGAGTGTGCGCTTCGGGAATCCTGGCAGTATAGTCTGAAAAGGCGGGAGAGCACCTCAAATCGCAGAGTAAAAAACGACGGGGGAAAGAAGAGAGGGAAAGAGGGAAAAGAGGGAGAGGGATTGTAAGAGAGAAGAAGGAGAGAAGAGAGGCAAAATGCGTGTGCTCTTGTTGACTGCGACGACGGACAAACCCTGTCAGACAGCAATGGGCAAAGTACGGTTGTCTTGTCTGTCTGGTATGGTAGTGTAAGTGTAAGGATGAGTAGAAGAGGTATGGGTTGTCTGGGTTGTCGCGCTATCGTTGGTCTGGCAGTTTATGGTCGGGGCGTGGGGTAGAGATAGCAGCAGGCGCAAAGCTTACATACTACTACCCAAGGTACATGCCTAAGCCAGAGGGCACGAGGTACCGTATGGGAAATACGATATGTATGGGAGATACCTCTTCACACAGGTACCTGACGCTGCCGCTGCCCCGCTAGAATAGGTACCTAAGGTACATACCTACATACTAACTACTAGTACTTGCATACATTACAGATTTTAGTGTAGGGTCGATGTACAGAAGTAGTAGTAGCATGGATCCACCCGGGCCAACTTGTGTCACAGCGTCGGCAACGATCGGTGGTGCGCTGTAAATGAACACCCTCCAAGAAGTGAAAAAGACGCAGTGCGACTCGACCACTTTTACTCTTTATGCTATACTACTAGGCAGTAGTACATAGCAGCAGCACCACGGGTTCGCGGCCCTCACCAATTATTTTTACTTTTTTTTTCTTGTATTATATTTATTAATGTTTAAGACAGGGTGTACTGATGTATGTAGGTACTATATCTCATAGGCACTGCTCCCGCGCTTGTGTGAATAAGTACTTCCATGGTATGTACCTAGAACCCATGTACCTACACCACCCTCTTCTCAACTCACACACATGATGTAAGTATGTACATAGCCAGGCAAGGTAGCTTGACATCACGAGCACGTACCAACATCACAGCTTGTGCGACCAGATGGCGCCCTATCTACACCGACAATGAGGCAGCCGAGGGGCAATGTGCAGACGTGTACCTACACTAGCAGAAGCCCGGTACCTATACTTAGAATATCCAGACCTACTAAGGCACCTGACTTGTTAGGTCGGGTAGTAGGTAGGTACTTGGTAACATGCCAGAATGACGTCTGGGTTCGTTGTCGCCAAAAAAAAAACCCCCCAATGCTACGATGCATCGGCCACCAACTCGTGTATTGTGCGCTTGATTTTCCTATTGATAGGACCAGAATCCATGTTCCGCCTCATCCACTGGACGCCCTGCGAACTGCCAATTCCCCTGATGGATAATTCTATTAGTTGCTCAGGTTCCGCCTCCGACTTGCGACTCTGCCCTAGGGTTGCAGTAACCTGACCAACAGCCACATATATATATATATACATATATATATCAACAATCTAACCGACCGTCCTATATGGGCTACAATTGTTCAGGATGTAGCCCGTATGGAAGTCAGAACGACAACGACAAAGACAACGACAGAAACATTGGCATGCCGGTTTGCGAATACGAGTGCGCCGAGATTTAGACCGCATCCAATCCATTCTACACTATACATCTCCATACTCTCCATACGTCCGTCTTGGTCTGTTGGGTCCTGGTAGTGCCGGTGTTCTGTCGATGATTATGAGCTATAACAGGTCGGTAAAGCACACATCGGGCCTTCGCCGCGGCATCGAGTAACAACGCACAAAGAGACGGACACCAGAGAGCAGCAGGTGACGGTCCATACAGGAGACGACAAGCGTATAGTCTAGGACACCGCCCCAGATTACCTAGGTCAACGTAGACATATTCCCAGTAGGTAACGGATGCGACTGTTGGTGTTGGTCAATAAAGACGGTGAGCTGGCCTTGCATCTTGTCCGCGCGCTACGACTATCGTTACAAGCCACTCATTTACAATGTTACCGGCTGCATCGTCGGCCGGGACGGGAGACGGCGGTCAGGAAGTCGTAGGTAAATCGTTTGGCGGGAAGTCAGGACGATATTCGGTCAGTCGGGGCAGGTTATGGGGGAGAGGAGAAGAGGAGACAAGGTTGTTGATGTAAACCTCTGTTAACCTACACCGCGGCTACAGTGACCAGCCTACCTACCTAGTAGTAATCGCTAAGCGAGCTGGAAATGGAAATGTGTAGATGAGAATAGGATTGAATACCTACATACCTATACTTACACGCCTATCAATATAGATGTACCCGGGGTATTCTGTAGAGACTACTAGCTTAACCTTAGGTACAGTACGTACATACTACACTACTACACCATAGTGGACATTAGAGTTTACATACCACTCCTTCTATTTTTATTCTTTACCTTCAATTTTTTGTTACCCCATGTAAGTACATACCTATGTACCTAAGTCTTTTTTTTTTTTCTTTTTTTTAACCTTATTCTTTTTCTTCTACCTCGCTTCCACCATCACCTCAAACTTCTTCTCGTCCCTTTCCGTCATCTTCTCCCGCGCTTCCTTTTACCCCCCCTTTCTTCCCCTCCCTCGGAATTCCCACAACATCCCACGCTTGATAATCTTCGCTCCACGTCCATCTTAGCTAGGTTAGGCTGGGCACGGCTTTTTTTTAGTCGCTGGGAGAGCTTTTGGGAGGCGACGGGAGGAGCCTGAGACCTGCAGCTCAACCAATCCCCTTCGTCCACGCCAGACGTGGTCCGCTACTTTTTGACTGCCAACGCATCCAATGGCCAACTCCAAGCCTACCAAGTCTCCATCCACGCACACACACACTACACACACAGCAGCAGCATACACATACAGATTACACATACACATGCCTACCTTGTCCATGTACACTCTATGCATTCTGTATGAAGGAAGGGGAAAAGAAAGAAAGAAAGAAAGAAAGGGGGGAAAGCAGGGCAGGGCCACCGTGTTTTTTTCTTCTTTCATTCTTTCCTCCTCCCCCCTCCTCCCCTGCCCCTGACCAATCGTTTAGATGCTGCATTGTTCTGCATTATTCTGACTCTCACGAGTGGTTGAGATGCCCCCGGATGGCCCTGTTTGCAGATTGGCATCTCCCCTCGTGCTCTCTGGATCTATTGGGTTCCCCTGGTGCGTGTTGGTCGGTTGGATGGATGATAGACACGACGCCCGCCCAGACGGTTTGGGTAGGTTAAATCCGGCCATGGTCATGTTCCAGTCGCCTGAAACCGGACGACTGGGCGGTTGACTTGCGCCGCCCTTCTCCAGAATAGAGAGCCCGTGGCCGTCTTTTCCACTTGCCATGTTTCCCCATCCAGCCTTGTACAGATCTCGAACCTGCACGTCAGATCCAAACTGCCCGGTGCCGGTGGAGTGTCTGCGAGTCTTTCGTTCGTCTGAATCACTTCTGTGTCAGTTGCCAACCGCCTCCTTCCCAGCAGACCGGTCCTCTTGTCGCCTACTTGTGCGCATTAGACTTCCTAATGCGTCGCCGACACATCCATTCGACCAGCTCCATCCAGGTGAATAGGTAGGTAGGCATCATCGGCTGAATATTTTAGGCCGGCCAACGCCCGCCCCCGAGTCATCAATCATCAAATCGCAACCTCGGTTCCGGTCTCAGTCGCAAATCGCGCTCGCGCCGTCGCGGTCGCAACCATCATCCTACTAATTACCGTCAGCGAATTGGCTCTTTACCACTGCATGACCGGCCAAGCAAGCCTGCCTCTCCGTATGCAGCCTTCAATCCGGCTTTTTTTACTTTTTTTTCTTTTCAGCTTCCCCTTCGCTGTGCGCCGTTGTCGTCACCGTCCAACCTCCTGGTCGTCCAGCAGCCCTCACCTGCATCGCTCCCGGCCATTCATTTCGTGATACTTCGTACAGGTGTCAACTCCATGTAACCAGCCGCTGTCAACACGATGTCATTTTCCACGTAGGACGTTACAGCGGCGCGACATGTCTGGCGACGAATCGTGTCCTGCCTAGCACGCGAGCCATAAAATCCCTTATTATACTTCGAAATCCTTGATACAGGCTCTCATCTGACGTTGGACCGAGACTGACTGCATAGCTCCAACCTGCAAAACACCCATACCGCCCCGATAGGCAGCATTTACACACGCCTTACCTCCAATTGCAACGATCCGTATAGTTCGAGTCCAGTGAAACGAAACCCAGCTTCTAGACGACACAAAAAATGTCGTTTGCTTACTTCATGATTTAGGTAATAGAGAAAAGAGAACAACTCACGCCTCTCTCGGGACACTCCCCAGGGGAGGTCGTCTATCGTCAAATAAACATCTCCCATGTGCAGAAATGCGACTCCGGTAGCAACAGGAGCAGCAGTCGTTGCTCACTGTGATTTCTTGTTCTGTCGCAAACCACAATCGTGATAAGCGTCCACTCGGCCTATTAGACGAGGGAAACAAAAGGGGGGAGGGAGAAGACAATTGTGCCTCGTACATGTCGTATCAGTCTTGTCCACATTATTAGCGTCTTTGCTGGCATCACCTTCATTCGTAATCCTACACCTATAGAATGATCAGTCGGATCCTCTAGAACCCCTGGTCCGAGAGGCCAAGCCGCGGCTCGCCGACCAGTCTCTGCTGCTGCCGCCGCCGCCTCCTCCATGGGAAGCGGGTAACCGCGTTGGTTTCCAGCGGCTGGTCGAATCGCCAACGCACCACGGACACATCCTTCATGCCAGCACGGCTAGATGTGTTGAGGTCCGGTCTCGCATTGTCCACTGCGTGCCAGCTGCAGGAGCATGGGGCCCAAACACACAGCATATCCACGATGCTGGGGCCACCGATCCGGACGCATAGTAAAGAGCATCACAGCCGTGGGGGAAAGGGATGTGTCGACTATCATCTTTCGACATTGGAGGAGAGAAGACTCGCTTGGAAATGAGCGGTCTTGTGCATACGCCCTCGACGTCGGTACTATATTCCATGGAGCTGAGCTTGTCGGCCTCACGGACGATATATCTCTCGGGTTCGTAGGGGTGAGGTATCTGGGATCATGCCTGCAAAGCCGCAGCTATCGTAGCTGCGTGTCTCCGTCGCTAGTTCGCGCGCACGGGTCTATTCCGAGGCGCTGCAATTCCGCTTGGGTAAATCCGGTAGGGACAAACACCGCTCTACTAAGCTATATCTGAGGTCTACGTGGTCCACGATGCAACGAGTCCCACCAGACCACCACGCAATACCCAAAAGGGGAAACAGGATCCCTGAAAGGGAAGCCGAAAAGGGGTCGGAGGATTGCTGGCCGCCGCGATGAGTGCCAGATAGGAGGAGTATGCGCCGTAGATCGTCGACGGAGTCGTGGGAAGTTTTGAAAAGGTTCTCACCCGCGAGGGGGGTTCCCGCATGGATGACTATGAGAGGCCGTCCCCTTAGCATGAGCCCCTTTGCGGTCTTTCGTGCCGAGCAGGAACAAATCATCAGAAGAGCCTCGATGGACCCAAGATCTCCAGATGCCCTCCAGTTACCGCGAATATCATGCGGTATCATCTTGTGGGGGGGAGAATACTGGAGATGGGGATAGCACATTGTGCTAGCAGCAGGCCAAGTGTCGAATAGGGGCTAGATATGGTTGATATGAAGGGACGGGAGCCCTAGGGTGGTTAGCGTCGTGGGTTTGCTGGCAATGACTAGCTTTCTGTCTCCTATGACTCTCCTGTGTCTCTTACATGTTGTTCTAGTCCTGTGTACAACCCACAGGTTGGTTGCCAGCGTTGAGCCATGTCTTTGTCACGATGCCAATGACCGATCGAGATATGGCCTCCTCTCATCCGGCGCTCTATTTACTCGTGCCGCGCATGACATACAAATAATCTAGTCTGGGTTTGTGCGAATAAACTCACTGGCTCGTCATGGCGACGATCAAGTCTGGTGCATACTAGTATATAACGAAAATCTGTGTAAGTTGTACCACGTGGAGGCCCTATACACCTCACCATCTATCTACCTACGGCCATCGATTAGAAGCAAAAAACCTCCATCTCTGCTAATTTGCTGGCCCAGCCATGATAATATTGATGTTACATTTAGGTATTGTCAAACTCTTACTCTTTAGTCTGGTAGGTGTTTACGTAGCGACGCATTATTATGTGGAAAAAAAAAAGGGAGGGGGGAGAGGAGGAAGGGACTTGTAGTATGTGTGTACACGTTTGTGATTGTCATGGGTTTAGAAATAGAAATAGAAATAGCTATGTATGTACCTACCTAGCTACGCAACGCAACGCAACGCAATCAACCAAACCAATCTAATTATCATGAGCCCTGGGAAGAAAAGTCTGGGAAACAACGGGTGATGGGTGATGGGGAATGGGGATGGTGGTGTGATTTTACATCACTGCCTCCCTCCCTCCCTCCCTGCTTTCTCTTGAGAGAGAGAGAGAGAGGAGGAGCGCTTATACACGTTTTTACCTTTTACCCTCCCCTCTCTCCCTCCCTCTTCTCCCGTGGGAATCGTTTGTAGAAGGCCAGACCGACCCGGACAGATAAACCTAATGTTGTTAGGTTAGAGATCTCTTGAGTCGAGAGTTGTTGTGGTTGTGCGGAAGAAAGGGGATCGGCGGGTGTCTTGTCTGGTAGATATACGGAGAGAGAGAGAGAGGGAGAGAGTAATCCGCGACTTATACTCCTGGGTTTTGCCGCCTCGTTTCTCTACTACACTACACACTACACACACTCTCTCTGTCTCTTCTTGTACGGTTAGGTTAGGTTAGGAGTCTCCTACGTATCTATTCTACTACCATTAGTACAGATACAAAAAAAGACTGGACGAATACAACGAAAACTACAACTTTCAAAAGCATATCTCGTGTCAACTACTACTAAGCACCATTTTTTTATTTTTAGTATTGGTACCTATTCTATCACAATGGGAATATAATATAATACCGGCTTGGGAGAAAGTCTCTAGTTACTAGCCATTCAAAACTTGTAGACAGGGGGAGAACCTCACGAGAATATGATCGAAATTCGCTTGTCCGAATGTTTCTTTCATAGGTACCTAGTCATGCTGGTAAATATAACTACAACACCAGTAAGAGAGAGCATAGGACAAGCTCATTCCGCGAGAACCAGATATATATACCCAGTCACTGTGTAATTTGAATTTATGTCATTGCAATATCTCTTTGTGAAACCATCTACCTAGATCTGCCCTTTTATTTTATTTTAGCCACAACTCCTCATCTAGCTACCTATTTATTCTTCCCTGTGGGGATACAGAACAGGACAATCTTCTTCTCGCCGCCCTCGCCGTACGCCTTGTCTACGCGGTAGTACCCTTTGCGCTCGAGCTGGATGATGTCGTCCTTCTTGAGCTTGGACACGCCCTCGTCGCACCAGGCCTCCTCCATGGTCGCCGTCGTCGGGTTGAGGAACTTCTCGAGCTCGTCGTCCTCCTCCAGCTTGTCCTTCGTGATCAGGTAGTCAAAGTCCCAGAGCTCGGCGTCGATCAGTTCCTGCCCCTGCGGCGACAGCCACGTCACCTTCTTGTCCGTGCTGCGGACGTCGCCCGGCAGGTTGAGCTCGCAGGTGAGGCTGGGGATGGTGTCGCCGCCGCTGGCGATGTCCCTCACGAAGGCGTTGCCCCACTGCATGAGGGTGATCTCCTCGCCGTCCTTGAACGACTTGGCGTCTTCCTGGTCTAGTATGAGTTCGTTGCTGAAGGCGACCTTCTTGGTGCCGACGGCGGGGTTCTTGGGGTGCAGAGGCTTATCCTCCGATCTTGGCGCCGACGGGACGCCCTCTCCCTTGACGGCCACCTTCACCGTGTCCTTCTTCAAGACAGCGGTGTGCCGCGGCGCGACCGGGTCGATCTCCTTCTTGTTGGTGGCCCAGAAGGCGGCCCAGTCCATGGACACGATGTTCCGCGAAGGTCCCTGCTTCAGGATGAAATCGCGCAGGGCGGGGATCGTCATGCCGCGGCGTCGGATACCACGAATTGTGGGCATTCGCGGATCGTCCCAGCCCCATACCTTGCCGCTGTCTACGAGCTTGGCGAGCTTGCGCTTAGACAGGAATGTCTTGATGAAGTTCATGCGGCTAAAGTCCCACATGTAGACCTGGCGGAGCTTGAGCGTATCGAGGAACCATTGGAACTGCGGGTTCCGATCCGTGTACTCGGTAGATCGCAGAGCGTGGGTGACGCCCTCCAGGCTGTCGACGACGGGGCAGGCGAGATCGTAGGTGGGGTACATCTTGTACTTGGTGCCGGTGCGGTGGTGAGGGTCGGTCGGGTTGCATCGGTAGATGACGGGGTCGCGCATGGCCTTGTTCTTGTTATCGACGCTGATCTTGGCCCGGATACAGTTCTTTAGGCCCTCCTCGGTGCCGTTCTTCATCTCCTCGAATATGGCCAGGTTCTCCTCGACCGTCCGGTCTCGCCGCTTCGAGGCGATGCCCTTTCCTCTCTCCTCGCGCATGGTATCCACGTCGGTGTCGTCGGCATAGGCATGGCCTTCCTTGATGAGTTTCAGGCAGGTCTCGTACAGGTGGTCGAAGTAGTCGGAGGTGTAGGTGACGACGTCGGGCTTGATGCCCATCAGGGCGAGATCCTCGATGATGGCATCCTGGTACTCTCCCTTCTCCTTGTTCGGGTTGGTGTCGTCCAGTCGCAGGCGGAGCTTTCCATCGTAGGCTTGGTGTGCAAAGTAGTCGCTGAGCAGGGCAGCCTTGGCGTGTCCGATGTGAAGGTAGCCCCTGATTTGTCTAAGTTAGTGACGGGGAAAGCAGAGACATATGGGGTCGCAGAAGAACACACGATGGCTCGGGCAGGAAGCGAGTGACGACGCCCTTGTCGGTTTCCTGCAGTGCCAGGTTGTAACTGGCTCCGGCACGGCTGGCAGCCTGGACCTTGGCCTTGCGCGCCGAGTCGGCGGCCTTGACTTCGGCCTGGATCTCGGGGTGGGCCTGCTCGATGTAGGTGAACCAGCGGTGGAGGTTGACGTAGGAGCCCTTGCGGACGAAGGAAACGGCAACACGGTTGCTCTTGATGGCTACCCAGATCTTGGCGTCGAGCTCGCTCAACCCGTAGCCAGCCAGGTAGGTGCGCAGGGTCAAGTGCTTCTCGAGACGGTTGAGGTGGGGTTCGATGGACTTGAAGTCTCCCCCGAGGGAGGTGGAGACGGCGACGAGCTCGTCTGCCTTCATCTTGGTGGGATTGGTGCCTGCAGCACTGCTCTCTCTGGGCTTTGCTTTGTTGGTGGGTGAGGGAGTAGGTATAACTTATAACAAGTCCATAAGCTGGTTGTTGTTGTTTTGAGTCACCAAGCGGTTGGCGGGGTCGGACGATGCGAAAAATGCTTGGTGGCGGGGTTATTCTTAGGTAGTATGTAACACGAGGATGATTAGATAAGGCGATAAGATAAGTCCAATTGAAATTTAAACCTTACCTTACCAAGTACTAGGTACACTACTTACATAGCCTGGAATCCAAGGCGCTGACAATTTTCCCACTGTGGAGATTTCTCATGAGTTGAACCATTTGAGGAACCGCAGAGCTGCGAACGGCGACAAGAGGGCCACCATGGCCTACACACACCAATGCATTGCCTCGCTGGCAAGACTCAGTCTCGCATCAGCCACCACCAGACCGACGACCATCTCGACGATCCCCAAATACCTGGCCCCCTCCGTCGTCCAGTCGCGATGGAAGAGCGCCGGCACCCAGGCCATGCAGGCCAAGGAGAGAGAGAAGGAGAAGCAGAAGAGGAAGAGGAAGCAGAACCGGTTTAAGGACTATAAGCATGCGGTACCCAGCAAGGAGGAGCAGTACTCCCTCTGCGATGCTATGCGGTGAGCTACCTACCTACATACACCATGGCCTACTCAACTAACCGCTCCTGTCCTGTTTCTTCTACTAGCTATCTGCGCGCCGCAGAAGTCGGCCGCCCGCCCAAATCTGTCACTTACGAGGTGGCCCTCAAGATCCGAACCCTCAAGAACGCCCCTGTGCTCCGTAACCGCATACGGCTGCCGTACCCGGTCAAGAACGACACGCGCATCGCCGTCATCTGTCAGGAGAACAGCGGAGCCATGGCCGAAGCGCGTGCAGCCGGTGCCGTGGCCTTTGGAGAGGCCTCTCTATTCGAGATGATCAAGGCGAACGCGAACAAGCTGCCCTTCAACCGTCTCATCTGTCACGCCGACTCGGAACCGGCCCTGAAGAAGGCCGGCCTGGGCCGTATACTGGGTCCCAAGGGTCTCATGCCTAGTTTGAAGACGAACACCATCACCAAGAGTGTCAAGGCGCTGATGCACGAGATGGTCGGTGCCGAGAACTACAGGGAGAAGATCGGCGCCATCCGCATGCCCATCGGCAACATCCAGTTCACTCCCAAGATGCTGGCCGAGAACATCAAGACGCTCATCGCCACCATCAAAGAGAACATCATCTTGCTGGAGGACAGGGTCAACAAGGACCTGATCGAGGTTGTCTTGAGCTCGACCAACGGACCGGGCTTCCCCTTGAACGGAGCCTTTGCCTCTACCGACGAGAAGGTCCTGCCGGCTCACCTGAGTACGGCCATGTAGATATGTGTATACCAATAGAACATTACGCCGACATGTTTCCTTTTTTTTTCAATGTCATCCATATGCCAGGGTATCTTGAGCGTGCAGTACTATTTTATCATGAAAGTAAGAAACAAGAAGAAAAAAAGGTTTCCTCATCGAATGCTTTTTAGCGTCTTCACTGCCTCCGATTGCGCATCCATGACGGCATATATACCCATCAGCTTCAGTAGCTTGGTCTGTCCTTGGATACCGGCCTTTTTGGCCTCTTTCAGCGCCGTACTGAGATCTAGTAGGATCGTATTTCGACACCTAATTAGTCTCTCCTCCATCTTTCGAACAAAGGGCGTGTCCCTTCCGATATCATCAGCCAGCTCATCGACGGCGACGTAGTCGTTAGCCAGCCGGGTGAGCTTGGCCGAGCTACTCCCCACCATGCCGTCGTGTAGCTCGTCGTCGTCATCTTCACTATCGTCCTCGTCTTCACTCTCATCGCTGCCCGGTCCGGTGCTCCCGATCGCTAGACGTTCCTCGAGCGCCGTTATCCTCTCGTCGAGCTCGAGCATCTTCCGCCCGGTCTCGATGTCGCCCCGCACGCCGCCCAGCTCGCGGCTCAAGCGGGCCACCTCGGACCCCTTGTCGCGCACCCGCCCCTTGATCTCCTCGACGGCCCGCCGGAACCCGAGCAGCGCCACGCGCACGTCCTCGACCCTCTCCTCGCCGCCCTTGAGCTCGTCGCCCAGGCCCAGGAAGCTGGTGTAGTTGGCGTTGACGAGCTCGAGCAGCTCGGAGCTGATGGCGGCGCTCCGCTCGCGCAGGTCGGACCGCAGGTCCTCGAGCGTCTGGTGCCGGTTGGCGAGCGAGGAGAGGTAGGTGGCGGCGTCGAAGTCGGGGGCCAGGAAATCCGAGCGCGGCAGGGCGGTGGGGAAGGGGAGGGGCGCGTCATCGTCGTCATCGCCGCTGCCTGAGGACGAGGACGAGGAGGGCAGGATGAAGGTGCGCGAGCTCTGGGGCCGGCTAGGCGACGAGAAAGCTTGGAGGTGTTGTTGCGCCATGATATTAGGGACCTAGCTCAAGACAGGTAGTGGTAGATCTTGGTTTCCTCCGCAATTCATCTACAAATCTTGCCGCAAGCCCCCCTCTTCCGAATTCCTAAATATAGTAGACAGATAACGGCCAACAACGGCTCGGGATTGGGAGATGATGTACGTTGCTATCGTTGGTCGGGCGTTACTAAGTACAATTTGTGGTTGACGGTGTGGGGGGGATGTGAGGGATGAACCGTGACGTGAAACCGTGACAGGTGGAAAGTCACCATAAAAGTCTGGCAGCTGTCAGCCAGGGATAGCAGCAGCTGTTCACCGAAACACACCGAACGACTGAGATGGGATTAGCGGGATGTACTACCACCGATGTAAACCCGACACCGGCGCGGAGATAATTGGACGGTTTCTGCCTGCCTGCCAGGTGCTAGTGTAAATGTTTTCCTAGTGCAGTTATGGGCTCCGAAGTTGTCCGAGGTTTATGTAGTTCGTCCGGCTCCAGCTTTCCTCTCGTCCATTTCAACCTTACACTAGCCTAGTTGGTTTTCAAATGGTTACACTCTCGTCACACTTTTTCAACCCTTTTTCTTTTGTCTTTTCTTCTCACTGTTACCATACAAAGAAGAGACGGATTCAGTTTTTGAGGCAATTCTCCGGCTTTATTTTCATCTTCATCTACACTCAAAAAGTAGTAGAACATCCACTTGGCCGTCGAACGATCTCGGAAGAGGACGGCGCCGCGCATCGCTAAGTGGAACCGGGCTGACGGTCATTGGCTCGCGACTACAGGGGGACCTGGCATAATCTTATCAATCTGATCAGTGATTTTCATCAGTCCATCCCACACCTCTGGATCTTTCTCCCCATCAACTCAAGCCAATTCGGCCCATCCGCTCCATTCGGGGTCCTACCCACGGTCACGCAGCTCCACCGCGCAAGACAAAAACTTTTTCTCTTCTGCCTTCGTTACGTAGGTCTCTATCGTCTGAGACTGTATGTGGGAAAGAAGTGTTGACGGGAGAAGAGGAAGAAGGGAAAAAAGACAAGAAAAAGGTCTCTTAACCCACCTTGGTGCTAACCTACACTACCTACCTAACCTCAACGCTTCACTCACCACACACTTGACGAGCAGCCTGGCACGGACGGAAATCCCTAATTCGGAGCCCCTCTCGACACTCAAAAGCGAGACGGGTCCCGCTTCTCATCTGCCCTTGGGTGTTATTTTCTTCCTGCCTCTGCCTCTGCCTTTGCCTGCGTCCACACTAGATTTCAATACTCATCACCATCGTACTCATCAGTACTGGCCATCATCGTACGATATACCCCAAAGCTTTTTTTCTGCCCTTTGTGTACCTGGGAGGGGCTCAACTTTCCATGCTGTGGCGCATGATCACCTTCTGCCCTGGTTACATTACGAGTGCTGCTGTTGCTGCTGCCGCTGAGCCTTCCCGGAACCCGAATCCGAGACTAGGTAAGCTGCACAGAGATGCGGTGCGGTGTATCACATCTATCAAATAACGAATAGCATTGTCCGGTTTTTTCTTTCTTTTCCTTTTTCTTCCTTTTTCAAGCATTGGACGTCAGAATGGCAACTACCGCCGCCATTTCTCCTTCAGCGCTCAACCATAATAATATCAACACCACCACCAAACCACGCCCCGCTAAACTCGCCATCACCTCTTCTATCTCTACCGCCTCTTCTCCCCTTTCGGCCACATCGCCTGTTTCCAGCGTGTCGACGCCCTCGTCGTCGGCACACCAACTGGCCATCAAACCCGCCACAGCCGCCTCGACGCCCAGCGCCATGGCCGCCGTCGCCCTAGCCAGTGCCATGCCGCCGAAAAACTCTATCACCAGCAAGGAATGGGTCGTCCCACCCAGGCCCAAGCCCGGCCGGAAGCCGGCCACCGATACGCCACCTACGAAGCGCAAGGCCCAGAACCGCGCAGCCCAACGTGCATTCCGCGAGCGGAGGGCTGCCCGCGTCGGCGAGTTGGAGGAGCAGCTCGAGGAGCAGCGGGAGGAGCACGAGCGCTCGCAGCAGCTGTTGCGGGACCAGGTCCACGGGCTCGATGCTGAGGTGCAGTCGCTACGGAGCAGGTGCATGGCGCTGGAAGACATGCTGGAGAAAGAACGGAGTGAGCGGGCGAGGGTGACTAATGAATTGGATGCTTTCAAGCGACGATGGAGAGACGAAGGATCGACGGTGCCTTCGAGGAATGGAAGTTTTGCTGCCACGCACCAAGGACGGACGCTGAGCACGGCCTCGCAACAACATCATCACACGCCTAGGGGCAGCCTCGCCAGCAACGCATCGGACCATCGCAACTCGACGACAGCTTTCTCAATTTCCCAGATCATCTCTCCGCCCGACTCATCCGACGTCTCCACGCGTGCAGCACGGCACTCTACGGACCCGGCAGGATGCGGGAACTGCGACTCGATTGGACCCTGTGCCTGTGTCGACGACATGCTGGCCACTACGGCGGTTGGCTGCGGCAAATGCAGTGTCGGTACGAAGTGCGAGTGCCTAGAGGCGGCGCTCAAGGGGCCATCCCTCAATTCAGACTCCGACCTCAAGCGCCGTCAATCGTCGATTTCCGCCCTGGAGCCAGAGGAGAAGAGGCAAAAGTCTGATGCCTACGCCCACGAGATCGACTTCACCGCCATGTTCTCTTCTAAGAAAAAGAATCCCGTCCCGGAGCCGATCATCTACCAACCTCAGCAAGTCATCCCGCCGCGAGACTCGTGCGGCTTCTGCAAAGAAGGCACATATTGCATGTGTGCCGAAGCGGCCGCCTCCCAAACGCTTGCCCCCATGGGCCAGCAGGTCCAGACGCCGCCCCCTTCCGAAAACGACGTGGGCGTGGGTGTGGGCGTGGGCGTGGGCCCGTCCCCTATGGAAGTCACCTCGACAGGGGCCATCAAGCTCCCCGGCATTAATTCGTTGAACCGTACTCCCGTGCCGTCGGCAAGGAAGGCTGGGGGCTGTGGGCCCAACGGACCGGGCACATGTGCCCAGTGTCTGAAGGACGCCAAGTCAGGTCTGTTTTGTCGTAGTCTCGCTGCTAGCTTTGCACGTGACGGGGGAAAATCGGGTGGTGGGTGCTGTGGCGGTTCCGGCGGTTCCGGATGCTGCAAATCTGGCGCCAGCACCCCAGGCCAGTCTTCCGGCTCGACCATGGGCGTCACCCTGTCCTGTGCAGACGCATACAAGACGCTGTCGAGCCACCGGAACTTTGACAGAGCGGCCGACGAGATCGGCACCTGGCTGCCCAAGCTCAGGGCCGCTCCCAAAGAGGCGAACACATCGGCTAGACTACCGATCGAGGTAGAGACGGCCAGCATCATGGGTGTTTTGAAGGAATTCGACGTTCGGTTCGGGAGAGAGGCCTAAAGCTAAAGCTAGAGGGGACCGGAACTTAGATCTCTTTCTGCATAAACATAAAATATCCCCCACGAAGCATTATTTACGCGATTTCTTTTTCTCTTGAGAGAAGCATCGCCTCATCATCTATGTATTACACTATCATGTTGTTTTATATCTACCTAGGTTAGGTACTGATCACGGGGGGTGGTGGTTTTTTTTTTGTACAGGAGAAATAGGTATTATTTCCCATTCGTATGTACAGGGTGGCCAGTGCTCCTCCCTTAGGATCATAGGTTTAGTCCTAAAACAAAAGAAAATACCGGCGTTGAGGATCAGATTTTGAGGATTTTGGTTTGGTCTGCGAAAATGAGAGATGTGTTCTTTTTCTCTCTAACATCAGGATTATTTTGGGGTTTTCTGTACGTGAATAATGTGGCTCTGTTGGTGTCTGTAAGGGCTCGTATAGAGTTGCCTTTTTCCCGGTTTATACCTAGGTCTACATCCATGCTCTTCAAGGGGGGAATGGCCCGCCGTGCGAGTTGGACCCGTGTATGAACTACCTTACCTACCCACGGACATACAGCAAATATGTAAGGGACTGGGAAGGGGGTTTGCCACTACCTAGTGGTCTTACGGTCTCTGATGGGTCACTTGGGGGTACTGGCATGGGGGCTTGCTTGGTTTCAAGGTATGTGTCGTCATTGGGAAAGAGGAGTGCAATGCCGACGTTTAGGGCAGAGCTAGACTGTAGACGGTGTAGCCGAGACGCAATGGATATGGATGGATAACGTAGGGCGATCACCGATATCGGGTCCCCTGGAGGGGGAGGGAGAGGGAGAGGGAGAGGGAGAGGGAATAGCATTTTTCCTAGCTGGAGAGACGGTCGATGGGTGAGTGGATGGCTAGGACGGCATGGGATGTGGTTCTGCTCTAGGTGTAGGTTGCTGTGAAGAGAGATGTCCCGTCGTATGTACTGCTCAAGGCAGGCTAGCTTGTAGGTTTACATGTCTTGGCTGGCGGCGTGGGAGATATGTGTGCGTAGATATAGGGCTAATTGCCTTGCCGCCGCGAGAACTCATCCACCCATTCTGCCAAGATCACCATATCCGATGATTTACATCCCACGCTAGCTTCACGTATGCAGGTATCATCGCGCTGCGAGTAATTTGCTCTTGTGCTTGCTTGTTTTGGGGCCTCTGCGAGCTAGCTAGCTAGGTGGCCGATGAAAGGGAATGATGTCCCTAATCGGAAGGTCCTCTTCTACAGCTACGGGGTATGTCCAGATGTAGAGAAGTAGGCAGTTCGGTTTAGTTAACGTGGCGCGAAATCCCCATGGCCTGTTTTCTCTCTCTCTCTACCGGCTACCGAGACATCCTAGTCCCAGCTACCTGTAACAGGTTGCAGGTCCGCTGCCCAAGTCTTGAGATCTTGGTTCTCTCTCCGTGCCCTCGGAAATATAACTTACCTACCTGTAGTTCCCCTAGGACGACATGTCTTACTACGCTTTCTCCGCACGAGCGGGCTCGTCCTTGAGATAGATACGCTCAGACTCGTTGGGAAAATAACCCCAGAAGCTTACACTTGTATGATTACTATTCTTATGTACCTACCTATCTATTCTTTGGCACAGATAGGATATCACGATATCGCGCTCGCTCGATGACATTGGCTGCCACGCCGCACGCCCCACTGAAAGAACAGACTTTCTTGGGGCAACTTGGATAAAAGGCATAGTCGTTGTCATTACTTGGTAACTGAAGTCATTACATGACAGGGCACGTTGGTTCTTGGTCTTGTAGCGAAGAATCGTGTGGTTACGTTGGGTATATGCTAACTATATACCTATACCTTGGTATTAACTACCAAGCCATACAATATATATAGAAGTTGGTTATGGTTTTACGAGCCCTCGAGTACTCCTCTGGGAATTAACATATGGGAGATGCCGAGATGAAGTTAAGGTGCTGTCAAATACGCCATTCAGGCTCGGCACAAGGCAACGTCGGCTTTCTCAACTTGAGGTCTATGAGATATTCATTCACTTATAAGTCCGGCTTCCATCGCTCATGAGGAAGCCCAGCTATTACTTGCTGCGAGGCACACCATGTTACGGACTATCAAGCGGGAAAGTGTACGTTTTTAACTTGATTATTGATTCTATCAAGTATTCGTAATGCAGATATAGATTTGTACAAGCTGACGACGCAGGCCATGACGCAAGGCTCGCAAGGCTAAGAGTGCCCAGAACCCTTTACGTTGCACGCCCAAAGTCAAGTTAAGAGAAATCTAATGTTAGTCAGCTTATAGAGGTAGTCGGAGCTCCAGCACGGCCGGACGCGGGGCATATGGAGATAGGCCATTAGGGGAAAAGCTCTTACACGATGACTAAAGTGAAGTAGGTATATGTATTGTATTAGGTTATGCAAAGGGGAGTTCATCGTGATCACTTCGCGTCGCTTAGTGCGTGCTTCCCGTCCTGTCCATCTCTCGTACTCGGTCCATTATTTGATCCTGGAGACATCAGCTGACCTGTATGTCGTCCGCGTCTTCTTTGCTTCACGAGTGTCAACCAGCTATCGTTTCCTCTCGCTTCGTTCAATATCTTTTCTAGCTTTTCCATGTCCTTCTTGTAGTCCCGGTGTTTACTTGGTATCCCCAGTGCTCGTCTCTCGAAATTGTGGTCTGTTTGACGGTAGTGTGTCAAATTGGAAGCAAAAGGGAGTCGTGACAGGTTGTCTGGATTTAGACTACTGATCTGGTGGTGACTATGAGGCTTTCCACTGTTTAGAGTCGTTAACGTTTCTATATACTCGACTTATCTCACAAGTTACAAACGAACTTTGTAGTGTGGCCGTTTTGGTCGCTCATCGTGATATATCCCGTTTGCTTCTGGAACTCTAACAGCGGACAGTTTGTGTTGCTTGTGAATATGCTGATTTGAAACTTGATACATATGCTCGTAGACACCAATACAGCTAGAGCGGTCCACCTCACGGCATGGTCCTGCTCCGTCTTTATATATGATCTTAGCCTGTCCAATATAGGAGTATTATTCCTGGTAAGCTCAGCATTCCCTTCTCTAAGTCGTTGAAGGCATTCCTCGTCGCGATCAACTACCCCAGCTCACGCACAAGACAGGAATCTACAACTTTCAAGCGATATTTTACTTGGCCTGTACGTAACCCCTACTTCGTAGATACCCAATCACCCGATCGGCTGACGAAATAGGCCCGTCGCCGGTAGTTGGGACTTTGCACGAGACAAGTAGTGGCAGAGTCGATACGGCCCCCAACTTTTGTACAGCGAAGTCAGGATCTTAGGGCTGCAGTCTGCAAGGCCGCGACTGGGTTGTTCGTCTCTTAATTTAGATACACCGCTAATTGAATCTGACATGCTCCCGTCTACTTTTGTCTACTTCCTGTTTTGGGGCCGCGAGCAAGGAAGACGATTGCAAAGACTCGCGATATCTCGAGTCTCGCAACCACAGGAATTACATAAGGAAGACGTCGTCTGCCGGCGGTTTACCAAGCAGCAGGGGGGTCCGGTCCACAGGGATGCAGACGCACTTATGTGAACATGGTTCCGACCCAACCCGGAAGCCCAGAACCGTCGAGAGAGTCTCCCATTGGCAGGCCATACATAGCCCCCCCTCTCTAGAAGTAATGTGACAATCCACATCCCACATCCCTCCTCTCCACGTTTTCTGTGTTAATATTTCCTTGCCATGAGGCTCAATAGTCGGTTCTATCTTTAGAACCGTCCTGGATCTCCCCCATACCGTTGATCTATCGTTCCTCGGATACCCTGGAACCAAGAACCGACGGCGTAGGTATCTCGCGATGGACCGGCGAACCCAAGGGCGCGCAACCCGTGGGCTTGGGGCGAATCCTCTTGCCCATAAGTAAGCTTACCCACCTACCCCTGCCCCTCCGCGATCCTAATCCTAACCGCGGTAGGTGTTCAAGAGACAGTGGCGATAGAGGCTGGATATATCAGGGAATAAAAATAACCTTGCCATATTATCTGTGGAGAAGGCTCTTGATCTAGACCATGGAGATCAACAAGCAGAGATTGTAGATGTAGGCTGTTGTAGATCATAGGATCCCCTATGCACGACACTGAGATCGACGTCCGCTGACGATATTCATCCCTGTAAATAAACTGTCTGGGCAGTTTGCATAATGGAGTTAGATACAGATTGGTCGGATCATCGTTTGTATATCTGTCTATTCTATTGTCCTCGCTGCCACGGAGGCGGACATAGTACTTGACTTTCGGATAGCCGTTCGCGAGTAGCGAGGACCGAGGAACGACCGAATCCTCCAACATCTGCACCGTCTTAGTGATCATCCTAATAATAGAGCTGCTCAAACTTATATTCAACGGCGTTTTCTAACCCCAGTGTCATTTTAAGAGTCCGCGGTGATGATAACTACGTCTTGAATATATTTGTCTGATCTGCGGGTTAAGGATTTCTGATTCTAGGTCGTACGGTCTGGATCTTGATCTTGTATCACGGCGGCACTGCTTACTCTTGTGGTACAGCCTTGATGGATGGGTGCAGTCTTAGCTGATATTTCTCTTGGGGCAAGTAGTTAGATGATTAATAGGGTGAGGGTATCTAGACTACCGCAGTGAGGAAGGCTGAAGCCGTGAACATAGCCTCGAGATATGCCCTACAGGCCATATATCCTACAACGAGACTGGAAGGCCAAAAAGGGATGAGAAAACATCTCCATGAGCATATAACATCGTAATCATTACACCAATCCCGATGATGCGTTACCTACGCCCCCCATCCATTCATCCAGCACCCAGTGCTATGCATATGCCTTCCCTCCGTATTAATGCATTATCCCCCGTATGATATAAACCAACAACAAATACAGCGGCACGTATTCCGGACCAGGGAATACGCTCAAAGACAGCGAAAAGAATAAAGAAAAAAGAAGAAGACCGAAGCTCCGTCTCTACGCCGCCGCAGCAGCCACGAACCCGCACGTCGCCACCGCGGGCGACGCGCACTGCCCGTTGGCCACGGAGCAGCACGCGCTCGCGCAATCCGCGTCGCTCAGGCACTGGCCCGTGATGAACTGGCTGCCGTCCGCCTTTCCCACGTTCTGGCTGCCCGCGGCCTCGGGGTCGATCCCCGAAACACTGCTTGTCGCCTGGGCCGTTTCCGCAGCTGTCGTCGTCGTCGTAGCAGCAGGTGCGGCGGCACCACTCCCGCTGACGAACCCGCACCCCGTCTTGCCGGCCTGGAACTGCGCGCCCAGGCCCGAGCAGATGCCCGCGCCGTCGAGCGTCGCGCAGCACGTGCTCGCGCAGTCGGCCCCGCTGAGGCACGCGCCCCCGATGAACTGCTGGCCCGCGCCGTTGCCGACGTTCTTGTCGCCCGCCGGGTCGGGCGTCAGGGGGTTGGGGCTGGGGTTGGGGTTGGGCAGGGCGAGCGCGGTGAGGGCGACTGTGTGTGGGAAAGCAGAGTTAGGATGCTGCTGAATGTTGGGGGAGGAAGGAAAAGGGGAATGGGGGAATGGGGAGAACTTACAGGCCAGAGCTGCTGCGGTGACGAAGCGAACCATTTTGATTTTTTTTAAGAGGGTTGATGATGTGACGGATATTCGAGTAAAATGAACTGGCAGTTTTCGTTTCCGTTTGGTTGTTCAAGAGAGCGTGGTTGGACAGTCGATGTCTGAGGCGTAAATGGCGATGATGGTGATGTTGATGGAGATGGAGATGGTCAAGTTCAGATTTCACCACCGAGCGGTTCGGTCACCTGCTTATATGCAATCCGTTGGACATGTGCCAAACTCCTCCCCCATCGATTCTCGAAGGTTTACCTCCTGTTTCGGGCGCTGGGAGGCCCATGAGGCTGAGTTGCGTGCTTCATACGCTTCGCGTTTGATATTCCGCACAGCACGGGATCGGCTTCAAGGGGGGTGGGGTGGGGTGGGTGACCTGAACGTGCATTTTGGGCTAGGCATTTGGATGACAGGGTTGAAATGTCAATTCTTTATTGAATTTGCACTTATGAAGCTATTTTCGAAGTCTCTATCATCGTTGGTCGTCATATTAGAGCGGTGTTGAATGCGAAGAGTGAAGATATACTCTGTTGAGCCATTGGCCAATCAGAGTTGTGCTCCTATACTAGAGACTACGCAATAGTATACAACTGTGGCGCTGCTGTGCGCTGTGGCAAGGGGGTTAACATAATAAGTGGAGCCAAGTATAGCCTGAGCCAAGGTTCCCGACCCTTGCAGGTCCCGCACGCCACCCTACACTATATTCCGATCCCCGGATTTTCGAAACGCTCATGCAACGGCACGTAGGATAGGAGGCGTGAGGTCGCCCACCGCCGCCGGACTCATGCCATTAACCTTAATACTCCTTTCATAGATGCTCACAAGATCTGTACGCGCTGATCATCGCATGGTGGACCGTCCCTGTTCGCCTCGCTACCCGTACTTTACAGTTACTGGTTGAAGGGACTGGAAACGGGGTGTTGCTCGGTACGCGAGATGACGGGATTCGTTTCGTTGCAGCATGGCCTAATATAACACTGGAAGGGTCAAACATGGAGCTATACTATAAGAACATATTCCATATCAAACTCTAGAACGTTTTCGATAGCCTACAAGAAAGGATGCCTCCTTCGAGGGGAGAATCCCGGCTGCATAGATCTCCGGTACCATTACACGACCGACGACCGAATGAAAATCGAAATGCCCCCCCATGTAAGCAGAGCTGAGAGAGAGACCGGACGATTCTAGGTTAGCCGAGTCGCCTGGAGTTTGGCAGTTCCTCCGTAGCGGAGGTGAGAGGGGCTGACGAGTGGCTATTACGCGCACGCGGTTTCAGGACGGGAAACGGCGTGCACTAGGTAGTCCCTATAATACCCACAAGACAGAAAAGAAAGCCACGAAGGTGGTGAAGCGCATGGTGGCGCATACCGACGCAAAGCCTCAGAGGCGCGAGGTTTCAGGGGGATCCTCTAGTTAAAAGAGAGGCGCCAGGGCTTTTGGTTCGTCGGAACAGCACATAGCTGCAGTTTGGACGTTTGGGGATCGCCCTCAAACATCATGCCGTAGAGGCATTGTTTATGCGGCGGTCAGCCAATCAGGAGGGAGAGTCAAGAAGCTTGTAACTGTTTTAATCTTGAATAGGAGAAGGGATGTGTAAGTTGCTAATGACCGCCTAGATAATCGTGGAGTGGGATGCCAGTTGCTTTCTGTAATCCTGAGGGGGGGATTCGAACACCAACAGTCACGGTCAAGTCAGGAAGCCGGTATCACGTCTGATGCATATGCATAATATCCTACACAGGTTCACCATCACCAAACCACCAAGAACACCCAGAAATGCTGAGCATCAAGACAATCCTCCTCCGGTGATCCTTCCAAGTTATAGTGTACAAGATGAGGCCGAGGCCTCACGATCCATCGTCTCGGCCAATGTGTTGATGAAATGCCCCAGTATCAGAGAAATCCGTTTGTATCTGTCCAACTCAGCTCAGATCAGGTCTGAACCCCAACACGAACATAACCCAAACTAATCACTTCTCCCTCTACTGCTTTCTCCAACTACCCATATGCTTGGCCTGGTAGCCAGGCTTGCCCTTTCCCTTGACGCTGGTCCAACCACCATCGTCCTCTTCCTCAGTCTTATTCTCGCTGGCTCCGTCGGCGCGGCGGGTGCTACCACCGCGAGGGGTGTTGTCATTGTTGTCATTGTTCATCGACTTGTTGTTGTGGTGATAGGGCTTGGTGCGCTTGCGCTGCGCGTAGAGATCGTGGATCTTCTGCGCATAGTCCTCGCGACCGCTAGCTACAGACTGGTTGCCGGTCTTCTGCTCTCGGTATGTCATCTTCTTGTTCTCTTCGTGTGGCTTCGATCCACCAGGAGTAGCATCGGACGAGTTGGCAGTGGGAGGAATCGACTGCAACGAGGAAACCCCCTCACCAGAACGAGCTTGGAAGCCTGTGTAGGGGCGTCCTCCCCTACGGGGGTAAAAGGTCGATTGGAATTTACGGGGAGGCTCTTGAGGAGTCTCGGATAGAGGCTGAGACTTCTCATCGACACGAGCGACATCCTGGGGAGGCTGTACCTGTCCCTTCTGCA
The DNA here is from genome assembly GCA_018398605.1 of Biscogniauxia mediterranea. NCBI lineage: Eukaryota > Fungi > Ascomycota > Sordariomycetes > Xylariales > Xylariaceae > Biscogniauxia > Biscogniauxia mediterranea. The sequence continues at coordinate 2,030,958 of JAGXTR010000014.1, read as the reverse complement.
GCTCCTCTTCTTCAACCTCGTCAGCCCACGAGCCAGTGCCTCTGGCCTCAAACTTGGCACTGTCAAAGGGGGTACCGGCGTTCTTGCTGGTGTTGTGGTCAATGGAGTCTTCCTTATCGACTACCAAGCCAGACGTGGAAGACAGCGTGTTCTCGTTGTCCTTGGCAGAGCTGGTGTCTCTCGAGCCCTGAACAAAGGCATCTTCTTTCTGCAGGGAAGATGTGTTGGACTTGGGTGATGGATTGGGCTCAACTAGGGCCGGCTCGAAATCGGTTGCCTTGAATGTGTGAGGACTGCATGGCACGGTTGATGGTGTCGCGGGTGACTCGTGCGTGGGTTCATTCTCGCCCGTATTCTTCTTCCCATTGGCGATATTGGAGAATGCCGTAGCAGCCTTGTCTCCCCAGATATCGGCGATAGAGACAACACCCTCCTTGATCATATTTTGCAGCCTGGTATTTTCAGCTTGTAATTCTGCCTCTCTAACACCTCTGGCTTTCTCTACGAGTCGGAAAGCATTAAGCACAGGCATCAGGTGTCCGAGCTCGTCTTGTAGGGCGGAGCATTTGGCCTCTAGCTGCTTGATTTTCCCTTGCAGCTCGACAACCTCAAGCTTTCTCAGATGTTCCTCAACCTGGGTCTGACCCTTTAAGGCCAGGAGGTTCTCAAGGCTACTTATCTTAGCCTGCAAAGTTGTGATCTCGAAGGACTGTTTGGACAAGTGTATACTGTAGTCCGTGAGCTCACTCTTCTGTCTCGCGATAGTTTGATCCATGGATTCCCCGCAGATGTTAGCATAGTATACTGCCTTTTTACTGTGTGTTGCTAAGTAATTGTTCTCCTCATTGGTACCACTCTGGGTGGATGACTTCTCATAGCCAGCAGAGTGCACATCTGGAGCCGGGTTGACAGGAGCGGATTCCGATGGATTGTTCTGGACCTGAATCAGCCCCGTGCTTGCCTTTGACTTGTCTTCATCCCTCACGGTGGTGGGCTCGCGGACGGAAGAAGAGGGACCAGCTGCACTCTGATCCTGCTGATACTGCTGTAGCATCTTACGGGCCTTCTTCTTTTCAGCCTTGGTCAGGGTCATGGTTGCAGACTTTTGCTGCTGCTGCTGCTGCTGACCCTCTTTCTGAGGCTGGGTAGGCTGGACAGACTGTTCTTTCTGGGAACTGTCTGCAGGGTTGTTGTTCTGCTGTGCAGGCATGGTGGGTTTGCCATTCTCAGTGACCGAGAGGTTAGGGGCAGAGGAGGTGGTCGGCGTCTGCTGCTTCTTCAGACGCATGCTTCCCTTCTTCTGGTGGTGCTGCGCAGACTCAGCAATATCCGCCGAAGAACCATTCCCCTTAGGAGCAGGGTGGGCTGTAGCAGTGCTGTCGGCCCTGGGCTTGATGGAGAAGACACGTCGGGGAGAGTTCACTTCATCGTCACCCTGGTGCAGAGACTGTTTTTTACCAGGCGGGGGGCTTCTGCCACCAGCAACGGCAGCATACGACGGAGTTGCCATTGAGGGGACAGGCTTGGGGTCGGCGAATGGCTACTCAGCAATGGACCCTGTGGTGAAGCTGCTGCAGATTGAATTTAGTAGGCAGCACCCACGAGAAAAGCAGGACAAGACAATATAGTACTTACCTTCTTGTGCGTGCGTGCACAATGAAATGGGAAGTGTGATGCAGGCAAGCTTGGTGTGCAGAGTCACGATGGGGTGCCAGCAGTGAAGTAGTGATTGAGTAAGGGAACAGAAAGAATAGAAAGAAGTGGGAAAGGAAGGTCGAGAAAGTGGTGGAGTGCAGGGTGCTCGCCGATGTACTTATGTTGTGGTTGTGTGGAAGAGGGAGAGAAGAGGTGAGGTGGTTGCATGTTGTGCAGGACGTGTTTGTTTATGTAGTGTTCATGGAGGGGCAGTTTCCCGAGTATTGCTCACAATAAGAAAGGGAAGGAACCGCCTAACTGTGGTTTATTTGTGCAGTCACGTTGATGAAGGGCAGAGGAAGGGGGAAGAGGGGGAAGGGGGAAGATGTTGTTGTCAAGGGTGATGGGGTGAAGTACCTGCCTCTGTATATCAATCTAACCTACTGCCACCAACCTACCTAAGTACTAAGTAACCACCATGGTGATTGGGAGAATGGCCTCACTAGAACATATAATTCAATGCACTCTTTGCTTTATTTTCCCCTACAAGACAAAGCATTTTTTTCATCACGGAATGGTACAAAGTATAGTCGGTACCTTGGTCTGCATGGCCCTAGGAGTTGGCGGCAACATGGTCTATGATCATGACAGTGTCCCAGACTCCAGCCTCAGCAGAGGGTTGCCATAGGGGACAGTAAGTTTCCATCTTTCCTGAATCTACCGTCAATTGGATGACCTGGCCAGGAGAAGAACATCCTGTAAGCTGGAGTATCATGCAAGGTGTAATACTCGATGAAGGTCGACCGAGTGGAAGAAGAGAAGGCCACACCAGGTCCTGAATATTACTATATCCATGCCTTGTAATTCTACTTCTTGATACTCCAAGAGTTCCTTGCCCGCGCCATGTGAAGATAGCAAGACATTGCAAGAGACTAGGTAATTCGGACATGACCTTAACACGTCTAGGAACAGATGTCAGACACAAGAGAGCATTGATGAGTAGTTTTTAAAGGGAGTTACTACAGTAAGCTCTCCATCTAGGGAGAACAGGCCTGGTTGATACTCAGTTCTCGAGGCATCTATACGTGCAGCCGAAGCCGTGCAGAAGGGAGGCCATCGTCCCCAACTGGACAAGCCGGCCACAGAACAATGAAGTCATGACATCAGCTAGACTCCTCGAGCCTCATATCTTGCTGGACTCTAGCCTCCCGCTGCAGTTACTCAAAAAGCACCACCACACATCACCGCAGGGAAGCATCAAAAACGAATGTAGATCTCAAAATGAAACGGCACCGAGACGGTGAGCAGCTCGGTGCCGAGATTAACGACGGATCCTTCTTTCCCAAGAATGTTTACTCTGGGAGTCGCCCGCGCGGACCACGAGGGTCCGCCCATGACCTTGCGAAATGCCCAGCTGGGGAGGGCATCAAGCGGCCGGGGCGCTCCGTTCTATCTGAGGAAAAGAAAAGAGGAAAGAAGGAAGAAGAACTTTGCGCAGAGGCCGCGATGAATTTTGCTGTCGCGTGGGACCCGCAGTGCCACGCACGGGCCATATATACTCACGTGATGGTAGATAAGATGGTGGCAGGTGGCTTGCGGTGGGATGGGTGGCTGATAAGTAGATAGGTGGCTCGTGGTTAGTAAGTAGTTGACCTTCATGTGAAAGCCGATTGGCCGGCGAGGACCTCGGGAAAGGTTCAAGGAAGCCCACCGGAACCTTTGGCTCAATCCGATTCTATGAGCGCATCAAAGACTTGTACATAGCACCTACATAGTAGTAGCACCTAAGATCATCCTTCCACCCTTTCCCATCCGCGAGCCTACGAGCGAAGCAGACTGCACACTGCTGCCGAATTGAACCGCTTCGACAACCACCACCGCATCCTCGCAGCATTCAATTGCGCCGACCAATCGAGTAGTAATAGAAAGCGTAGAGGGGTTCTCCGGATTGCCACCACACCACACCACCACCACCACTACGATGATCTCTTCACGAGTAGGCGTACGGGCCCTGCGGCAAGGTACGACACCTATCACCTTAGAATAGAAATAAAAAGTCTCTACGTACGGTCGACGCAAACATATCAGGACAGCAACGGCATCAAGATCGCAGAGCAGGATGGCTAACACGGAATTGCGCAGCCGCCTCCAAGCCCAACACCTTCTTCTCGCACAACGTCCCGCGCCTCGCCCTCGCCCACCTACAGACCCGGTACGTTCATCCCCTTCCTTTCTCTTCCTCCTCCTCTTCTTCTTCTCCCACGCAGCACACCCGCTGACCCTCCAATCCCGCACCACCAGCGGCGCCGCGACGACGCAAAACGTCACGGCGGACGAGGCCCGCCACCTGCTCGAGACGCAGCGCAAGAACCGGCCCGTCTCCCCGCACCTGAGCGCCTACGACTACGGGCAGACGTGGTTCGGGTCGTCGATCTGGACGCGCATCACGGGGTCCATCTTCGCCTCGTCGCTGTACCTCTTCTCGGCCGCCTACGTCGTCGCGCCCCTGACGGGCTGGCACCTCGAGTCGGCCTCCCTGGCCGAGGCCGCCGCCGCCGCCCCCTACGCCCTCAAGTCGGGCCTCAAGTTCCTCGTCGCCTGGCCCTTCGCCTTCCACCTCTTCAACGGCACGAGGCACCTCGTCTGGGACTTCGCCGTCGGCTTCAACCGCACCGTCATCAAGCAGGGCAGCTGGGTCATCTGGACCGGCAGCCTGGTTACCGCGCTGGGACTTGCCTTCTTGCTGTAAAAGAAAATAATAAATAAATAAAAATTGGGATTGACAAAGGAGGGAGAGAGGAGAGAGGCGGTTATCAATGGGAATAGGGAATCAGTGCGAATAGAGTGATACTCGAAGCTACGTGGTGAGGGAAATTGTCTGCAGAGGACGAGGCGGTGGCGGCACTACACTACAAGTCATTGGTTAGGCGAAATCAAGAGTGTCATACACAAAATAGCAATGTATATGTATTATGTCTAGCTATCCACACACGATGGTGATGGCTTAGTAGACTTGACCTGTGTGCTTTTTTTAGGGGGTTTCCAATATCTTCTGCCGCCCCAAATATCCATCCAAACCTCCAAAAGAAAAAAGAAAAAAAAAGAAAAGAGTGAAATAAAAAAAGGTACGGTATAATACTGATGATACCATGAATATAATCCCCCCGTCCTAATGCAACGCCATACTCCGCTTACCGATTGATGGGGTATTGACCGAGAACGCCCTGAAATGTAGACGGGATGTTTTTTTCTAAAGAAAGTTGCGAGCATCGAGGATATTGTGGTTCAGCTGGGGGTCGCCCAGCCGCCCGACGCGCTCCCCGATGATCTCCCCGATGAAGTTCTTGATCTCGGTGATCTCGCGCTCGTTGGCGGTGCCGTTGACGCCCGTCATCATCGGGTAGTCGTCGGCGGCCAGGGACTGGATGGCCTTCATGATGCCGCCCACCAGCGTCTCGAAGTCGAGGTTGCCGGCCTGGCCTTTCTCCTGCAGCGGCAGCAGCATGTTCTTCTCGAAGTCCTTCAGGTTCGGCAGCACGAGGATCTTGATCGCCTCGGAACCGCCGGCTGCGAGGACACCACAGATTGCCCCGTACCATATCTGGGGGGTCATAGCCGGAGATAGGAAGTTGCGTAGGCAGGATCGGGTGAGCTTCGGACGCAGCAGCTTGTTGCTAGAGGAATACTTTTGGGCGATGAGGCCGATGATGGACGCAGCGTATTCCCGAAGCTGATACTGGTCCTTGGCGGCGTTGGGACCGGTGTCCGAACCGATCTTGCGCGCCATCAAGCACGTGAGAACAGGCGCCACGAGGGAACTAGCATATGGCGCGAGGAATATCGTCTCGTTCAGGAGCAGCGCATTGGTCAGCTCCATCATGGTACGCATGACGAAGATATCGTCCAGGTGGTGGGTGACTTCGTTGGCGATGAAATTGACGAAGTACGGGGCGAGCTGCTGTATCGCAGGGTCGCTGGAGACTTGCGCCAGTGCTGTCTCACGCAATCGTTGGTACTCGGCACTCGACTCGTCGTCCAAGAGGATTGACTGGACCTTCTGGAAGAAAATCTGCAGCTCCTTGGAGAGCTGGTGCTTGACCTGGGGCTTGAAGTCTGGATTATCGTGGCCGGCCAGGGCGGCAAGGGTAGGGTTGGCACCCGGGCCTCTATGCAGGAGATCTTGCGATCGTGCCTCTGCACTGGTCGGGTTCTGAAGCGTGACGGGCTGTACACCCTCAATAGCAAGCCAGTGGCCTGTAGGTTATCGCAAGTTAGTGGTTGGATTTGCACGCCATTCTGCCATTAATGGAGAGAAGAAAAAAAAAACTTACCTGTCCACATCATATCCCTTGGCACTTTAGGTAATGGGGCATTGATTAGTTTCTCGAAATCGACCTCCTCATCGTCAATGTAAAATAAGGGCTGACCAGGGCCCAAGCTCGCCTCACCATATCGCAGTGGTCTGGTCGACTCGTACCCGTAGAGTGGCTCAACATCTAGTACTCGTAGGGCGAGCGAGATGTCTTTCGCCGTCATGGTGGTACGTCTCGCCAGCCGCATGAAACGGAGGGCTTCGACTAGGACCTGTCCTATCCGATACTCGACGTCTTGTGACAAGGTGCGCAGGGTCTCCTCGCTCAAGGACGCGACGCCCACGGATTCGGCAACATCCTTAACATTCTCGGGATTCCACAGTAGACGCTGCTCGCTCGCGGATGCCTTGGGAGCGGCATCTTGGGCCGAGCCGCGGGCATCTCGGGAAGTGGCCATGACTGCTGGTTGGTGGGTGGCTTATGAGAGGAACTGAACTGGGCGGAAGCGCAGAGAGAGCCTCCAGATGGATAGCAGGCCCTGGCGTAAGCTGGATTGATCCTTGATGACAGCAGATTCACGTGCCCTTTGGTGAATGTTGGTAGTACTCAAGGCAGATAATCTCGTGCTGAAATCTAAAATACAGAATGCAGGGGAGGAGAAGCTGCCTGAGAGCAGAGGCGTTTATCTACGATACCTCGTTAGTGTGGAGCTGAAAAAGAAGTGGGCATCGACAGAGGCTATATGAGCTAAGACCAGACGGTGTGAAGCAGAACATCATCAGAATAGTTTCGCAGGGTCGATACATACCTACTCTCTAGTTGCCGGTGATGGGATTGATGGCCTCGTTGAGTTGATGATGGGGACTGCAATCATAAGTGCAAATAGTCTCAAGTTACTCGCAAAAATGTAATATATGGAGAAAGAGTTCTGTACTCGGGAGAGGTAGAAAATGCAGGGTGAAAATGCCTGAATGATCTGGAGTGCCCAGGTAGCTGATAGGGTGGGGATGTCGAACTATAGGCACCGCCAGCCTTCTCGGGCACTGTCGAGATAATTGTTTGCGTCAGCGACGATGGCTTCACGCTTGCTTGGGGAAGAAGTAGAGGGCAAGAAGCTGTGGTTATGTATCTGAGGTTAGTGGGTGTTGTGATGTGTCTCGGTGTGGGTCCGCGAGGCTGGGCGGAGGACCTGAGGTCAGCGAACCTTATTACCTACAGCAAAATGCCAAGACAGCTGGCTGGAGCCTTGGGCTTGAAGGGGAGTCGGCGATTGAAACCTCCGATGACTCCACTTTAAAAAAAAAGGCAAACTCTAAGTACCGCCTAGTTTTGGTTATCTTAGTTTTTAAAACTGGAGCAAACCCCCTATATGTGACCGTGCTTTAGCAGATCAACCGGGGTATTTATGATTATATACACCATAACCACGGATTAACCAATATATTTATAATCATACACACTACAAGTTCCCACTAATCTGTCTTTATAATGTATATAAGAATAAATATCTTAGTTGATCTGCCACAGCACGGCCACATATAGGGGGTTTGCTCCAGTTTTAAAAACTAAGATAACCAAAACTAGGCGGTACTAGGTAGGTAGAGAATAGCTGGGGGGAAAAAAGTTGTATTCTCTATGAAGCTCAGTACCTAAAGCACTGAGCAATCTAGCCTAACAAGGCCCAACAGCCTGTGGCTGAAAAGCCACCCCATCAAGCCACAACCAGCTGGTAGTAGTAGCCACTCAACAACCTTACCACTACCTAACGCACGACCTAGGTTATCAACAGGGCGGTCGGTACATTAAGCATGCTTAATGTGCGAGAACACCACCTAATAAGAGAAAAGGAGTGTGATTGTTGTAAGAATGATGGAGAGCTAAGCTACATGGCCTCCAGATTGAAACTTTTATACCCCTCACGGTGTGCTGTGCCTTCCGTACGGCGTACCTCCCCCAACTCTAAGTACTGAACTTGTCGGAGGGAGGATTTCCAGATGCGGCCCTCCTCATCTTTTCTAAGCGTTCCTTATAGTCCGCGGGTCGGTAGGCGATCTCTGGGGTCTTGCGCAGGTGATCGACCGGGTGCCACGTTAGAGCCCTCGCGGGCCCTGGGATAAAGTAGATGATGCTCGATGTTCCGGGGGTAGAGAAAGACCAGTTGCTCTCAGCCCACCTGAAAGTTTCGTCCATCCGGATCTCGAGTCCTTCCATGGTGTAGGTGCGGACAAGATCGTACAACTCGCCAGAGCCTCGCAGACGCACAATAGCAGCAGCTGTGTAGCGGCACTTGTTCGTTACAAACTCACAATCCTGGCCTTCAACGTTCGTTCTCTGCATGGTCGAAGCTTCGATATCGAGATGGCGTAGTTGTTTTGCGATCTCGAGCTGGCGCAAGACTGGGGCGTTCTCAGGAACTCTGCACAGCACGCGAATAGCGACCGGATGGTTGAATTCGTAGAAATAGCGTCGGCCCTGGTGAGTGCACATTCCGGACTTCTGGCTGATGATCTTCCCGAGGTCGGCTCGACCATCCCAGTGGATCAAGCCTTCTTCGGCAAGCTCGTGGGCTGGCTGACTGGGAGAGACGACCCATCGGCTGTCGGGGCGATCCACGCGCTGCGACAAGACTTGTTCGCGGATAAGCAGGAAAGGCTTCCGCTTGAAGATGGTTGAGTACATCAGCGGGCTCTCGGCGAGTGCCCAAAAGGACAGATCTTCGTGGCCTTCTGCCACGAGAAGATTTGCAATATCGTGGCGTATTCTGCTGAGAGCCACCGGGGAGGACTGGTTGGCAGAGAAGTTGGACCAGGCCAGTCGCAGCAGAGGGAACTGCTGCTCGTCACGGACTATCTCTAAAAGTTCCTCCGAACCAGCAGCTTCCGCCTCGCTCACGACACCGCGGTAATCCTTTCCCAGCACCATGTACATTCTTCGTAGGACGACAAGCAGAACGTTGATGCCGTTCATGTCAGGAGCCTGGGACGGTGTAATTTCCTGGGGCACCGCACCGTGGAAGTAGCCCGATGGAGCCTCGCGTGCCAGAATTTCGGCTTGGCTCGCAACATCGAGCCTTCGCACATCTGGGAGACTGGTGAAATCGAGACTTTCAGCCATGGCGGACAGGAATGTGATGGATGGTGGAAGTGGTGCAAAGATTCTGGGGTGTTTTTTTTACAAGTGGCAGGCCACACAAGTTATGTATTCATATACCTCGATAGTAACCTACTAGGTAGTACCTACCTAGAGCTGGGCTGCAACTTCCTTTCCTATCTGTGACTTCCCAAAACAATCTATTAATACTACATACATAGTAAGGCAGGTACTACGTACATATTGGAGATCGAGGTACTACCTACCTACCATATGTATCCCTCTACCCACGCAATTTTCTTTCCTCTCTTCTCCTTACAACCACAACCCCCTCTCTTTATATAATTGAAGGTGTTCTTCAAGCCCTACATGCCTACTTATTTATATATTAAATACCAATATACATATCTCACCGTAATAATATACCTTCTTTGTTCACGATGTCGGATTACGTATTTCCCGATGACCTGGCCGGGATTATGCGTCAATTAGCAAGTAGTTTGCCGACCTCGCGCGTTGAACATAATCTGGCAGTATTCGATGCCGCGGTAAGCGAAATTGGAATACTTCGCGACACCTTGTCATCTAAAGCCGCTCGCTTTTCAGAAGTGCAGAGGACTCTGGACGATAAGGTTGCCGCGGTAGAGCGGCGCGAAAGGGAGCTTGAGTCACAAGCTCAAATGCTTCAGGGGCTCTCCGAGAGCTCGAATGCTTTAGCCCAGGGCCTTGAATTTCTGCGTCAAGAACGAGAAGCCCTCGAACAGCGAGACCACTCGACCATGGCGGACAGATTAGCGGCGCTCGACGCGTCTAAGGAGCTCCGGGAGCGACTAGACACAGTCCAGGAAGAAAGGGAGGAGGCCATATACCAGGCGAAGGTAGCGGCCGACGAGTCGGCGAGGCTGGGGTCTGAGAAGGACCGCTTGTCAAGCCAGGTGACTCGGATAAGGGGGGAGAGGAACCAGTTGCAAAAGGTACAAGCTCAGCTGGCTGATGAAAATGCCCAGCTGGGAGGACAGAATACCCGGCTCAACGAGACACGTGTCGAGCTGGAAAATAAGAATACGGAGTTGGTGGGCGAGGTTAGGCGGCTAACTGACCTAAGCTCTGCTCTGGACGCCGAAAATGCGCAGCTGAGAGGCGTCATGGTCCAGCTGCAGCAGGAAAGCTCCCAGTTGTCCGAGACCATGGCTCACCTGAGTGACGAAAACGCAGAGTTGCGCGGTGAAGCAGCGCAGCTGGCTGCCGAAAAGAGCCAGCTGGAGGACGAGAGCGCCAAGTTGCGCGGCACGGCAGCGCAGCTGGGCGAAGCCAAAGCTCAGCTCTGCGACGAAAGGACGGAGCTGTATAGGCAGCTGGCCGACTTGGGCCGCGAGAAGGACGAGCTGAGCGATGAAGTCGCACGCTCGGCCGATCATGTGTCCCATTTAGAGGAGGAGGAGTCCCAGTTAGACGGAGAGAAGGCTGATCTGGCTGGTTTGGCTTTTTAGGAAGTCTCGAGTGTATAAGGGAGGGGAAAAAGATATTGTACCAAGAGGACCTCGGGAACCACGTAAAAGTTCTTAAATTAGGAAGGAACTAACCTAGGTGCCTACTTGATTAGAAAAGAAACCGTGTACATAGCAACGCGTTTACTGCACACGATTTAAAGAAAACAAAACCCCCTCCACCTCTTGCACACTGCCAAACATTGTGATCCCGCCACTATCATAATAACTTGAACCTTTTCGACCTCATACCTAAATATCACATTACTTCCCGCAAGCCACTAGTGGTATTACTTTTAATCATTTTTTTTCATATTTCATATATTTCCGCAATGTCTCAACGAGGTGGCGCGGTTTCGTCGATGCGCGAGGTGCCAGACTCTCCGAGCGCTGGCCAGCGCTCGCTCGATAATCCTACCCATCAAGAGGAGAATCCCTTCGATGAAGAGGAGGAAGAGGAAGAAATAGAGGAGGTCGACGACTTTACTGACACCTCCTCTGTGGATGTCGCCAAGAAGAAAAAGGCGACGGGGGGGAGAAAGACACGCCAGGACAAGCGGGACCTTCTGCTTGAAGGTTTCGATAATCTGGGTACGGACTTCCTGGGACAGAAGCTCGCTGATGCCGTTTCTGTCCTCCCGGATCTCCTGCTGCAGATGGGAGAGCGAGCCAAGGCCAAAATCACCAGGGAACAGATGACCATCAAAGAGTACCTGACAGATGTGCGCCTCGTGCCGTATGGGGATTCGTGGATGCACGATGACGAGGATCGCTTGTCACGGCGTCTTAATGATGACCCATACTATCGCTACATCCAGCACCTCAGGGCTCCAAGCACAAACAACGAATTTCTTCCCATGTGGAAGAAAATCTGCAAGGTCCTGAAGGTTGCGCCCACAGACATCGTAGGCCCGACAAAGCACCTTGCCTACGGTGGCAAGACTGTGAATGTCGGCAAGACCGCGAGTGTCAGCAGAGACACGTGGCCAGATCCCAACTGGAGCACGGCGTTCTGCTCTGGCCTCGCACGTGTAGCGCTCGGGGGTCCTTGCGGCAAGGACGTGAGACTCCTGGCGCTATTCTTGCGCTATGCCGTGGCATGCCGCCTCAACGACCGCCGCCCATTTCTCATGCTCGGGGTGAACTGGGACAAGTTCTTGGAGTTAGCAGAGGACAAGTTGGAGAGGAATCGAAACCCCAGTGTTTCCATCGCCCAGGCGCACAAGAAGGTTCGTGAGATTATTAGATCGCGCGAAGTTCCTTTGCCCTGGTACTCTGATGTGATGAGAAACCTAGAGAAACTGGTCTACAAGCCCAACACCCCCCCTCTTCAACACCCTGGAGAACCAGTCGAGTACATGCTCCAGACGGAAGACTTGACCAATCTCGAGAAGGCCTTTAACGGATGCAAAGTTAATGGTAGAAGTCTATTCACCTCGGTTGAGATTGGATGGAGCAGTGAGTGACCCCCCCCAATCCAGACCAGACTCTCATTTCTGTGGCACTAACCACACCACCTTTACTGCAGTGGCTTCACACCAGCGGAGTGATTGGCCCGAGGATTCCAACGACCTTATGAACCTGCGGGCCGCTCTGTATAAGCGTGATCAGCGACTCATCGAGATCCGCGGCCGTGAGACTGATAGGGCTTCAATGTCAGGCGTCGGTGACGAAGATGATGACGACGACGATGACTATGGGGACGAGCATGAGGATTTAGGGTATGACGAGCCGTTGCCTTCAAGAGGCGACGGTGAGTCGTTGCCTCTTCCCGGGCACCCCTCGTTGACGCGCGGTCCAACACTCGTTGCCCCCATTAGACTTTCCTCGAGATTGGACGAAGTGCCATATCACACCGAGATAGACAGGTCTTTTGACCTTCCACCTTCAGCTGGAGTATCCCAATGTCTGAACAGCGGCCTGAAAACGGCCTTCGTGAATGCTATTAGCATGTCCCTAGAAGAGGCCGTGTTATTAGACGAAGAATAACTTTTCCACCTCCCACGAAGGGGGTGGTTTTTGGTCGTGGTCGGAGATTTTTATGCTACCTCTCCTTAGATGCAAGTCCTAGGCTGAGGTGGCCGGCCCCCTACAGGGGGGCTCGAAAAGAGGCTCATGCCGTTCTCCCAATACATGCGTTCAAACCAACACTTATGCAACCGCTTTTATATTCATTGTGCCCCTGATAGTGTGACATGTAATAGTTAATTCCCATGACTTTCCTCGGTCAAAATGCAGTCTCTAGGAGCTAGGTCTTTGAGTTCCTTGCCTTAAACCCCCATGCGCGACTACGTTATAGTACACAACCTATCGTTAAATCGTTTTAAATAAAGGCACAAGTAAAGCGACCTTTACGCAGGCAAGCACACGTTGTCAATAGCTCCTTCCCGGTTCAAACGTACATATACCGGCACTATAATCGTACTGTAGGGCGGAAAACAACCGCTATTCTCTCTCCTTCTCTTTCCCTCTAGATGGCCCTGTTACAGTGGTTAAATCACAGGTGCTAGCGCAGACAACTTAGCTATACATACCACTAAAAAACAAAAGAGATCAGAAGGTGGTTGTTTCCGCCCCACAGTAATGCTGGCATATGTACACTACAAAGCTAGGTCGTGCTGTTGAAATAAGCATAACTCTCACCCCACATGCGGGGACGGGCTGCGACACGACGCGGGCTACACTAAGTAAAGATCCAATCAAACAGTATTTACGATCCTAATTAGGCAAGTCATATTTTAACGAGAACGCTTTAGCACTTGTAATGTACCTACCTACCTACATAGGTATATGTAGGTATATATCTCTTATAAACCCCCACCTACACACACACACGCACTCACACACTCACACCCACTCATCCATCCATCCATCCATCCATCCATCCATCCATCCATCAATCAATCAATCAATCTGTTTGTTCTGTTTTCATCGATTTTAGATTGGTGAAAATGGCTTACATTCAGGACATCTCGCCGACCACTTACGTGGAGGGCGGCGACTTAACCGACAACGAGGATCAGCGCTTCGTCGATTTGTCTAGACAAATAAAGGAGATCGTTCCTCACTTACAAGATGAGTACATCTCCGGGGCGTACTCTCGTACAAGGGCGTACGTGTTTCGCGACCTCTGGAAGGCCTATTACGTCAGCGCTGCACACCACATTACGTCAGCACCACACACCATGGCAGGCACTACCGCAGGTGGTCCGTGCACCCTGACTAGATCAGATAGCCCTCTCGCCTCCATAGCAGTTAGATCTCCTAGATTCATCATACACACACACTAGCTAGATAGCACTGCTCGGAATAGATTCCTTCTGTCTGTTCACTTGTGCCGTTGGCCCTGTGTGTGTCCGTAGGCTCCCTAGAGCCTGATAAGGCCGGAGATGCGTGGGAGGTCTCATATGAGGCTTTCTACCACCTTGTGTACGAGGGGTGGTGGAAGTTTCTGAGTAGGTTCCTCCTCCAGACCTCGCTCTACATTATACAAGCGCTAACAAGGAAATAGTGAGAAATGAGACCAACCCGCCGCCATTCCCCTACCCGCGGCCTGATAAATACGGCCCGCCTTACAGCCGTGTCCTGCTAGACCTCTGCAGCCAGGCCGAAAGTGACAAGGCCAGAGAGGATAAGCTGGCCGAGGGCTACAAGAGAGAACTGCCGCGTCGCACCCCCGAGGACACCTTCGACCAGGGGGTGCTCGAGTCGATCTGGTCTGAAGTCTTGCCGGGCCGCCCGTACGAGAAGTACTGCGGTCCGTTGCAGTGGACGTTGCCCTCGGACGTCGTCCTTCACCATTACGTCGGAGGCGACATGGAGGACCTCCTCCACACCATGAACAGGATCGCCACGATGATGGGCCGGGATTTAGTCCTAGTCTGTGCTCGTGGCGATCTTCGTGACGTGTATCCCGACGTCCCGCGAGAGGAGGCTCGGCTCGTCCGATTCGAGCTGGGTCCAGCAGAGCAGGTCGACGTGAAGTGTCCCGGGTTCTTGACGCGGATCCACAAGGCGTGGCTTGATCTCTTAAAGATCCACGCGGGTATCCTAGCTGGCGAAAAGTTCAGCATGGTCGACCGCCTGCGCGACATGTACAGAGAACAGCTAGTGAAGATGACCTCGGAGTACGATGAGAAGCGCAAGGAGGCCGAGAAGGATGGCCGAGTCAGGATGGTGAAGAAGGTCGCGAAGTCGTTCGCCAACAGCTCGGGCGATGACCTCAACCGCCTGTCTGAGTTGCTGACCATGCAGCACCGAGCTGTCATGAAGGATGCGCGCCGAGCAGCGGCTACCGTCCTCGCCGGCTGCTCTGGTGGCTGGAAAGCCCGCCGCGATCGCCTTGACGCGTTCGTGACGGGCAAGGCGAACGGCAAGTTTGCCTGTCTGGAATGGAGAGATCTCGCCATGCTGGTGCTCCCATTCTCGGAAGAGCTCGGCACGGAGCTCTTGCAGAGGGAGCTGGACATGCTGCAGGAGAACCTGCGCACCTTCGATGACATCCGAGTTTTCGTCGAAGATTTTTTCCAACGGACGTCAACGATGCCTCCAATATGTCTGGTCTCTTGGACCAGTGCACCCGGCTGGAGATCGTTCTTGAGTCCTTCGCCGAGCTCCCCACCAAGTACTATGACGAGGGCATGGAGGAATGGCTCGACGGCATTCTGGACCGGATTGATGCCGAGGAGCAGAAATAGTTCTATCCTGGTGCCGCCGCCCGCCTCGCCAACGCCATGCTCCTTGCACGCATCGACAAGGGGGTCGAGGAGGTGGAAGAAGAAGAAGAATAGTTATCCATGTCGCCGCATGAGAGGATTCCGCGGACAATGGAATAAGGCGTTCTATCTTTCCTTTCCTTTTTTTTTTTTTTTTTTTTTTTTACTCTTTTACTAGTTCTATATCCACTATACCAGCAGTTAACGTTATATTGTTAATTTTTACTAAGTTTAAAGTTATAATTGGCGCTTAACGTGTAGCTAATAAAAAGCCCGCCACATAGCTTTTTGTCTTTTTTATTGCAATTAGTTTAACTACTAGTGGACATTAAAGGTGGCCAGACGTCCGGTCATGCCTGGCGACCTTGCGCTTTAACGCCTTGCCCGGTTCCCTTGCCAACCCGCAGGACTTCGTGCGCTACGCGAACGCCGGCTTGGATGTCCATGCCCATCCCAGCGAGGTCAACTACGTCTTCTTGGTGGACACGGCGCGGCGATCCATCACCACGACTACACTGGGGTGGGACAGGTTGGAGGGACTGCGTGGCTATAGGTTTCCCCACCCACGGGGGGGGGAAAGATATGGTGCTCACGGGCCTCACCCTGGACGACAGGGAATGGATGGTGTTACATCGTAGAAGTGAAGAATCGTAGCAATACTGGTGTCTAAATATCGGTCACGAAAAAGAATCAATATAGAGTATACTTGGGCTTTTCAATATCATTGACTGTGAATGCTAATCTAGTAGACATTGCTCCCCCCCTAATCTAATGTATTCTCTTGGATGTGAATAGGATAGGTCGTGTCAATGCACTCTGGAAAGGGCATGCCATGCGGGTTAAGTCTCGAATACAGGTGCTGAGGAATGCGAGTCAATCCGGAAGCTATGTAAACCTTTTGAGCATGGTTTACTTTTCGAAGCTTCTGGTAGATAGAAACGAATCCGGTAGCCTCTTTTACGTCATCCATTCTCTTGGTGCCCCGAATATCGAGGAACTCCCTCTCCTCCTCAACGTCGCATGCCTGCATAGTGGCACAATCCACTTGCGAGGTCTTCGTTTCGGGTTCGCAGTCGAAGAGGACCGTTCGGTGCATCCAAGCTCGCATCATCTCCATCTCGACCTCCGTGACCTCCTCGTCGGTCATGGAGTCGACCTCGCGGAGGATTTCCCTCGAGCTACGTTGTTCCAAGCTCATAATGTCGCACAGCCTGTTAAAGAGCCCTATGGCCATCTCTGCAGTCCCTGGCACAGTAATAACTCCACACATCCGAGAAGCTGGCTTCGTTGAGTCTATAAGCCCATTCTTCCCCATCTGCACCAAAAAACCCAGGAGCACCCAGGCTAAACCTTTGTGCCCATGGTTTTGAGAAATCTTAGAGACTGGGGTTATCAGAGCCTGGCGATCTTCAACGGCAGTGCCGGGGAGGGTGCACAGCTCCTCCGCATACACAGATATGGCTCCGATGAGAAGGATAGCCCGGCCCACGCGACCGCGGTGAGCGTAGGCGCTAGCCATGAAGACGGCCGTGTGGAGATCTATCGCCAGGGATTCGCCACACTCCTCCATAATCACCCCGGCAAGCTCACCTAGCTTCGTCAATGCGTAACCGTTCTTCTCTTGTTCGATACATTCAAGCATGTGCAGACGATGCACCATCTCCGACAGGGCGAACGTATCCATTGGCTGTCTGATGGGCCAGAGGTTAGGGCCCTTGCCCGGCCACAGCTGTATCATCCGCAGAGCGAGCACTATAAGATCACCGTTCCACGCAGGGCCGTCGGGGTCTGCTACCATCGGTTCTTTCCATCTTGACTCGCTCGCGACTGAAAGGAGCTGTACGTCACCCAGCGGCTGGTCGGACTTGAGTGGCCAGGACTTCTCGCGCCAGAGCTCGGTGTTGCAGAGCGTACGAGTCGTCTCGACTATCTGACTCATAAAGGTGTCGAACAGCTTGTCCGCCGTGAAGCCAAGGGACACGTATAGCTGTAAGTTTTCCAGGGGTAGCGAGGCAGATAGACAGGCATCCACAGCAAGTAGCCTTTCCGGGTATTCGGGTACGCTCGATAGGGTATGTTCATCGTAGACCAGCATACTATCTTTGAGAACAAACTCCGGAGTACTGGGCGGTCGGCAGCCCCCAACAACGACGCGCCCGGATCGTGATGCAAGCACCCGATCGATGTGCTCTCGTATTTCGGCATCCTTGTTGTTGTCATTTTTGATGAAGATGGTCTTTATTCCCGGATTGCTGTCTTCAATCATGATCACCTCCATAGTACAGAGCCGTTGCTCGAAAGCTGTTACCATGCGGCGCGATATGTGAGCGCCAAGACAAGCCACGGAAATTCCTTGGCCTCGTTTTTTCATGCGAGATGCTTGCAGCAGGACAGCCGCAACTCCCAGCTCTCCCCATACCGTGGGTCTAACCTCCACGTCAAGCAAGAGCACCGTGTGTGCTTTCAGGTTGGCGGAGGCTGAGGGGGGGGAGGGGCAGAAGAGCCGCGCGAACTGTTGATAGGTACACAGCGTCACCGCGCTGTTCTGGTCGAGTCCGTGATATTCGGTATGGGGGGCCATTTCGGTGTTGTCCTTGATGTAACGGACCACGTTGGATTTCTCGCTTTCCCGGGTGACGTACAGGATCGGACCGCACTTCCCATCGAGGTGCATGGCAGCAAGATGCGTCAACAGCGTCGTGCTCTTGCCAGCGCCATGAGAAGCATTAATGTAGACGGCGCGCGCATGGTCGCAATCAAGGCCTTCCCTAACGAAGGCCTCGATCTTGGCCTGCTCTATTCGCCAGGCGGAGGTTCGCGTGATGAATTCGCTTGCCATGTTGTCTTGATCGCCGCGGGTATATTGGGAAAGAAAGAAGGAATTGGATGGGTGTGTGAACTGTGGGAGGATGAGAAAATATAAGTGTCACCGCTAAACAGGAAACTACTTATATGTTCGTGTGGATGAAAGAATAAAAGATGGCGGTCCCCATTCGTGGTTTGTGTGTGTTGATGTATGTAGTAAGGTACTGAATTGCCGGTGAAAAATGGCAAAAAAGAACTTGGGTTACGGGGGACAACTTGAAGTCACCTAGCAACAGTTGGTGTGGAAAGTGTCAGTTGCCTATCCGCCTAGGTTGGTGATGGGCGAGGTAAACAAACTGCCCATCCTTTCATAAAACACAGGTATTTGGGGACTAGAAGGACATGGGACACAGGTGTATGTATTTATATAGTAAGATAGGCAGAAAGGCCTCTGTGTACCTAGGTACCTAAGCACCAGGCGAACCCTAGGCAACGGACTCCGTTCCTCGTAGTTCGTAGTTTGAAAACGGCAAGTGCGTAGCTAATGCTGTCTCCTTCCAAAGGTCGCGTGGCAAACGCGTACCTCGTAATTTCACCACTATCATTCCAGATCCGTCCTTTTTCTTTCTTTAATCGGTTCATAATCAACCACCTTCCTTCCCCTTGTGTGTAGGCCCCCAATTTTCTATGCGTCTCCATCTACGGAGAGTCGTCGCCGGAAAAGTCGACGCTCTGGCTGGCCTGGCCGGCGGCGTCCTGGTCGAGCTGGACGTTCTTGTTGAGCTTGGTGGTCTCGGCGGTGATCTTGGCGCTGTTGTCCTTGCCGTTGATAGCCTGGTCGATCTGCAGGCCGAGCACCTCGAGCTTGAGCTTGAGCACCTTGTTCTTTATCTTGCCGACGGACAGGGCGGCGGACGAGTTGCCCGAGCCGGCGGCCTTGATGGCGTCGTTGAAGCCGCCCGTGTCCGTCTCGGCGGCCTCGGCGGTCTCGCGCGCGGCCTGGATGATGGCCAGGTCGTCGGGGTCGACGCCGGCGAGGTTGGTCTCGTCGACGGGGAACTTGGCCTGGACCTCGGCGAGGGCGTTTCCGGCGACGCCGTCGGACACTTGGAACTGCGAGTAGTCCTGGACGGACAGGACGCCGGCGCGCTTCTGCTTGTGCGCCTCGAGGCCGGCGGGCATAGCTAGTGCCGAGGCGGCGACGGAGAGGATGACGGCGATCTTGGAGAAGAACATTTTGGTAGAGATTGACTTGAAGAGAAAGTGCACAGCAACTTGAGGTTGTTAAAAAGACAGCACAGCTGTGAATGAAGGATAAATATTGGTAGAGAATGGTGAGATCCGAGCAAGGGAATGGTGGTGGGGAGAGAAGGGAGATCACCAAGATGATGTGCGGATGAACTGAAGATCTTATAGCTTCTGAATGATACCAACGTGACCCTGCTATTCTCTTGATGATCTACCCAAACACTGGCCTGCCGCCTGGGTTTCGCCTCAGGCTATGTGCTCATGTTCGTGAGAGCCCCTGCAACTCTTGTCTTTTTGTCAACGACAATCGTCTGAACTCCTCGAGGGGGTGCGTCGTCGCGAGCACTCATCGAAAGAAGCCGGTGGGCCCAATGGGAATCCGCAGATCGTGAACCAAAGCCCGGGAACACGAGGAGACGGAGTCCTGTCCAGGGTGAGGCTCACGCTAAGCGCTGTTTTAAGGTTGTCGCATTGTCGAGATCTACGACAAGCCCTTGGCGGTCAGCTAAGCTTTTACTGGGCGCTGCGGATCCGACAGGGGCGCCGGTGTGGGGGGGCGTTTTACACTTGGGAAGTAAGTATTTATTTTATTACCCTTGACATTGATATTTCTAAAGGGACTTGCTTCGTTAGATTTACTATAGGTTGCTCGATTTATTTACGAAGTGATTTATTTCACTATAAGCAGCTCGACTTATTTTTATAGTGACTTACTTCACTATTTTCTATAGGGGCCTTGAGATATTTCTATAGTGACTTATTTCATCGCTTTCAATCGGGGTGCCCTAGGAAATTTTAAAAGTGGCTTAAAACTGGGCCAGGGGCGCGACGGCACCAATGACACCCCCTGCTGCCCGCAGGGATTCGACCAGGCCAGGTCTGAAGGGTCAGATTCTGAAGACGCCAAGACGTTATATTCCTGTTAGAAGTTGGATCGTGGTGATGATTGTTGTTGTTGAACTTTGTGATCCTCCTAGTATGGAAACACAATGGCCTACTTCTCGAAGTGTATACCACATCTGGACAATTGTGGCACTATTACCTGCCGTCTGCTTGTTTCTAATAATCTTCACAGAAGGCGATATATGCAAGGTACAGCTCAACTTGTGTTTTAAGCCGATCAATGGATGCGCCTGGTCTGATAACTACAATTTCATCTCTTCTCTTAACGGCATATAGACGGGTGGCGTCCATCCGAAGTCATTGCCGAGTAACACCCGGAACCCCTGCAGGGAGGGTAATAAATTGCTTCTTGCGGGCTTATATGAGACTAGGTCTATGCGGATGGAATGAACTATGGCATAGAATTGGTATACTGATCCAATATTGGCAAACCAGTCAACATAGTGCTGGGTGTCCTGAGGTAAGCCTAGGACCCGGCATCTAGAAGAATGTAACAGCGGGAGTCTGTTCCGATGTTCATGCACCTTTACACCTTCAGCATTGGTCGCGTCTCAGCCACCAGATCTCAATTCCAACTGCTTATATTACTTGATTTGTAAACACCATAGCTAGGCGTTGTGGTATACCTGATACGGACAGTGTTGGGTTCATCATATCTCCTTAGGTTGAAGGTTGTTACAGTAACGGTCAGTCTAGAAATCATGGCTTGCAGATTAATGTAAAGGATGGCGACCCGCAACGCGTATAGGCTTACTCTCAAGCTACAAATATACTAGGTTGCACGGTGATCATTCCCAGATAACTTCATAGGATGCTGGAACTGGTCCGCGAAGGCAAATCTTCCCACACTTGACGCTTCCGTTCGGGAACCTAGACCATGGAGTCTATCATACGAACGAGAGAGCCACATGCTACTTAACTAATATAGTAACGCGTCTTCTTGTTCAAAGAGTGCGCGAAGAATTTTATCCAGCCCATCAGCCCTCTACCCGGGATATCTGGCCTTCATTTTCATAGCCTCTGTATCTCCTTAACCGACGCTGAGGATGTTGTTTCTTAAGATAGACCAATATCATATCACGCCTCTCGTAGATGTCATTTATTCGAGCGATACATACCACACGATCACTAAGTCTATTGGAGTTCAATGCTGGACACCATGCTTTCAGAGACTATCAAGAAACGTCTCGACAACTGCGCCGTGTACCTTTGTCCCAGAGCCGTTTGGAGTCCCTTAATTCTTGCGAGGCATGTATAGAGCGACAGACCAGACAACTTAGCATTGTCTGATAAGCAGTCTCGCGAAAGATACCTTAGAGCTCTTCATTAGCACATACATAGACATACCAGAGATTGAACCCAACTCTGGCTTGTAGCAAAGCTAGCTATTTCTCTATACAGCTGAGATGCTAGTCATTACAGACAGATCAGATATAACCCACGCTCAACCTATAATACTAGATATAACGCCAAGGAGATTACTCAGATGTCCTCGACTTACGCCATTGCATTTGTCACAGCCCTTCTGTAAAGCAAGACTCACGAAAGGCGATATCGGTCAAGCATCCAACTCTGGACCCTTTGCCCGCCGTGGGCTCTGTTCCAAATGCGCTCATATGCTCCAGACACCCATTTCTCGAGTACGACCGGCAATAAATGTTAACTTGAGTTGTTTCCACTGATATCAACAGACTTGTAGGGAACGGGATGTTTACTATAGTCTATAGAGAAGTTATAGAATACTCACGCGATGGCATTCCGAGTATACACACCAAATCGATGTATTCCAACCGGCATTATAACATGATGTTATTACTTGAGGCTCTTCAAAGACTTTACAATCTTGCTTTCTTCTATATTGACCTCCGAATTTTCATGGTTATAGTTTAACGTTGTGTGTAGACCAAAGTATAGTGACCGATGAGGTCAATCGCGCCGGGGCTCAAGACGCTAAGGCTAGAACCTGGTCCGGATGACTCCGCTCAGCTCCAGTTGGTCGTGGCCAATCAGCAGAGTCCCTGGGTGCCATTTCGAGAAGGGTGCGCTGCTTCTCAGCTAATCGGGCCATCTTCAGCTTTATCTCTTACCTTATGGTATTATGTGTGTAAGCCGGCCATGTAATCGTCGCGCCCTCTCTGTCGAAAATTCCTAAATTCCTTGATGATTAATCCGTAGGTCAGGTTTTAGTGTCCAGACTAATACATGTACATACCCGGCCTGCTTTGTTAGCGGGTCGTCGTATACCGACGGAGGTAGTGCTGGTTTATAAAGCCAGGTTCCAGTGCCAAGACCGTTGGTTTCGGGGGGGTTATCTCGAGAATTGCGTAAGCCAAACGATTGCTGATAACATCTCTGACCTATGAGAGTCAACTATGCCGATCCCCAGCAACAAGGGAACTATTTTGCAAAGACTTTCCAGGTGATACAGAGACTATATTCAACCTGTTAACGAGGTGGCCACATCGGAAAGTACAAAGTGCGTCGGCGTACTGACCGATGGCTACGAGCGAAGTATACACCGACGTTGTCCAACGGCGTTTGCATCTGCTCCGACCGCGTATGTACCAGCAGACACGATACCTTGTCAGCAGCCATAAGCTTAGTATTAACGAACGGCCATCTAAGTTGGCTTACTTCTATCATATGAACCGCGCGGAATAGGCCTACTACGAAAATCAATGTCATACCACAACGCTGGCTGAAAAGTGAGATCAACCTCTGAGATTATAAATCCCTCTTGCTCAATGCTGCACGTGGGATGGAAAATATTCATCCTGATTGGGACCGTGAAAAAGGCAATGAGTGCCGACCCGAAAAACCAGCGAGTCCCCTGCCGTTCTAAGATATGAACCATGCGCCCTTTGATGGCTTGGGGAGCAAATGCGGGTTTTCCGGGTTTGTACGAGTAGTGTGTAGTGTACATACTGATCGTGTACGTAGGCCCCGGTATGGCAGAGAGATAAGGTCGACTTACAGGGCTGGGAACCGGGCCTAGCCGTCAGATTCTTGGCTATCGTTGGCCCGTACAATCGAGAGCACATCTTGGCTTATCAGCCTCGAAAGTAGATTGTTCGGGCTCCTCGTTACCACCTACCGAATGGAGGATAATCGCTTGAATCTCTTCTCTCTATTCTCTCTCTCATCTCTGCTAACCTAGCCACTTCGCCCGTGGATGATCAAGTTCCTAGTGTAGATCGGCAGTCCTTTTGGGGCGTTCGCAAGGGAACCGGAATGAAGTCCGCTCAGATCGGCTTCTGATGCCTTGGGGGGGGGGGGGGGGGGGGGGGGGGGGCGGAGCCGTCGGCTGAGATGTACCTAAGATGCCGTACATCGTAAGGTAAGGCGTGCGGCTTACGCGCAAAGAAAAGCCATATATCTAAGCACATGTGGTCCAGGTAAGATATAATATAAGAGAAGACCCTCGCTCGCGTCTCCTTAGTTCTGCTGCTTTCGTCAAACCCACCAGACAGTCATTGCTCTTAGCTACCTACCCAAGATGCATTGGCTATCCCTTGTGCTCGCCGCAAGTCATGCGGTGGCCACCTCCACGTCTTCGCTCCCCGTCAAGCTAGAGACGAAGACTGCGCTTAACTCACGTCTTGCCAATGTTCACGTGTCGGTCGACAAGCGGGTCGAGGGGTCGGTAAAGTACACCTACGGGTCATGCTCGGAGGCCAGGTCTACCAACGCGCATCACGTCATCGGCGAGACCGCGAGATCGGGCGACTCCCGTCTGGTGTGGATTATTCCGGAAAATGTCAAGTCGGGCGGGTGTATCTCTGCTTGGGACAGCCGGGGGACGCTCGTTGGCCGGAGCGCGGCGCAGAAGACCCGTGTGCGGAAGCGGGCCGTGGCCAAGCGGAGTGCGAACAGCATCCCCATGAACAACTCCACGGGCATCGACACGCTGGGTGCGTGGTTCGACGGAGTAGATCTGCTCCAGAACAAGGAGATCGGCGCCGTCGACGTAGCCGCAGCCAAGTCCAAGGAGATTGGTATTCTCGGAGCCGGCATGTCCGGTTTGATGACGTACCTCATCCTGCACCAGTCCGGATTTACCAACGTCAGCATCATCGAGGCTGCCCAGAGGCTCGGTGGTCGTGTCCACACCGAGTATCTCTCCGGGGGTCCTTTTGACTACTCGTACCAAGAGATGGGGCCGATGCGATTCCCCTACACGTACACCTCGGGCAACGAGACGTACAACATCACGGACCACCAGCTGGTGTTCCAGCTCGCCGACGAGATGAACAAGCTGAACAACTACGACAAGAACTTCAGCGTCAACTTCATCCCGTGGATTCAGAGCAACGACAACGGATTTTACTACCACAACGGCTTCAAGCTGGACACTGGTCTTCCCCCGACGATAGGCCAGGTGGCAGAGAACGCATCGTTGGCTTTCACCCTGCCCAACGATGCTTCTACCGACGCGGTGCAGAGCAAGATCGACCCCTTCCTGAAGAACGAGACGTTCATGATTGAGATGGCTACCAACATGCACAAGGCCCACAAGGACTGGATCGGTAAGCCTGACTGACGAAGTTCGTTCCTGGATTGATGTGTGCCTAGATAATCTAACTCGTATTTAGTTAACGGATTGAACGGCCTTGGTGGTGACGTGTGGTCCGGGTTCGCCTACCTGGCCAACTACTTGAGTGCTTCCTTGAACGACACGGACATCGTCGCTGCGGGCTTCGAGGCAGAGTCGTTCTGGGGTATCGTACGTTTTCGCACACGTTGGAGTTTCCGGGGCCTGAAGCTAACCTGACCAGCTCTACGACGACCTGTACTTCGGCGCTACGGACTGGAAGACCATCGACGGAGGTCTGAGCCGCTTGCCGTCCTCCTTCCACCCGCTAGTGGACAACGTCACGACCATGAACACGCGCGTGGAGCGCATCCAGTGGGCCGAGGAGTCGCAGAAGCTGAACATCCAGTGGCGGCACAACTACACCGACCGCGTCTTCCAGAACGCCACTTTCGACTATCTCTTCCTGGCCATGCCCCCTCCGCAGCTCAAGAAGCTGCGCCTCCCTAGTAAGAATGCCCTGAAGGAGTGGCCCTCGTTACAAAAAAACTAAACCGGTCCCAGCTCTCCCGGCGACCATCAGCAACGCCATCCAGAATGTGCCCTTCGGGTCGGCCTGCAAGGTGGCGCTCGAGTTTGAGACGCGGTTCTGGCAGACGCTCTACGCGAATCCGATCGTGGGCGGGCAGAGCAGCACGGACATCGCGGGCATCGGGTCGATCAACTACCCGTCGTACTGCCTCAACTGCACGGGCCCGGCGTCGATGCTGGCCTCGTACGCGAGCGGCGACTGGGCCGACATCTGGGTCGCGGTACCCGAGGCGGAGCACGTGCAGTACGTGGTCGACGCCATGGCCGAGATCCACGGCGACGTCGTCTACGAGCAGTGGACGGGCAAGTACAACCGCCGCTGCTGGCGCATGGACGAGTACGAGGGCGGCGGCTGGGCGTCGCCGACCATCGGCCAGCACCAGCTGTACATCCCGGAGTACTTCAAGACGTATAACAATGTAGGTCTTTTTCTTTTTTTTCTTTCCTTTTGGATGAATTTGGTGGGCTGACAAAACGCAAAGATGATCTTCATTGGCGAGCACACCTCGTACACGCACGCCTGGATCGCCTCGGCGCTCGAGTCGGGCGTGCGTGGCTCGGTCCAGCTGCTGCTTGGTAAGTCCCTAACCACCCCATTGTCCCACATGTGACATATCTCTAATCACTAGGTGCAGAGCTTGGTCTCGTCGACGAGGCGAAAGCGGCCGTGGATAAGTGGATGGGTCGGTGGATCGATGTGGTAAGCCCTCCTGCGCATAGTCGTGAGCGTTCAAAGCTAACATGCCCGGCAGTAAATAAGCGATATTACTTAAGAGCTAATTCTAATGTATGAAGATATGACATTGCATACTGGATCGAGATAATGAGCGACGAATGAATAATGTTAGTTCTGCTGTATGATATATAATTCAACTCGATGCATGTTTCGGTGATGTTCGGTTCTGAATTCGTGGCTTTGACGTTGAATTAGACTTCATCAGACTTTACGCCGACCTCAGACTATCTCCAGTGGTCCCATTCCCTCGGCGCCCTTTGACATGGCTTCCCATCCATAATGCCATGACCGTAGGCATCGGAAACAACCGTAGAGACACCTTTCCGGCCCTCTAGGCCTCTCAGCATGATGGGGACCCGCGATCCGGGGAGGAAAAAGACGCTATCACCTTCAGATTTCGTTTTCAAAGACAACCCCGAGGTACTCCCTTTGCGTTATGAATAGCCTCCTGTCCTTGAGGTTATGCCGGACCACATAGTTGACTTTGAAATGGAGAGTGGTGTAGATGAACTCATTAGTAACGTCACAGGTATCCCGGGACACGGCACTGAGCATTTCCAAGGAATCTATGTCGGGTTCACGCGCTGCTTTATAAAAGTCTACCTTCGCAATTGTGGCGGCCGTTGATGTGATCGTCTGGTGCGCATTGGTCGCGGGAGCCCTAGTGATGATCTCTGCAGATCGTCCTCCACCAGGTGTTTTCCCAGCTGCCTCCACCGATGTACGGCTGATCCAGATCTACGGAGACTTGACTCTTCAAATATCTGGGTATAGCTCGTATGTGTGGGGTGGAAGCACGAAGGGCGGCGTATATATCGATGCTGCACCTAGCAAAAGCTTCTATATGGTCCTGTGCTAGGGGTCGTGAAATTCGTATGGTGTCAATTCTCTTTCCAGATACCAGACGTGTAGTGAAGAGGATGATGATATGGAGGGATTGCGCGGGGCCTTGCTGTCGGCATTGAAATTTTGAAACGCAGCCACAACTTCATCCTTTCCTGATCTATGAAGTCGTACTCTCACTTGGTAAAGTCGATGGCCCATGAGAAAATGGGGAGGCCGAGAGTATGGGAACCTGGGTAGCTTGACACAGGGTTGCTTGGGCAGAACAGGATAGAATATAGCAGAAATTAATTAACATCAAGAATCAAAGGATGAGAATAAAGACAAAGAAAATAATTCAATTACACTGCGCAAGGCTGCGTATTTGGTGTATTCGTAGGGAAGCCCGTTAGGTAGTACCTAACTTAGGTATTTACCTACTATAGAACTTAGAAGGGATATACCGATAGATGCATATACTATCAGATACTACATATATCTGCTAAACTAGTGTCTGCGCACAGTACGGCTTATGCTCTAATCGAATCATCCTTCTGCCTAGAGTGGGCTCAGCCTGGTTTCAGCTCTCGTCTTTCATCGCATGTTCATCTTTTTCTTCTCTCTTTTCTTTTTTTCCCTTGTCTCAGAACGAATTGAATTCTTGAAATTCCAAAATCCTGCCCCGTAGCCTCGGCGACGATCTCAGAACCAAATTGCTGCCTTACAACTTCTAGGCAATGGGCAAACCGTCGGATCAAGACCTCGACGATGCCGTCTCTCTACGCACAAACCCTGGCGAGAGCTCGGCCACACCGGCATATCCTGACGACGACGCTCCCGAAATATCCATTGACGACCTGCCCCCCAACTATAACGACGCCCTCCAGGATTCCGAAGCAGCACCCATGCTTGCCCCGGCCAACGACGACAGCAACGCCGTCGGGCCTGGTGGTGCGAAGATCCGTCCTCGCGACCACGATGCCATGTTCATAGAAGACGCCAACAATGGCAATCAATACTGGGTGGCCAAGAGTATCGAGGATCCTTCTACGCTCGAGGACTACATCGAGAGGCTCGCTGCAGTGCCCCCACGGCCTTACATCAAGATTGTCGGCACGCACCAGCGGACGACGAAGGATAGCAAGGGGAAGACGGAAAAGAACACCGTGACCGACTTCGATGTCTCGGTCGAGCTGACGCCGTTCCTGTACTCAGACGTGCAGTACCGCCGGTCGTGGAGGCAGTTGCGGACGGTGGAGAACAGCGAGGAAACGCGGCGCGGTACAATATTGCGGAAGCGCGCCCCCGGTTCCAACCAGAGTATCGAGGTCGGCGGCGACCCCAAGCCGACGCTGCAAGAATGGTGCCACCGGTTCGCGGCCAGCCACGCCGGGCTCAAGGTCTTCACCCTGCAGCGGCGGATGGTGGGCTTCGACGAGGACTGCATCAAGCACCGCCTGAACAACCTCGTGCGCGGGACCAACTACCGCGGCCACCTGCGGATAGAGCTCGTCATCAAGGACGCGCTGATCGAGTGCTACAACGAGGCCAGGGTCAACCGGTGGCGCTTGACGGCGTGGGTGCAGTGGCTCTTCACGCTGACGCTACTGTTCCTCTTCAGCTGGCCGTACCTGTGGCTGCGCACGAAGCGGTGGGAGGTGGCCGTCGCCGAGTGGCCCTTCTCACGGATGGGCGAGGGCGGCGTCAAGGAGTACGTCAGCATCAGCGAGGAGCAGTGGTATAACATGTGGGGCCGGGCCATCTGCAAGGCCGTGCTCGAGAAGAGGCAGACCATGCTGGACCAGGCGGATCTGCGACGGGCCCAGGAGGCGGAGCCGTCGTTCAATACCGGCAATGCCGGTGTCGATGGGGCAGCCGGTCTCTTTAGGGCGGGGATCAACGCCATGAATGAGGTGAACCGCCAGCTCGGCTGGGGTGGGGATTGTTAGGTGCATACTCAGGAGAGGCCCGAGCGTGATGGCCGGGCGGTCTTGAGAATTATTTTTGGAGTTGTGCTCGTGGCAGCCACGCTTTACTTCCTGATTCGTGTTCCCCTTTGGGTTCAGGTTCTCCTTATTACTCTTTGCCTAGGTAGAGCCTGTATAGCTACTTTGCTAAGGTGCTAGCCCTAGATATTATTAGCCTATCTTCACCCTTAGCAGCGTCTCGCAAGAGTACTGCATTTCACTGCTCGGGTAAGTCATTGCCTGCTAGTCCTAGCTAAGGTTCCACTACTCTTCTATGCCCATATAGCTCATTTCGTCCCACCAGGCAGGAAATTGTCAATGATAATACAGTCTTCGGACAGGGTTTTACTTTATACACGCTACAAAACACCGTGGACTCGCTGAGGACCGACTAGAGAGCGTTTAGACCCTCACAATAATTATATGCAAATAAATGGCGAGTGTCTGTGAATGCCCTCATGCTAAACCACACAAATGATCTTCGATTGCATATCATTATAACCAGATTTCAGCTCTCCACTAGCCTGCCAATTAAATAGGGTCTGGTCCACAGATAAGGTTCTGCCCAGATCCACCGCCAAAATTCTCGAATAACCCCGCGAAATAAAAAATGCAATGCATCAACCCCACTACTACTGCTACTACTACCACTACCACCTCGAGAACTAATATACTCTATAAGAAAATGGCGGCCATAGAACCTCAGCAGGTGCCTGACGCGGCTCAATCGGCGATCACAGACGAGAAGGAAGCTCCAAAGCCTATCAACACAACTACAAATACGAACACCGATGCCGCTGCCAAGGCGACACCCTCCAAGCCGATCCACGCCCTCGTCGTAGACACGGGCCCCCTCATCAAGAACGACCCTCCCGTGAGCACGCTGCTGGCCCAAGCCCACGAGCTCTACACTCTCCCCTCCGTCATCACCGAAATAAGAGATGCCGCAACGAGATCGCGCGTCGAGACCACGCTCCTCCCCTTCCTCAAGCTGCGGAGCCCACGCCCAGAGAGCGTCAAGTTCGTGACCGATTTTGCGCGGCGGACCGGCGACCTCGAGGTTCTGAGCAGACCAGATTTGCACCTCATTGCCCTCACGTACGAATTGGAATGCGAGAGAAACGGTGGCGATTGGCGGTTGCGGAAGACGCCGGGGCAGAAGGGGTTGAATGGGAAAGCGCCCAGCAAAGAGAACGTTCCCAAAGAAGTGCCCGAGACCGAGACCGAGACGGTGCAAGGTGAAGCTACTACAGAGGTCAGAGAATCCGATGCTGCACAAACCATAGAACCATCAAACAGTGATGCTGTGCCGGAGGAACCCACAGAAGAGAAGCCGGAAGACGGAAAAGGAGAACCGACGACTACGACACAAGAAACCGTCACTCAAGCCCTAGAGTCCCTGAGCTTAGAACCCTCTGAAAAGCCTAGCGTAGAATCATCATCTCAAAATGCCACAACAGCAGCCGAGCCCCAAGCACCCGAAGAGGACGACGATGATGGCGAGGATGGCTGGATCACGCCGTCGAACCTCAAGAAGCACCAAGCGAAGGACCAGCTCTCAGCCCCCGAGCAGCCCATCCAGCGCATACTCCAGGCCGCGCTGCTGACCTCGGACTACGCGATGCAGAACGTGCTGCTGCGCATGAACCTGAACCTGGTATCCCCGAGCCTGGCGCGCATCACGCGGGTCAAGACGTGGGTGCTGCGCTGCCACGGCTGCTTCCAGGTGACGCGCGATACGAGCAAGCAGTTCTGCCCCCGGTGCGGACAGCCGACCCTCACGCGCGTCAGCTGCTCGACCGACTCGTCGGGCAACTTCACGCTGCACCTCAAGCGCAACTTCCAGTGGAACAACCGCGGCAACGTGTACAGCGTGCCCAAGCCCGTGCACGGCTCGGCAAGCGGCAAGGCGCGCACGGGCGGGGGCGGCAAGAACGGATGGGGGCGGGACTTGATCCTCGCGGAGGACCAGAAGGAGTACGTCAAGAAGGCTCATGAGGAGAAGAGGGCCCGGACTCGGGACCTCATGGACGAGGATTACCTCCCCGGCATCCTCACGGGGGAGCGGAGGACGACGCCGGGGCGGATACGGGTCGGGGCGGGGAAGAATGTGAATTCGCGGAAGAGATGATTGTCTTTGGGATGTTTCTGGTTCTGGAAGGCAGGCTGGTTCATAAATAGGTAGGGTAGGTTTCTCATGTGTCACATGCCGGCGTTTGATACCAGATAGAAAAATGGGACAATTCTTGGAATGATTTTCTGCCGTACGCATTTCTGGATGATCTTTGGACTTTTTGTGTATTTTTTTTATAGATATATTATATGGACAACCCTTTTCTACCTCCTCTAATCGCCATCAAGGGAAAGTTGCCGTAGAATAATATTCCAGTGATTCCCCACGACTCCTCCCTTCTCCTTGCTACACAAGAGGAGCCCTTCGGTAGAGAACTTGTGGACTGACTGTATGATCCCGGGAAACATAAGGGTTGGAGCATGCTCATCTGATCGTCGTCCTGTAGAGAGACCGACCAACAGCACAGCCAACAACAGGGGCCAAGAGTAAAAATAGAATAAAACAAAATATCAAGAAAAACCTCCCCAGCAATCATTGGGTCCTCCTTTTCTTTTTCTTTTTTTTCTCTCTCATTCACCACGCCTGTAGAAACGCCGTCTTCGGTAAAGAGTAAAATAACCGGGTATGCAAGTTGGTTTCTGCTTCCTCCTCCTCTTCCCAAGGAGCTCAGAGGAAGATGAAAAAGAAAATAAAAAGTCTTCCGGGCTTTTTTTCTTTTCATCTAGGTATGTATGCGTTTTTATCTAATGCACCCCCCATGTTCCCCCCCAAGTCCCGTCCGTCCTTTGTTCTCTGGCCTTTTATGCGTCTGTCGTCGGAAAACTCGAACTCGGATATGATTTCTAATTCATTTTTGTTTTTGTTTTTCGTTCTCTCTCGAGGAAAAAAGCGAAGTTAATCTATTGGCCGTTCTCGGCGAGCTTGTTCTCTGCAGACGATTCCCATGGGTTAGTTTTTCATCGTAGGGGGGTTCTTTTTTTATGAGAGGATAAATTTGGTTGTAAGGGAGGAAGAAGAAGGAGGAGGAGGGAAACGCACTCTGCTGCGTCAGGAGCAGGCCGAAGCGCCGCTTCAGCGTCACGCGCTGGCGCGACCACTTGTCGTCGGGGGAGAAGCGCGCGGGGTGCGCCGACTTGGTGACCTCGCCGTGCAGCACCTTCTTCAGCGTGTAGGTGCGCTTGCCCGTCGCGGCGTCGAAGGTGTACATGAGATGCATCTTGGGCGGGTTTATGCGTGTACGAGAGGGGAGAGAGACTGAGACTGGGCTGGGCTGGGCTGATAATTGGTGGTGAGGTGAGGTGAGATGAAGCTCTAGTCGAGGAGAACAACGAAATGGGTGTGGAATTGAAAACTGGAGCTTGGGGAGAAAGTTCTATTTTTTTTTTTCGACCGCTGCGAGTCAATTGCTGCGCTGATTGGTTGGGGCCGCACTACACTGGAATCCTGTTGTTCCGCTCCGAATAGGTACATTGTGGAGTCTGAATAGGTACTAAGTACTTATACATGGTGGAGCCTTGGTGCGGCTCCAGCGCTGCACGGGTGGGTTGTGGGACCTCGGGAGCGTTCCACTACCTAATGCACTAAACCTTAAAATAAGCTCCCCAACGTCGCTGGACCTGTCGCCTCCTTTATTGCTTCATCTTCAACCTCGGATCAGTGCCGTCTATTTGGACACTCTCATACCATTGAGTGAAGCGACCATGTCCATGTTTTGAGTACAAGTTTTTATGTGTTCTGTGATCAATCTAAGCTGTCGTGGAAACAGCACCACTGGCAACGAGGCAGCTGTCTGTCGTGTAAGTCCCTGAGCTGCCCGGGAGACATCCCTCTTCAGCGCGCGTCTCCATAGTATTTCATTTTCCTTGTTCTATTCTCAGTCAAATATCTCGTTGCCGTGTTCATTTTAAGGGGCATTCTGTCGCCCGACTGCGAGACTGCAAGTTACAGGCCCTTCCAACTCGCGTGTTAGTCAAGTGTGGAAGCGAACGTCTTCTGTCATCCCTCCATTCATCGCCAGTGGCCCACCGCATCACAGACGACAGAGTTGTATAAAGGGGTAGGCCCGTTCTCCCGGTCGCCGCCACTGGCTTCGCACTAGATGTGTGCCTGGCACGTGGGATGGCCCCCTACTTGAGCCCGGCGGAGGGAAGACGGTCTCCGCCGTGCGTCTTCCCAGGTGCCGGACGAGTCATCACCACCCTGGACAATGAGGAGGGCCTCCCATGTTATCCAGGCAGGGCATCACTGACATAGGCACAGATGGGAAGCTGGCTGGGGATAATAGGCCTTTGGTCCAAGGGTTCCTCAAGACTTGGGGAGTTGGGGCTGCAGATTCCAGTCACGACATGTCACTAACGAGGCGGATGGCGTGCATAGCATGATTCAATAACTCTTCATTCTCCCGCCCAGTATTTACGGGCACGCCTCGGACCCCCTAGTCCAGGTCCATCTTGTCCATCTCGGACACTATCTCGTCCGTCTGCATCTCGTGGTCGAGCACCTCGCCAAGAGGGTCCATGTTGATGGTGGACCTCTCTTCCTCCTCCTCTTCCTCCTCCTCTTCCTCATCCTCTTCCATACCGCCGCAGACGCAGAAGAGCTCAAAGTCGGCGCGCTTTAAGAATATTTTGGTCAGTTACATGCAATTATGGCCATGTGTTTCCTTCTTCTGTCACTGCGCGTGTGGGAAAAGGGGGTTATGGGCGGTGATGTGCTTGAATACGTGGGGGCAGTGGGAAGCAAAGGCTAAAGGATTTGGTGACGTCTTACCGCTGAATCCCAGCGTCTTCCCGCAGCCTCAAGGAAGGCATCGGCCGCTCTGGCGATCGCGCATTGCTCTTCTGGGTCGAATGGGTATCGTGGGTTGATCTTCCACTCCCGGCGTGCTTCGATTACGAAGAAGATGAAATCGCAGAACGCGGCGCCTGGCAGTCCCTCAGCCCAGTTGAGATGGGGCTTTAGGGCGTCGCAGAACCTGAAAAGGCCAAGGCCTTCCTCTTCATCATCCTCCAGCATATTTATGATGTCCTATATTGCAATATTAGCGAAAGGATACGGTTAGGCATCTTTGGGGGTATTATGTACTGGAGTTGTTGCAATGGCGATGCTGCTGGCGATGACATCGTCCGTAGCCTTTCGCGCTTTTGATTTTTCGGCTACAGTCTTTGACTTTGTTTCTATGCCGGCATGAAGAAGAGATATACGGACAAGGGAATCGTGACGGGTCTTTCGAGTTACGTGCCAAGGAGATCGATAGATCATCCCAGCCTTGGGCATGGTATCAATAAGGGGGACCTTAGCAGACATGGTATTATGATGGGATCGGATTTTATAAAGGCCCAGAAAGGATATAGACTCGACGTATATGCGTGGAGAGTATTATGAAAAAGAAAGGTGTAGAGGAAGTGGTGTAAAGAATGGGTGGAGAGTATTATGAAAAGAAAAGAAAAAAGTGTGGAGGGAGTGGTATAAAAATGGGTGGAGGGGATGATGAAAAGTGCAGATGTCAAACTCATCCAAACTTGGGTGAATGGCAATTAGTTTCGAGGTAGGGTATGTTTTTCCCCCGAGGAGGCGACTTGTCATTGAATCGATAGGATCCCATTGAATACATGTACTTTGGGATGTACATTTCTTGCTGTTGCCCGGGGAGACGTTGGGGGGGAGACGTTAGGGGTGATAAGGGGGGCCAGCTGGGAGTGGAGGGACTGGAGGAAGACATATAGGTCAAAGTAAGAGCACAAACAAGCAATAATTAAATCTCATGTGGGTTTGTCGGCTTTGTGGGTTTGTTGGCTCAGTGGGTTGTTGGCTCTCGCTGGCATTGTACACAGTCCATGTGTACCCAGCAGACTTGGGATGACTTTCCAAGCGTGGGTTCAATTCCCATAGTGCGCACCCTTGTGTTTCGAGATTTTGAAGGGCTGTTGACTGCGTCCATGACATCATCTGTTATTTCTCCTTCATACGTGTTGGTTCGGTTAGCGTACGATTGTGGGCGGTCCTTTCTTTTTGATCCTTTTTTATATCCCACTGTCCTTGGTGGCAATATATATCACATGTTGCCTCTGCATTAGACATTCCCCTTATAAACATTTTAAGGGAAGATATATTTGTTATTCATGAATAAATCGTCGAGTTTCTAGTTAAATATTTTAAAATATAGGAGGCACTTAGTAGTAAACCGAGACTTTATAAGGGTGGTTTAAAAGCCCTTAATAATACGTCATCAAGATACGAATCCCCAGTTTCCGTGATAAGTCACTTGTCTTCATTAAACCAGAATAAGCAGAATAAAATACACTACAACTAGTCTCGAGATGATCCATATATGTGGTTAGTAAATGGGACCTTTAACAATACCACGGCGGGATACTCCCTCAAGTGCATTGTGCTGAAATAAATAGGGGCTACTAGGTATATAAACGGTATACAAATGTCTCCAAGATGACAACCGACCTACCTACCTACTTAATAATAAAACATCTCACGATTCGTAGACCTCCTTGCACGCCCAACTTTCCGCCACATTGACATCTCCCGAGACGTATCTAGCCTGCTTGGGATACACGCAGAGAGGCCTCTGGACCTGCACACCGAGCGAAGCGGTGTCGTTGACGAACTTGCTCGCAATGAGCTTCTCCGGGGCCGCGTCCTGCTCAACCCACCTCATGAGGGCCAGGACGACGTCGTGGTCGGCGTCCTCGTAGCCGGGAACCGAGTGCGTCGCGCCCGCCAGCTGCTGGCTGCCCCCGCCGACGTAGAAGGGCGCGCCGACGGTCGTGCCCGAGCAGTGGCCCATGCCGGGCACGAGGAAGAAGCGGTAGAAGTCGTCGAGCTCGACACCCCGGGGGCGCAGCGTCTGCGCGACCCGGTTGTAGAAGTACACGCTGCTGCCCGTCGGGATCAGGGAGTCCGCCGTGCCGTGGTACTTGAGGATCTTGCCGCCGCGCGCCCGGAACGGGGTCAGGTCGAAGTCGTCGGCCGTGGCGTTGCCGACGTCGGCGGAGTCGGCGGCCTGGACGTCGCGGTAGCTGAACTGCGTCATGTCCCAGCCTGGCTCGCCGTAGAGGAAGTACCGGAAGTAGTCGGTTCCGAGGTTCGACACGGAGCCCAGCAGGAAGGTCGGGTCGGCGCCGAGGGCGACACCCGGGAAGACGTAGGTCTGGTTCGCATCGACCCAGGGGTTGTAGAACTTGTACACGGTCGTGAGCTGGGCCGCCGTGAGACACGACGTCGCGTTGGGCGCTGTGCACAGCAGCGCCTCGAAGTCGAAGTTGCATCCGAATGGGTCGCTGACGATCCCGTCGACGACGCCGTCCTGCGGGTCGCACTGCTTCGTCATCTCGTCCACGATGACGGGGAACAGCGACGTGTCGATGTGCTTCGGGTCGGTGTCCGGGACGTTCAGGAGGCCGAGCCACAAGGTCGACGAGGACAGATGCGTCGACCACCAGGCGGGGGCGCCAACCGAAATCCCATCGAACGAGTCCGGATACAGCTGGATCTCCCGCAACCCCTGGCGGCCACCCGTAGAGCAGGCAGCATAGTACGAATACTTGATGCTACTCGAGTTCGTGTAATAGCTCGTGATAATTTCCTAGTAGGAGCTGTTGTCAGTCCACCTCACGAGTTCCTAGATGGCGGACGGACCGTGGGGCATCAATTCTGACCTTGGACAGCACAACGGATCCGTGCATGGCCCGATAGCCCCAGTCGATGAGCGTCTCGGGGGCGTTGAGTCCCCACGAGCCGTCATCCACATCCGAGCTGTGTCCGGTGTCTGTCGACATGGCCGCAAAGCCGTACTGGCGGCACGGTTAATAGAAGTCTCGCGAGTCAAATAGGTATGCACGGGACCTCTCTCACCTGAACAAACCGGCCCATATCTGGCCTACATTTTGGCAAATCCACGTTAACTCTTAACTATCCTATCACCCTAGGGGGTGGGCTCAGGTGGACGTACCAGTTTATACCGCCTCCGAAGCCGCCATTGCCCGTGGTCATAAACCGCTCATTCCACGTCGTGTCCGGAAGGAACAGGCCAAAGTTGTAGGACGAGTTCTCCGACGACTTCACGTTGATGGCGACAGCGCAGAGCGCCGGGAGCTGCGTCGCATTGGTCGGGAACGGTATGTCGCTCGCTCCCTGGCCAAAGCTGCCGTTCTGCGGGACGGCCTCGGCAAATTTCACCGTAGCCTCGGGGTGGCTTGCCAGTAGAGCGGTGAACTGTTCGGGAGTGCAACCGGCCACCGCCGCCACCGAGCCGGCGAAGAGCGGAAGAGGGAAGACCGTGGAGGCATGCATGATGGGCAGACACACACACACACAAGTCACCTCAGGGACAGCGAAGAAACAGATCCAAGAAATAAAGGTCGAAGACGGGTGGGCGGCTTTTATTAGAAAGGGATCGCCGCCCAGAGATGTACACCGACGCGCGGTTGCCATGGTCTAGGTTAGCATCCTCATCCATGTAGGTATTACTATTCTATACTGAGACTAAGACGATGTGGACACTTCGGCTATAGTTGCAGGTCCCAACCGAGTCTTGACTCTTTGCCTGCCATCGTACAGATCTTGGTCCTCTGTCCTGATCATCAGGGCCCAGCCATGCCCCAGACTTTCTTGTCAGAGCTCGCAGAAGAATTACATTTCGGACCTCGACCCCCCTGTCTCCTACCGGGGTCCTGGTCGTTCGGATTGGCTTCGATGGCTGAACTCCGGCATAACTGAGCACTGAGAGCGGAGAATGTAGCCTGAATTAGGCATGACGGCGGGCAGATCCTCATCCGCGCGCATTCGTACTCGCGGGGAACCTGAATGACTCGGGAACAGTGCCGCGTTCACAACGTGGAGCCGAGGGGGACGCATTCGGCAGTTCATCTCATCGTTTCTCTACATACTGAAAAAGAATGGTGTGGAGCCGAGCATATTCCCCTTTACTATCTTGGTGGGTAGAGAGTAGTATATATTCCCTACTTCGTATAGACCAGAGAATATACTGTTACATAATCCCTCAATATAGCAAGCGGTTCTAGGAAGAAAACCATACTTCTACTAAGAACATTTTGGTTAGCTCAGCCCCTATACCTACCTGTACGTCATCTTCTTCCCAACCTCAGCCAGTCCCTTTAGTCGTCCCCTAGCATCAAAACTAGGGGTCTTGCTATGGTTTCCCTTGGCATCGTGCCCTTCATCTAAGACAGCTAGGTATGTTACTACGATCGCCGGTCTCGCCCTGTCCCAGCTAGCTGGTCCCGTGTCATGTATTGAAGTCCGAGCTGAATAATGACCTGCAGTTCAGCCAGCAAATCTGACTGACTGAATCTCTATCCGCATCGGTCAGATCTAGGACCGGGGCTTTGGGTTGGCCCCGATTGCAGCAACGGGGGCCTTGGCATGCGTGCCTACTCCGGCTTTACTAGTGGTTCCTTTGTCACGACGGTGCACTAGTTCGGTCCGAAGCGGCGTGGTCTATCAGCAGCAGGGTGATGCTGTACAGTTAAGTATGACATGAACCTCGTATTATAAGGAGTCAATAAACACGAAGGCGTCTATTCTTAGCAGGTCGTGGGAAAATTCACATTTACCCTTATTTTCATATCTAGGTAGGCTATTCGTATAGATCGTCAAAGGCAAGTATTATGACTGGAAAGGTTGACGAGAGCCTTTCGGTAACATAGGGGTTGATAATTGCCGCAACTAAACTTCAACGTGATGACAAAAGAGTCGACCACAGCTTCTTTGACCGACTCTTGAAGATTTTTGATAAATTCGATACTGTCTGCTGCCTTTTCTATTATGTAGCTAATGGCCAAGGTCTGCCACTTCATGGGAATGGGCTCAGAAGAGCCTTTATTCAGGTTCCGATATCCAGTCCAAGTTCGTATGCCCATATCAGCGTAGGATGAGCGAGGTATAGGAAACTGAGGCCGAAATGGAGGCAGCAGTGGTCACTCTTCTGCATCTGCTAGTCCTGGGTGGGATGTTAATATAGCCTTTTCGTCTTCGGCTATTAAAGAAACGAGGGAGGCAAAAAGCAAAGCAAACGTTCCGATCACTGAGCCGGGTATTAATCTACTAACAACATTGCCCACTATAGCTGGGATAAAATGATAACGACGCAGTCTCATCGGTAACGTTGCTATAAGTCATACATATTTGTAGGCTCCCTAGAAACTTGCCGCCTTCTTTCATTACTTACAAAATACTACGTCCACTCGTGCCAGTCCGGGTCCAAACCCCCTCTCTTTTCAAACTGCGGGCCTTCCGCCTCCAATATATATCCCATCTCGCACCGCTCGAACCTGATCCTGCTCGCCTCTGCCTCGTAAAACGCATCGAAGCGCGGCGACAGCGCCTCCCGCAGGCTCCCGACGTTCCCCGCGGGGTGTAGCGCCTCCCACGGGCGGACGCAGGTCTCGGCCTTGCACGACTTGAGCACGAACAGCAGGGCGTCGAGGCGCCGCACGAGCCTCTCCAGCGGCACGCCCAGGAGCGTCTTGGTCTCCTCCTCCTCCTCGGCGGCGCTCGGGTGCAGCAGGTTCGCCATCTGCCCCGGGTCGGCCGTCAGGTCGTACAGCTCGCGCTCGTTGCTGCACCACACCTGGTAGTGCAGGTCGTAGGCGGCGCCGATGACGCGCACGGCCTTGTAGGTGTTGTTCGCGTGCAGCCGCGGGTACCAGTCGAAGACCTGGCCCTCGTTCGAGGCGAACCCCCAGTGCTCGACCGTGACGTGCTCGTGCCGCTGCTCCCGGGCGCGCGACAGGCCGTCCGCGGTGAGGGGGATCGCGAGCCCGTCGAAGTCGTCTCGCGGCGGCGCGCCGACTATCTCGAGCAGCGTGGGTGCCAGGTCGGTGTGGGTGGTGACTATGTCGGTCGTGAAGCGCTTGGGCACGCCAGGTCCTCTGATGATGAGCGGGATGTTGACGTCTTCTTCGAAGCTGCACTGCTTTGATGGCTGCACTGCATCAACGTCGGTTAGTGATTATTCCATTTCGTGCGAACCTCGAAATGTGTGGCGTTATACAACGTACTGCGGTGCTGTCCAATGTGATACCCATTGTCCGTCGAGTATATAAGATAGGTATTCCTCAATATACCCAGGGCTTCTAGGCGCTTAACCAGCTGATCCACAATCTCGTCGACACTCTGGAGCGTGCGAAGGCGCTGCACGTAGAAATGATCGTTGTAGTCGACATTCTCCTGGGACTGCTTCGGCAGCTTTCGGATCCAGCTGGCACCTGATGGCTTATCAGGATTGAAATTCTCCGTCCGCGGCACCTTCACTCCCTTAAAGAGATGCGCGTGTCTCTGTGCTGGCACGGGGGGCTCGAAGTTGATATCTGTCAGTTCACTGTGGTTGCCATGCTTAAACGCCGGAGACCACAGGTTCGCGTGCGGCGAAACGGGGGCTATACCGAGAAAGAACGGCTTGTCCGCTTCGTGTGCCTCGTCTAGGAGGCCGAGAGCCTTTTTCGCTAGGACATCCACGCTATGCTGGCCTTCGTAACTGACAGGGGCTTCGTGGTTTCGCTGGTACGTGCTGTTCATATACCAGTACGTAAAGGGGTCCAGCAGGAAGTCCTAGACACTTTCAGAGGAACGAAGTGATGCGGCGTGTAAGGTGTACTCACCGAAGCAGTCCATCCCGCGGCATATGGCGAGTCGTAGTTATCGACAGAATGCGCGTTGAAGAGCTTCCCGGTGTAGTATGTGTTGTATCCAGCTTCCTGTAGCCATATCGGAAGATACTTGTCGTTCAGACCTTGGCTGACGAATTTTGGATACCCCCCTATGCCGATGAGCTTCTGCTGGATACATATCCCAGACTACATACCATATGGCGGGCTGACGTTGGTGACGTTCGTATTATGAGCTGCCTTGCCTGTCCACAGCGTGACCCTCGAGGGGCAACAGAGCGCAGTCGTGCAGAAGTGTCTCCGGAAGAAGGTTCCGTGGTCAATCAAATGCTTTTGTACGAATGGCATATAATCGAGGGATTGCATGTGGAGGTCTTGATCATCAGTGAGGATGAAAACGATATTTGGTCTCGTAGTTGCCTCATCGCCGACGATCGGCTCCTGGTCGGTCAGTTCAGCCCCATACCAAGTTGGATCAGTACCTAGACACAGAGTAATGAATAGGAGTACTACATATAAAGGATTCATCGTAGTGATGGCTTTCAGCAATGACCTTTGGTTTGTCCCCAAGGATAGACAGGAGTTCATCGAGTCCTTTCTCTTGACAGTCTACCGAATCGTAGATCATGCGTGACTTTCTAACGTGGCCTCCTAACACTTGGCCCCCCTCCATAAGCATCACGACGCAGTCAACGAATAGGGCTACTAGTTGATGACGACATGTGCATTCACACAGCCTAAAGGAGAGAGATGGGTCTCTTGAGAATTACCCCGCATTGTGCTATATTATCACTGGTCATCAAGACGTGATAGTGAGCCATGAGGTTGCAATAAGCCGCACGGGGGTTCCATCGAATGGAACGGACTGGGCTTCCCGTACGTAGGAGTGCCGTCCAGACGGGTCTGTAAGAGGATGGCAGGGCGAGGAATAAATTACGGCTTCCCCTATGTGGAATTTTCGTCATCAAAAATATCCGTGTGCTTTACTCTTGGTATCCAGCATGGCGACTGTAATCCCAGACAAAATACCATCGGAAAAGACCTTCATACATGACGGAACAACCGGAACTGAAGTCGAGGACACAGCAGAGAGAGCTGAAGCCGTTCCGCCGCCACTAGGCACACCACAAGAAGGGAAGAGATTCTGGTTCCAGCGAGGGAGGAAGTACGACCCCAATTCCATCGCGACTCAGGTAGGTATGGCAACAGTATACCGGTTGGCCCACGTCAAGCGCTGACGCTCTCGATTTATAGGAAAGCGTATATGATGTGCCCGACATTGCCGCGCAATATACACCCCGCGACGATTGGTCAGATACTCGATGAGCTGAAGAACGGAGTGAGGTGACGAGGAGACTGACTCCCGGTTTATAGGGAAAACCTGCATCGATTCGATCCCCTGGCGCGATGGACATGGGCCGAGGAGGACGCCGTCGTCGGAAAGGTCGACTGGCGCATCATGGCGTGGACGGCAGTCATGTTCACTGCCCTGGAGCTGGACAGGGCGAACCTCAGCCAGGCGCTGACGGACAGCTTCCTGGAGGACATGCACATGAGCACGAATGGTACGCCGAGCCCACTGAAGTATGCGCGCGTCGCGAGCTGACAGACGCATAGACTATAATCTCGGGAACACAGTGTACGCGCTCTGTTTCCTGGCTGGCGAGTTCCCGTCCCAGCTGCTCGCGAAATGGCTCGGGCCCGATCGCTGGATCCCGGTCCAGATCATCCTGTTCTCGATCGTCTCGGCATCGCAATTCGCCCTGAACGGCCGGTCGTCATTCCTGGTCTGTCGCGCGCTACTGGCATTCCTGCAGGGAGGGTTCATCCCCGAGGTAGAGTGGAATGAAAAGGCTCATATTGTCAGGATGTTTCTCACTCTGACTCTGACCAGTGCGTCCTGTACCTGTCGTACTTCTACAAGCATCACGAGCTCACGATCCGGCTGAGCTTCTTCTGGACGGGCATGTTTGTCGCGGACATCTTGGCAGCCATCATCGCCTTCGGGTTACTACATATGCGAGGCGTTTCGGGCCATTCCGGCTGGAGATGGCTCTTTCTTATTGAAGTAAGAAGCCTGTCATTACATATACGTGGTGGGCAGTGGACTGATAGAGAAAAGGGGCTCATCACCGGTGCTGTGGGGCTCCTGTCCTTCGTCATGATGCCGCCGGGACCTACCCAAACGGCGAGCTGGTCTCGGGGGAAGAATGGCTGGTTCTTGCCACGGTAATTTTATATTGAATTGCAGTTCTGCGTATCTGTTTCCGTCCTCATAATAACATCTTACAGAGAGGAGACCATCATGGTCAACCGGGTGATCCGCGACGACCCGAGTAAAGGCACGATGCATAACCGTCAACCTATCAGTCCGAAACTTCTGTGGAAGAGCCTAACGGATGTTGATCTATGGTGAGAATCATAGTCTATGTCGATTGATAGCGACTAACACAACTTGCAAGGCCCCTATATTTCATCGGATTGACCTTCAACATCCCGACGCTCTCGCCTCAGCAGTATCTCAGTCTATCATTGCGGGGCCTCGGCTTCGACACCTTTCAGACGAACCTGTTATCTATCCCGTACTTGGTCCTAAAAAGCAAGTATCCTCGATATTCCCCACGAGTAGGTAGCTGCTGCTGACAATGGGCTAGTCTTCAACATGCTAGCACTATCCACGGTGGCCGAGTACACCGGGCAGCTCGCTGCGTGCGCGTCCATCTTCCAGTTCTGGTGTCTGCCGTTCCTGATCTACCTGCGAGTGATCGACACGACCTCCGCCTCGAAGTGGCTGACGTGGGCAATGATATCGCTGCTGTTGGCTGCACCACTCGGTATGAAGGTCCTCTGCGGGCAGAACATAAGACTGACACGTCTCTAGCCCACCCCGTGCAAGTCGGATGGATATCGCGGAACTCCAACACCGTCCGATCGCGTGCCGTCGGGGCAGCTCTGTATAATATGTTCCTGCAAGCCGGGGTCATCATCTCGTCCAACATCTACCGCGCCGACGATGCGCCGCTCTACCGGCGGGGGAACAGCATCTTGCTGGGCCTCCTTGCTCTCAACCTGGTTCTGTATGTTGTGGCCAAGTCATATTATGTGTGGCGGAATCGAGTGAGGGAGCAGAAGTGGTGCTCGATGACGCCAGAGGAGAAACTGGTCTACCTTTCCGACCACCAAGATAAGGGGAACAAGAGGTTGGACTTTAGACTCGCCTCGTAACGAAATCACCGATAGCCAACCCCCAGTCCAGTTCAGAGCATTGGCTTTCAACTCTTACAGGACTCGGTGTACTGATGATGATAATCAAAAGCCTGTAGCACGGCCTTCGTATACGCAAGAGCCGCGAAGACCACCACGACATGC
The DNA here is from genome assembly GCA_018398605.1 of Biscogniauxia mediterranea. NCBI lineage: Eukaryota > Fungi > Ascomycota > Sordariomycetes > Xylariales > Xylariaceae > Biscogniauxia > Biscogniauxia mediterranea. Next base: position 1,987,031 of record JAGXTR010000014.1, on the reverse strand, counting down.
ATGATCTGGTGACTCGCGCCCCAAATATCAAAACGCCTCGGATACCAGCGCTCGGGAAACTAAAGAACCCCATAAGCCGCCACCCTCCCTCAATCAAACAATATAGCCCGAGGTTACATATGACCAACCTTGAGCGCATACGCCACGACGCCCGCGCCATTAAACAGCGCCGTCAGGCCGATCCACCGGAGCCCGACCCGGGCGCTCTGCGCGGCCAGCCCAAACCGCAGCACGCCGTGCGCGACGGGGGCGAGGAAGGAGCCGAGCCCGAAGGCGCCGAACAGCGCCGCGCGCACGTGTCCGAGGTGCGGGCCGCCGACCGCCGGGCGGAAGGTGGCGACGGAGCAGAGCGCCGCGAGGGCGGCGGTGGCGGTCCAGTACGCGGCCCGGACGCGGCCGGCCTCGCACGGGAAGCTGTAGTAGACGAGCGGCACGGTCGAGCCCCACATGAGCAGCAGGATGCCCTGGTAGTCCAACTTGATGCCCGTGGCGTACCAGGGCTCGCTGTGGGACATGAACGTGTGGAAGCTGGGGGGCTGCTGGTTAGCAGTGGATTGGGGGGGGAGGGGGCAGGAAGGGCAGTCTTACAGAGTCGACAGGGCGAAGCATACTGCGACGCCGAGGAAGTACGTGCTACAGACGAGGATGTCGGCCGCTGTGGCTACTTTATATCGAGGGGGCACCTCGGAGCTAAACACGTAGAGCGGCAGGAGCACGAATAGGATGGTGCCGATGACGTGGGAGTAGATGTTGACTGCCGTTGGTTAGGTTAGAGGGTTATAGACAGAAGAATTCCCGGGGCATAGACCTGTGTCGTTGTGTATATATGTCCAACTATGGACGCACGCCCACGCTGAGGCACATTCTCTCCTATACCCGGTTTGCAAGTGGTCGCTCCCGTGCCTGTCCGACGGGTTTCGTAAGCCTACAAGCTTGCGCAACGGCATTTGGAGAGCGAAGCACCTACTGTCGCCAGAGAGCTGCATGTACAAGTAAGTCTTGTGTACTTATAGCGAAGAGTGCATTCTCTTACAGAGATCTCTCCATTCTAGAAGCCTTTCCGCTTTAGGAGGTGTGTTTTTGGTCCTCGGTGATGTCTTCTTGTCCTTAGGTTGGCTCTTATCATCTGCCTTGTACCGCGTCTTGCGCGCGGTTATATCCATCATGAAGGCCTGAAAGCCTGAGGTCCATTGTGCAGCCATGCCGTGCGTTCTCTATATCGTCACCTTGATCCGTATTCCTCTAGATGGATTACAAGCGGCCTACCCAAACACACGCCTGGGGCTATGAACATGTAACAATAAAGACCGGATTAGTAAACGTCTGTGTGCATATCCACCGAGCGGTATTTATATTCATGCACCAGACCCCTGTAGGCTCCATCTACATTCGGCTCGCGTATGCTGTAACAACTGGGGTCACGATCTGCGTCACGAAACACAGCCTATGTCCCCTTTTAAGGTCCATCTGCTTCTCACATTCAGCGGCACCTACCTGGGTATCCATAACTAAAGAAATGTTCCATTGTCATGTCAAAAGGATCTGTCCTTGAAGGACGAGAATAAGGAGAGAGTGCATGTATTGAAGCAACGCTAGTCCTAAGGACGGATACAATCTGGAGAAAAATCATCGTACCAACACATCAAGAGCAGAGAATTTCCAACCGAAAACACAGTCATCTAGACTGTCAAGCAAGTTTAATGAAAATCCAACCATACTATAATCAAAAGACGTAATAACATCTATGATCCTGCAGTAAGTTGGGTTTTATACTCTTGTGGCATTTTCCACACTTGACCTTCCGCACGATTCGAGGATCAAGTGGTGCCATGCCAGGATGCTGCTCGTCACGGTGCTTTCTCAAAGCAGTGAGACTGAAGAATCCCTTGCCGTCCACCTTCTTGCAGCCGGGGAAATCGCAAGGGTAAGGAGACCAGTCGTGTTCTTTCTTCATGTGTGCGGTGTAGTCAGACTGCTTGGCAAAGGGACGAGTTCGTTCTTTCTCCTGCCAACTCAGATCCTGAAAACCGTCGTCGCGATAGTACTCGCATGACTTGATATGGCAGATGGAAACAGCAAGCACACGGCTCTTGCGGGGAGGGAAACGTGCTTCTAGCTGGGCAGGCTCATACTTGTGAAACACTCGTAGGTGCTGAACAAGATGGTCCTTCCGGGAGAAACCTTTGCTGCCTTTGTAGGTATCGCACTCGTCGCAGGGATATTCAGGCATCGATTTCTGGAAGGATTCAATGTGGCGTTCGAGGGTAAAGAGCCTGGCGAACTTCTGGCCACACTTGCATTTAAATAGCCTTTGATCCGCAATGCAGTGGCCTTGCGCATGTAGTGAGTGTTCATGATAATAGAGAGCCCCCTGAAAGTCAAACTCAAGACCACATTCCGATAGGAACGGATGGGATGGTCTCAAATCCTCTATAGTGGCAGCAGCAGTGTGCGACGTCCCACTCGCCGTACTGGTGCCTGCCTCGTGCGCTACTTCATCATTGCCATGGCCGTGGTTATTAGGGTGCTCAGGCCGAGGAAAGGCAATATTATCCTGTGATGATTGGATATGGGCTGCCGTATTGTGCATGAAACTAATGCATGAGCCTGGTGTCGTTGATTCTTTACGCATCCAGGAAACCATACTTTACACCCTAACGATTAGTAATTGCTAAAAAAAAATCCGTACGATTCGGGCAAGTCTTCATCACCACCACCAGATGGCGAAAGCTGAAAGACCTCGTTTTCGGTATGAGAGGATGACGCTGGGACCGGGCCGCCAGGAGAAACCGCAGTATAATTTTGGAGTAGTGATGGATCAATGGTGCCCTGCGTGGTGGCTGGGGGGTCAAAAGATCTTGGAAACTCGAAGGCGCTCATGATGGCAACAGGTGCAATAGCAGACAAGCCGTAGAACGGCAATAGCAAAACACTCTAGGAAATGGGATGAAAAGGAGGAGAGTTTGCAAAAACACCAACACGCTCAAAAAATTCCATCCCTCGAGTTGCTCCGGCGAGGCTTCCTGTCTAGGTAGGATGCCAAGTGCTCCGATTCAGAGACAGAACCTGTGTAGGGTGCAACGCTCATGGTCTCTCCCACGTATGTAGCCTGCATGGCCAGAGTCCTACCGCACTCCCCGCGGCTTCTTATTCGTCACTGAATCCCGTCACACCGCCCACGAGCAGTACACAGGATGATTTGGCATCCAGTCGCTTATTACCACCTCTAGTCTTACAAGCCGTGGTGAAGATGCTCTGCCAAACAGAGCAATTACCCTCATCTCGAGAAACGGATATGTTGCTTCGCAGTAAAGCGGGCTAGACCCCCTTGTCAGGAAAGCAGAAACTCACAGGAGGCATTCCAAAGTGGTGGCAAGAGCTTTTCCTTAGGCCTGGGCTCAGAATCCATACTAGGTATACCTAGTGCTCTGGCACTGACGGATGCGGATGCGGACATCGGATGAACATAATCCAACCTTATCACGCGAAGAACCCCGGCAGACGGAGGACTGGGCGTTATGAACCGGGTCCGGGACCTCGGGTACCCATCATACTACTATTATAGTCGAAGGGCTGAGGAGCGCGTTAAACAATTCATGTATGTATCTACGGTGCCGGTATTCATCGTGCTGCCCAGACAATGACGCCCATTTCTAGCTATGTTGAATATCTAGGCTAATTCCCATTGGCGTGAGTAAGTAGGGTGAGGCTGAGCTCGTGGGAGTCAATGGTGGCCGGCCGCTTTCCCCCTAATCGATTCAATAATCCTCCAGCGACGAAAAAAAAGGTCACTGTGTGTAGGTCAGCAACTAAAGAGCAAGCTTCAAGTCGAAAGAGGCTCGCAGACTGACAGGGGTGTTGTCCGTAAGCACTACCGGTCGGTCTCCGCAAGTGGCAGTCAGACACGTCGTCGAAAGCCGAGCTATGTCGTTTCAGCTAGTAGAAAGCGTCTACGCCCTACAGTATGTACAAAACATATCCGGGGATATATTCCCATCCTTTGTTCTCCCCCGTCTCTGGAACGGTTGCGTCATTCCGATCCATCCGGAATGTCTCGGTCGACATGCATGTAAGTAGTACGCCTTGGCAGGCTTCACCCTGTCCACCCGCTCACTCACCCACTCATCCACACCCCCTTCGCTGCTCGGGAAAGTTTTTATCCCGATCACATCGAAGCTTAAGATCGAATATAGATCAGCAGATCATTGATAGACTGACCTATCAGTCTCGTTGTTCGTCCCCCCGCAGCATCGAAGCGAGTGGACGCTTCCATTGTCTTTATATCTCCCTACCCCCGTTTCTTCGGACGGCTTTCGGAGTTTAACAATGTCCTGAGCTCCTCACACCACCTGACTTTTACTACGTATAACCCCTCTCTGCCTCCGATCCAACTGGTAGTGTACGTGAGTCAAGAGGGACAGGGATCAAGGAACTGCCGACGGATTTGAGATTCGTCTCGCTGTGTGGGTATGTAGGCTACCTAGGACCTGCGATTATGCGGTTCAGCCTTCGTCTCGCACGATCCTTTCTATGTCATATCGACCCCGGAGGCTGAGCATCCACCCTCACACACCCACACCCCCAAGCTGTATGGCTCGTCAGACGCCCCTCCATCTCCCCGGACTTGACGGCCATACGGACAACAGCGGCGTTGCGGCTGACTAATTGCAGTTGGGTATTCCAAATTTACTATTATAGGGCTTGTTTCCTCCCTCCCGCCCTTCTAGACTCGACTTAAAACAAAGCCGGCCCCTCACCTCCCATTTTTCGCCTGCTTTGCTGACTGGAATTCCTTACCCCTTCGTTACTCCCCACAATGCTACTATAGTGGCTTCTCCCCGGACTGAAACACAATCAACATATCGGCTTGTTAAAGGGGTAAGCAAAACCAAAGGGAGGAGGGGGAAAAAAGAAGAAGAAGAAAAAAGAAAAAAAGAAACCGCCATGGCAAGGTCAAGGAGCAAGAAAAGCCAGGTGCAGGTCCGGCTAGCGCTCTACTCGGCCATGCAAGCCGTGTTCGCGCTCATCATCTTCACCATCTTCATACTCGCCTTCGTGATCCAGTCGGGCGGGATCGTGCTGCCGCAGTGGGCCAAGACGTGGCAGGGCGTGTCGCCCGACCTGATACCCGAGTACGCCGGCGCGCTGCTGGGCTCGATCTGCGTCATCGCCGGCCTATTCACCATCGCAGGCGTTATTCTAATCAGGTCGGAGACGTGAGAGGATGATGGTGATGATGATGATGAGTTCGGGAACTCGAGAGAAAAAAAAAACAGGAAAGTGAGGAGATGGGATATCTATGTATCTACATCTCGGGGTTGCCATGACTACCCTCGGTGTGGTCTCCGATGAAAAATCGTTACGAGATATGTATTCATGAGGACAGGACGAGGTTCATGACAGGATACTGGACTGGGTACTTGCGAGTCACGATTCTTGAATATGGCATCAAGGCGTATACATGCAAACCGGCACACAGCGCACCTTGGGTATACCTGCAATGGGGGCTCATCACGGATGGTCAGTAGCCCACCTTTTTTCCTCGCCATCATCACGAGATACTAATTCTCTTAAACAGATCATGTCTACGCGGGTTTATCACGTTGTGACGCCGAACACCACCATCACCACCACCACCACCCCCCTCGGCATCACTTATCGCCAATTGACGAAATCACGACACAAAGAAATCAACGACGACATACGAAAGGGGAAACCTTCAAAGCTACTTTAGTTCGGGGAGTTCTTTCTCTCTGTTCGGGGATCGCGGAACTCGGACGTTCGTTCGGGCCCGAGTTTCGCCCGTCATATCTCTCGGCGGGTTCCGGGACCCCCTCTCTTCTTCTTCTTCCTTCACCCCACCTTGAAGAAGTCGGTCTAGAATTTTTCTTACGACTACCTCCATATGAGAGAGAGAGAGAGAGAGAGAGAGCGGATGTCGTCGTTGGTTGGCTGGCGGCGGGAAGGGACCTGCGTGTGTTTTCTGGAGGAAAGCACACGCTTACATGGTCTGAGAACGCAGAGTAGTATGGGGGGCATTAGGTGAAGAAGGAATTGAATTACCCGCCAACTTGGCCCCCTCGTTATGGTGGCCAACTCTGCATATATGGGAGAGAACTTGCAGCTGATGATGATGATGTTGCCGTGGACAAGAGCCGCCCCGCTCCACCTACGCAGCCGTCTTGGCGCATCACAACGATCCTCGGGATTCAGTCGGCTCTCCGAGGTTTGGGGGAGTGGGCTGTCTCGTGGTCGCTTGCATGAATCGCTAGTCAGCATGATGGGGATAGCGGAGACGTTATTATTTACCATCATCTTTTCGCGATCGAAAATATTAGACTGCATCGTGATTTTGAACTCTTTTTTTTTTCCCATCCCCATCCATACTAGTTATTCTTCAAGGTATCAAATATTTCCTTCGTCGGGTATCACATCCTCACCGGACGTTCGTACATGGTTTAAAACCTCTGTCCCTTTTCTCCCTCCCATCCCATAGCCAACTGAGTAAAAAAAAATTAAAAAAATTTCCAATCAAGCAAGTAAAAAACCCTTCGTATCCCGCGCAACCCAGGGAGTATCTTGCAAAAATCCACGATTTATAGACCCAAGAACAGAAATAAGGAAATAAACAGCTCGCTATCCGAAAAAAAAACACAACCAAATAAAAGCCGAGACTACCTAGTGATGCGGTCCGTGCCCGTGCCCATGCCCGTGCTGCCCAAACCCACGAGGCGAGGGCGGTCCATGCTGGTGGTGATGCGGCGGCGGCGGTGAGTAGCGCCCCACGAAGTCGATCAGCGGGCCATTGGTACTAGTAGGCCTGCTCCCACCACCACCACCACCACCACCACCACCAGCAAAGTGATGATGACGCGGGGGACTGCTATGTCTCCGGGCGCCGCGCTGCCTCACGTGGAGCAAGTTGTTATTCTGATGGTTGTGGTGGTTGTGGTTATGGTGCGTAAGTACCGACGGGTGCTGGGGCGGGGGCGTGCGGCGCCCGTGGCCGTCGGGGATGCGGTCCACGAGCGAGGGGACCCCGTACGGCGACTGCGTGAAGGGCGAGGGCGACGAGCGCGACGAGGTAGTAGTGTTGTTGTAGTGGGAGAAGGGCCCCCGTCGGCCGCCGCGTGGTTCCCCGGCTGCCCCAGCGGCGGGATCTTGTTGATCAGCGCCGGGCTGCCGGTGGGCAGGACGTACGGGGGCGGTGGGGAGGAGGGCCGCCTGGCGTGGTGGTGGCGATGGGGGTGGCCCGAGGGCGAAGGACCCGGGGGATGGTGGTGGTGCTGTTGTTGGTGGCTGGGATGGCGACGGTGATGAGATTCGCCCGGAGGCGGGCCTGGGGGCGGGGGGTGGTGTTGCGACACGTGCATGATGGATGGGGTTTGTTGTTGGCTGATGATGAAGAGTTCGGGATTGAGATTGATGCTGCTTCTGCTTCTGCTGATGATGATGAGGGAATGAGATCGGAATGAAAGTTGAGACAACAACTGGTCGGACCCCCCTTCTTTATGTGTATCTCCAGATGACGACCGAACAGACTAGGAATAAGATGATAGACCCCACCTACGAGTGAGCCACGCGATAGCACTTACGCAACATCTCACGCAAGCCACGAAGAGTCAGGTTCGCAAGGGGGTTAGATTGAGCAGGCGGGGAAAAAAATGAGATCGTGGCAGTGATGAGGAGGGGTTTTAAGGCCGATCTACTCAACACCAAGCCACGATTCGAGTGCCGAATTGCCGCGGTTCGCAGCCTTGGACTAGGTAAGCTACCGGACCGTTCGATTCGATTGGGCTCGGTGTGGATGTTGGTCAACTAGTATAGTGTCAAAAGCAGGGGGGGAGGAGAGAGAATGCGACGAGAATAGCAACATTAAAGAAATAGGATATAGTCTTAGAGGAAAGGGAAGAGAAGGACAGAGACATAAAAAATAGAATAAAAATAAAAATAAATAAAAGAATCACCATCGCCCAAAGCATAACATTGGTACTCTTGTAAAAGACCAGACCTCGTATTGGAAACTACCTATACCTATACCACAAGTCTTATCTCGGAGAATTTAATTTATCGTCCCTTTTTCTGTTTTTTTTCTTTATAGGGCTATCCCATCCATCCATCCATCCACCATCAGCTGGAGCATTAAAACGCTATAGTCAGGTCCTGGGCAAAAAGACGACCAGCCCGGCCGGCGATAACCAGGCAATGAAGCCGGCGTTGTACCCCCCAAGGTAGTCCCTTGTATTTATGCTCGGCCGACCAGCGACGGATCTAGACTTACATACTACTACTACCTAGTAAGGTTGTGGGTATTAGTATCAAATATCCCCTGTCTTTTTCCCGTCCCATGAAAATCAATCCTGTTCTACTACTACTACTACATAGAGAAGACGGCCGTTCCGTTTTCGGCCCTGGTCGCCCAGCCCAGCCCAGCCCAGCGGACTAGTAATGTACAATTGATGATGCAACACAGTGGGTGGGAACGCGGGTGGTACGTAAGTTGATCATGGCTCGGCGCTGCCGTTCGTTCGTGACGAGTTGGCCGCGCGCGCTGTTGACATCATGAGCTAGGTAGATAGACACCTAGCCTAGCCTAGGTCATTGTACATTATTCAAACAGCCAATTGACGAACATGCGACTTGATGGACAACAGCGATACTCGACAGCCTTCGCTATGGTATGCATAGTAGTGGTTGGCGTTCAAACGATAATGCGTCGAGAGCACACACCTCACTATCATCATCATGGTACCTACCTAGGTTAAACGAAATAAGGGTCACATCCTTTTTCCTTTTATAACTGCAGATGTAATGCTATACACACATATCCATAGTGTTAAAAGGTATATCATATTACCACGCATATATATACACCTCTAGTCAATGTTTATACTATCTCTGTTTCCAAAAACGAACGTGTTTCCGTTCATGCATTTGTCTTCTTCTCTCAACCCAGGGTATCCAATGTCGCCTTTGCCTCACTTCCCCCCCCCGAAATCCAGATAGAAAAAAAAAAAGGTCGCCAAGGAATGTCTAGGTCGCTAAAAAAAGAACCAACAATACCGTGGGTGTCGATGCATACCTAGCCCCCCTGTTCCCCTAACCCCGGAACACCCAAGTAAAAAAAAAAACCCACGTGCCGCTCGCTCATCGTATCATGAAACCGAAGGGGAGAGAAAAAAAAAAGGAAAAAAGGGGTGTCCCATTCCAACACCGCTAACCCCCCTCCTCCAAAAGCCATCGTAACATTGTCCTTGGGGATTGCGATTCCCCACGTGGGTGGAAGATCCGTCCCTCTGCTCTGTAAACCTTATGTAGTCCGTATCTGCACGTTTTTGCCTCTCCTAACCGGCGCCTCCTCCTCCGCCTCCTCCGCCATGTCTGGGATTCGACTTCGCTGGTGCGTGCTTGGCGGCAGCCACAGGTCGTGCGGTGGTGGCGGCGGCGGGGTTGGCGACCCTGCGACATCGTCCCCTCTCGAAGCCTCGCTCGCGCCCGCGCTAGGAGGTGGCGGAGGCGGAGGCGGAGGCGGCTGCTCTTCCCGGCCCTCCTCCGCTGCCGCGTGGTGGTCTTTCAGGACTTGGCCGACGCCGCCCTGCTGCTCGACCTCCTGCCACAGGTTCTGGTCCGTGGGGAAGTAGATGCGCTGCAGCGCCGTGGCGCAGAGCTCGGCCGCGACGACGGCCGCGATGGCGAGGCCGACCGTCGTCCACCAGCTGAGCTTGTTGCCGAACTCGTGCAGGAACGCGCCGCGGACGATGTAGGGCCCCACGGTGGCCTCGTATATGCCCCCGATAAACAGGTTCCAGAGGAACCAGGCCGCCAGGGACAGGGTGAAGCCCGCGAACGGGACCCACGTCTTGTGGTGGCATTCCAATATCCTATCAGAAGGTTCACGTTAGCATGTGAAGAGAGAACACGGGGTAGAGCGCGAAGTATCGAAAACGTACAGGATCTTGACATTGATGATAACCACGCAGACGGTGAAGGCCATCTGCCCGAACGGGAACAGCGAGTTATCCTCCGTGAAGAGCACGTCCTTAAAAATGCCCCAGACTATCATGTAGATGACGACCGTGTCCACCGCGCCCATGAACGACCACGCGAGGTACTTCTTCGCATTGAAGCCCTCGCCCCGCTGGCCGAACGTGTACAGCTCGGGGACCGCGAGCAGGGTGTCGGCTTTGAGGTCCTTTTCGAATATGCCCAGCAGGATGACCGGTAACGAGGTGAACAGGACGTTGAAGACCGTCAAGCTCCATGATTCGTAGATCGAGGTGCCCGTGTAGCCGTTCCAGTGCTGGTACTGCGCCTGCACTATGTAGAACACCACCTCCTTCCAGAACGTGGCCAGGATGTACTTGGACGTGCGCAGGTACATCCACCGGCCGTGGACGAACAGGAGACGCTGCAGGAATCTGAACTGGGCGATCGAATAGTCGGCAACGCGTGCAGCTTGGAGGCCCTCACGCCCCGAGATGCCGATGCCCACGTGGGAGGCCTGGATCATGGCGATGTCGTTCGCCCCGTCCCCGATCGCCAGCGTGAGCGACGAGGGCACCGTCTCTCGGATGGATTTGACCAGGCCAGCCTTCTGAGAGGGTGAAGCCCGGCAGCAGATAACCGAATCCATGCGCACCGCCAGGTCGTAAAACATGATGCTCAAGGATTCGTCCTCCTCGATCATGCCCAGCGAGTGACCGTCGATGACGAGGACCGAATGGGCGATGAGGCCGCGCCCGACATCCACGAGGGTAGACGTTATCTTCTCCTGGAGGTCGTCGGCGGTGGCGTCGAGTATGTACAGTTCGGAAAAGGGCTTGACCAATCTCGCCGCGTGCGCGATTTCGATCGCGGTCTCTCTTTTGTCTCCGGTCAGCATCCATACCCTGATATTCGCCCTGCGCAGCTTGTCGATCGTCTCGGGCACCCCCTCTTGGAGCTTGTCTTCGATGGCGGTGGCGCCCGCGAGATCGAAGTCTCGTTCGATGGACTCGGCCGCCTCTTCGATGCGGTTCTGTCTATCTACAAGACTGGTTGTCGCGGCTCGGTATACTTGCTTCCATTCGCCGTACTCCTCGTCGCTGATATATCGGTAGGCAAAAAGGAGCGTTCTGAGCCCCTCGGAGGCGAACTCGCCAACGTGTTGGAAGCAGCGCTCGAAAATAGCGCCATCGTCCGCCGCTATTGATTCATCTACTACCGTCTTGTGCGATTCCGTCCCATCGTGCGATGAAATTATCGAGTCGCGGGGCACACGGGATGCATCTTCATTCGCAACCTCCTCTTCAAAGTCTTGCGCTTCACGTCTCGCGAGCCAGGTTGCGATATCCTCCGACACGACCGCATGTTGGCGACTGAGGTCCGTTGACTTTCGGGCACTATCCCGGCGGAAGAAACTGTCGCGCCTTGACATGTTGGTCGGCACATCGGACGCGTAGCTCTGGCGGTGATGCCGAGCTCGTTCTGCCTCGACACTCCTGCGCCTGCTAGCTCTCCGCTCGACCTCCGCTGCCTTTGCCCTGGCAAGATGTGAGAGCCTCAGTCTAGGGAGGACGACATTATCCGCCCCCTTGCAGAATACGCATATCCGGCCATCTGGCATGCGGATGACAATCGACATTCGTTTCCGCTTGCTACTGAACTCGACCACGTCCAGCACTTCGTATGTCTCTGTGACGAACTCCCCTTCTGGATTCCGGTGCCGGAGCTTGATGGACTGGGCTGGCCGGTCGATTAAGAGATAGCCCAAATCTCGAGCGGCCTGTACGAGCGCCAACTCGTCTGGGGAGGCCGCCTGAAAGGTGATCTCTCCGTCTGCCCTGATCTCAGGTAGGCACGTATGGCATAGTGCCATGCACAGTAAGAAATGCTGGGCCTTCTTCGAAAACTCCGTTCTGGGGTTGCGTTGAATATACTCAATCAGCTGCTCGGTCTTCATCTCCGGCCGGGCGCGGGCTGTGCGCGTCCAGGCAGAATTGGACCTCGATACTGTCCTCGCCAGACGACGATCGTCGATCAGCGGGTCCATGATAGACTCGTAATCTTCCGCGTTGGTCTCTTGCGTATTGCCTCGCTGATGCTGCTGCTGCTGCGACTTGCCTTTCAGTCTGTCATCCCTCGCGATATCCATATCGTGTAGCCAGGCTGTGCCGGCAACGCTGAGCTTTCTGAACTGCATCTTATTTTCTGTCAAAGTGCCCGTCTTGTCCGAAAAGACATAGCTGACTTGACCCAGGTTTTCGAGGATCGTCGTGGTATTGACGACCAGCGGCGTGTTCGTCTCGGCGTCGTACATCTCGATATCGTCCAGGAAGAAAAACTGGCACACTTTAATGATTTCCAAGCTGACGTATAGCGACAACGGGATCAGAGTATTGAAGGCGATGATGAAGCCAAACCATATCTCGGCGAAAGGAACCTCGGCGTTTGCGAGGTACGGCGCGTACTGCTCGTAGGAATGTCTCCACAGATAGTACCCGCCAGTACAGCCAAAGGTTAGTATAAGGACGCAGACCACCAGCAGGATCACGATGCGGTTGAGCAGCTCCTGGATCTTGGGCGCCTTCGCGTGGACTTCCTTGTTCGCGTTCATGCGTATTTTACACTCCTCGCCCGTGTTGATGGCCAGCCCGATAGCCTCCTCGGTGTTTCGCAGCTTGGAGCCGCGAAACACGACGTTATCCAACGTCAGGGGCATGGCTTCGCCGTCCACTTCCACCCTTCCCTCGAAGTTGTAGAGGTCTGGATTCGGATCCTCCGACACGACCACTGCCTGGCATCTCTTCAGGTTCTCCATCGTGTCGCATCGTTTCGCCAACAGTGGAGAGGCCTGCTTGCTCTTCAGGTTCGTCTCGCCATCGAGAGCCATCGTTTCGATGTACGCGATTCCGTTCGGACCGGTCGCGTGCAGCAAGACGATGTCCGCCGGCACGTTGTCATCTCTTTGCAGTCGAATAATGTCGCCTACCCTGATGTTCCGCCACTGGATTCGACGCCATCCCGAAGTCTCCTTCTCGTGATGTTGTTGATGTCGTTGTCCCATAGACTGAAGTTCCGTCATACCCCTCTCGCCACCCGGGTCCTCGGACCTTTTCTTCCTGCCGTGCCTCTTTGCCGCGTCGGCCAGTTTCCTCCTAGTCGAAGAAATGCCCGCTGCGTCGGGGTCGAGTATAAAAGCAGGTGCTCTGTTCTCTGCCTTGTCCAGCTTATATCGCCTGAAATCATCGTAACCCTCCTTGGCCATACTTATTGCGACGAAGAAGAGCAGAGGGGCGATGGTCGTGTACGTGCCCGTCGTACTGAACCCTGGAATCATCTGCAGGATACCGATAACCAGAAAGTAGAAATTAGCCAGCTTGCTGAACTGGAAATAGAGCTGCTTTGGCAGGAAAGACCAGATGGTGTACCGACTGGAGCGGATGAAGTTCGAGATGTAAGGCTTCCCCCTCCGCTCATCTACCATGGGCGAGGCGCGGACACCGCCGGCGCGGAGGGGTATATGCCGCCCATCACGGCTCGGCGGCAACGGCTTCTGTCGCAGAAGGCCTTCGATGATCCACTTCTGGTAGTATTCGTTGAAGGCCTTGTTCAGCTTTACCCGGGGCCCTCTCGCCCGCTTCCGTTGCCGATCGACCCAGGCGCGGTAGTTGTCCAGCCGGAAGCTCTGCTCTTGACTCGAGGCCTTCACTTCTTCGCTCGCGTCCGGGGAAACGAACGGCCACCCCAGCATGCTCGTGCGTCTGTTCGGCGCCCCCTCCACATACCGATTCCGTTCCGCAGTCGGCGGCATCGGCGGCGAGGCTTCGGTTTGAGGTACGCTATGTCGGTTCACGGGCTCCGCTTCTGGCCCCTGCTGAGATTCCGATGCAGCCGAGGTGTCTGGAATCGTGTATAGGTTGCGACTTGTCGATCGGCGGCGCAACGGTTCGTCTCGAGGCGCATCGTGCATCAGTGGTGCGCTGTTGTCGGCTTGCGATCGTCTCGGGCGCGAAAAGTTGAATTGCGGTCGCTCTTCAAGGGTTTCCGGATCCGTAGACAGAGAAGAGACACGCGGACGGGTGCTCAGTGGAAATCGGCGCTGCTGGGGCGTTTCCGTGGCTTTGGGTTCGTCATCATTTTGACTTGTCATGACCCCCAATCTTGGGGTTTTCCTGGGGCCGGACTATCCGGGGAAGAGGGAATGCAAGGGATGGTTGAGGATCGGCGGCGGGGTTCCACGTCAATCCAGGCCAGCGACTATCGCTACGATGGCGAACTCATTGAAACAAGTATGGTTGAGGATGTATATACGATAGCTGTTGGTAAGTCCAGTTGTGTTGTGTTGTGTTGTGTATGTAGTGCATTAACCTAGACTCTGAGTGAGTGACATTGGTGTTCTCTCGTAGAGAGTAATAGTGAGCTGACAAGATCCCGGGAATATCACTAATAAAGCTGACTGACAGCTCGGTATTGCAGTGTATGTATGTAGTAGGTACTAGGTAGTACTATACGCAAGCGTTTGCAGACATGGGTCCCCTGTCAGCGCTATACGCATATATATACTACGAGCAGTAGCAAGTTGAAGCAGGAAGGGCAAGATAAAAAGCCAAGATGAAACAAGACTGGGCTTCAAATGCAGACAAATAGGAAAAAAGAAATCAGGTAAGTAAGTAAGTAGTTAGCACTTGCAACTAACCACCAGATGTCCAGAAGGATCCAAGAGCACAGCCTCCAAGTCTGACGAAAACATCGCAGCCACTCGTCCGCGCTACCCTGTAATCGACGGACTATGAAAATATTGAAAGAACAAAGCAGTGGGTTGGCCTTCTCCGCCACCTATCAATACGTGTTATCATGTAGTATGATTGATGTCTAATACATTTGATACACTGGAATGTTGAACTGGGGTCCCAAGTAAGTGCCCGAGTTGAAGCCCAGCCACCGAAGACAAGGGAACCTCGGACCAATAGAACCCGCTAAGGTCCACGGGTATACCAGTATAAGCACTAAGTAACACCCAGCCTTTAAGCTTACTACTAGTACTACTAATGCTTTGAAGGAAGCGATACCGAGCGAGTGGGTGGTTAAGTAGCAGGCACGCTACGGCGTATTAAGGGGGTGGTGGAGGGGACGGCGTTCTGCAAGACAGTCTATCCGTCCACTTGTTATTCGTTTGTAAGGTGGGGGGAGAGTGATGCGCGGCCACAGGCTGAGCCACCTTGAGCGACGACTACGATTACGATCGCGAACTTGGTCGCAGAACAACATCGAACTTGGTCGTAGAACAACATCCATTTGCTTCACAGTGTCAAAGCCTCACTCAGATGATGGCGGGCACGCGTATCGTGTCAACCTGGCAGATATGAGTACCTACTCACGGTTACTAAGACTTACGAGGAGTCTAAATTCTTTCCTTATTCAAATACATGGCCAAAGGGGGAAGGTCGCTGTTCTCCAGCCTGGGCATCTGGCCCAAGGTGTTCTCCGCGAGTTCCGAGCTGCCTATCACTGTCTTCATAGTCCTTCATCTCGCGACATGTACGGCTTAGGGCTAGATCTGGTATGTCTCGATCCAATCCCCCAGTGAATACGGGGCAGCTGCTTCGTAGTAATAGACTAAAGATATTCATACGACTGTTACCTGGTTGCTGTAGCCACAGTGAATCACCAAGACCTCACTATATTGTATGCCCACAACCCTATTAGCATTCTACTTCGGAACTCACGTCCTAGTGCGTGCAAGAATATCACACCGTTATGTTTCTCGAGATCGAGATGGGAACCCCAGAAGTACGGGGCTGCATGCACATCCTCTGATCAGATGCTTCATTATACTTGATATGCCCCCCCTTTTCTTCAACTCAAGCTGCCATTCCTCTAGTCCTCGAGCAGCAGCGCCGACTCCGCAATGTCCGTAGCATTCGGGCCTTCTCCCGTTCCCGACTTCAGCCAGCAGTAGTTGCGGAAAATGGCCTGGGGCCCCCCAGAGCCAGGTCAGCGCCGTGCAAGAGGGCGACTCGTCCTTCATGCTTGCGCACGCGGCCACGCACTCCTCCATTAAAGATGGTCAGTAACCGCAGCCGAAGCGAAGGAAAGGAGTGGCATTCGTCTGCCTTGATATCGAGGTTGCCGCCGACACACCGGATAGTCCGTCTGGGCACAGCCGGAGGAAGCGGAGCCTCGTGTCCCGGGTCCACGAACAACGTAAATGCTTTAGTACTTACTTAACTGTGTCTCGGACCTGGGAAAGAGAACGCACACTAACTACATACTACGGCTGCACGTGGCACTAGGGCTCTCCGCAATATATATCGAAGGCTACCTACCTCCCTAGTGTATTTACCAGCGCGTTGCCGCCGCTCTGACGTTGCGATCGCGCGCCTGGTAAGACCTCCTAACCTAGACATGCATACATACCAAACCTGATTCCAGTGTGATTCTAAGTGGTTTATTGTCTCAGATCATTGGAAGCCCGCCCGCGTC
Organism: Biscogniauxia mediterranea; assembly: GCA_018398605.1. Lineage (NCBI taxonomy): Eukaryota > Fungi > Ascomycota > Sordariomycetes > Xylariales > Xylariaceae > Biscogniauxia > Biscogniauxia mediterranea. Next base: position 1,970,567 of record JAGXTR010000014.1, on the reverse strand, counting down.
CACCGGAATTTTCCAGTCACGCCACAGGCAAAAAAATCCGTTCGATCCATCCACAAAGCTTGCTAAAGACAGCCCCGACATTTTCTTCTCTTCTTTTCTTTCTTCCAGGGGCCAAAGTTGCCTGTTTGACAGCGGCAGCGCGCGCTGGGACCTCCTGGCTGGCGCTGATTAACCAGGGAATATGTGGCACAGCTGCATTGCTTTGTGTAGCATCCGCTGTCAGGATAGGATACAGCACGGTCGCTCATTATCCCGTAAAGCTCTTTCCACTGGGCATCCCATCCCATCCCATCCGTATTCTGAGGGCACGGATAGGGAATCTGCACGTAATCATACATACAGGCCTTGACCTGGTAGCAAATCCATCGCGATCGCATTCGCCGGCGCCTGCGCGCTTAGTAGTACTGTAAGGTTGTCAGGGGGGGGGGGGGGGGGGGGGAAGGAGCATAGTCAGGTGGAAGAGCCTTTTCAGCTCCAGAATCATGATAGTGGGTAGATTGATCCTGGACACGGGCTACTTTAGTATACGATCATCATAGAAGGCTGCTTACTTCCGACCTATAACCAACACCAAGTCCGCCGCCCTGTGACACGTCTTGATGCGCCGCTGGGCAGCTCAATACGGGCTTTCAATGCGGTTCAATTGACTATAGGCTAACCACCAAGGGGGGGGGATGACAGTGGAGAATCCGGCTATATCCTCACCCGCGGTGTTAAGCTGGCAGAATGACTTCATATTATATTTTATTCTATAGAGAGGGTTAGGTATATTAGACACGACATGCATATAGAGGCGAGAACACGTCTATAATCAAACTGATATTATAATATTTTCGATATAATAAATCTCCTAGCTTAGGTATAGCCACTATGGTTTCGAATTTCTGCGACTGCGACTCTAGCAAATAGCACAATCCTATCTGACGCCTGCACTCCTAGGAATCCATCAAAACAGCCTCCACCAGTATTTCATCCCTTGTTACTATATTTGACTTGAGTTAGTAATACTTACCGAGACACTTAGCTATCACGCACAAGCCCCAGGCGGTGATACTGCACTGTCTCGTGATTTTCTCGAAACTAGGTAGGTACTCAAGCGGACCACGATATTCCTCCTAAGTCGTATTCAAGCTTCAAGGGCAGGGTTGAGGAAATTGCTTAGGGACAGAGTCATGCTCGAACAATTACACGTTAGATACACACTGACATACATCCATGGAAGGCTACGTAGAGAAGAACACCGAGTTATCTAAAGGCTCACGCAAACATCACAAGTCTCCAGGGCGCCCGAGCAATATATGTTTTTTCTTTTTTTTATTCCTGACTAATTAGGACCCTCGCCGTGAAATCGTGACAAGGAAAACACAGCTAACAGTAAAAAAAAAAGACATCGTCCAGTCGTAGGGCTAGTCAAGCAATCTATCTCGACTAAGTGCAGTCCGGAACGGTTGAGCGGGGGGCGGAATCTCTTACAAGCTCTCGCCCACGAGTACACAGCCCACCGCTCACCACTCCTTACACTGTCATCAAAGACTGGTATCAACCACTTATCTATTTCCCGAGGTATCAAATCATCATTGCTCTCCGGACTGGGCACATATTCCCACTGCCAACTAGTTCCCATGACCAGCTCCGAATGCTGATAGCCCCAGCAAACAAGTTTAAAGATTAGTAACCAGAATGTTAAGCCTCCTGGGCTTTCCCCATATTCATCTGTTGTTCTTTTTTTGTGCGCCCTGCAGCCAAAATAAAAATAAAGAATTATCGCAACAATCCATCGAATGCGACAACGAGAGCCGAAAGATCCTGAAACTTGTAAATGACGGGTGAATAGATCCGGAAAATTGCGGTATTAAGCCCGGAGGGACTGCCACGGAGGTGCGGCAAGGAGACTCCCCCCGGGAGAGGCGGAAAAAATAACGAAGCATAAAATATAAGCAAACCAATAACCGCTGTACCAGACACGCATAATCGAATGCCGAAGGTATCGTCATGCAAGAGTTCATGGCTGGTGATTCTGTAGATGAAATGGGACAAAAAAACGAACCAAATCTTGTGTGCCGAAAAGCGAACCGGAGGAGGGGGTAGTAAGACGCGATAGGAAACGAGCCACCAAAAAGACAAGAGGTATATAATCCCGCAACGCCAAAATCGGTATCAGCAAGGGGGGAATGCTAAAACCAACAATCTCCTGGGTATGTACGCCGTGATATCCAAGCCAAGCAAATGAGCAACTATCTTCCGGATGTATATGATGGCTGACCGAGGGCCGGTCCCGCACACGCAACAATTTTTATTGCTGGTGCGCCATGCTCTCGGGGGACATGCTTGAATGGTCGACAGCATCGAACTGGACGAGTTGGTTCATGTCGAGATCGGCCTGGTTGGGCTCGACGAAAGCAGGCGAGTGGGGATGCATCGGGATGTTGATCGTGTGCTTGGAATACATCTCATTCAGGCCGTGGCCGTCATCCGAGATAGCAGAGTCGCCCATGGGGTAGAGGTCCGCGGAAGCGGGGCGTTGCATCATGGCCAGAGGCGGCGACTGCTCGACAATAGCCGGGTCACCGTGGGGGCTGCCGTACGACAGGGGAGTCGCAGACTGCGGGATCGGCGGCATTGGCGACAGGAACGAACTGCTGTATGGCGTGTTGAAGCTCGGGGTGGGGAGTGGCGTGTTCTCCGGCGCCTGCGAGAAGTAGTTGGGGGTCGAGTACTCCGAAGGGGCCGAGGTGGCAGCCGAGAGAGGGTACTGCCGCAGGTCCATGCCATACCCGGCCTGGGTGTCGATGCGCAGATTAGGTCCAACGTTATTAAGAGCATTAGGCTGTTGAGGAACAGGCGCGTAGATCGGGCTGTGAGGATGAGCCTGATTCTCGCTGGGGTGTTGGATGTAGAACGATGGCATCGGGTTCTGGAACAAGGAGAAATCGACGGCAGTGGGCACGGACCGGCTGCGCTGGCGCTTGTGTCCAGGAGGTCGCATTCCGGTGGGCATGGGACCAAGCCCCCACTGTGCTTCCTGGTACATTGGCATAGGCTGGGGGAAGGATGGCTGCGACGACGGGCGATGCGTGGGAGACACCGGCGCAGACATCGACAGCGTGTGGCTCATGTCGAAGGGGTTGTGGCGGTTCATGAATGACTCCAGAGACACCAGCTTGGCGAGCTGACCGCTAAGGACCTTGGGGTTGCCGCCCAAGTGATGCACAAAGCACTGGGTCGCCTGCTGGTCCTCCGTGAAGTCACCGACCTGGAAGAAACCGTTCGAGCTGGGGGACGAATCCATGAAGAAGTTGGGGGGTCGGTTCAGCTCGATGACGATTCCGCCCATCTTGGTAGCATCACCCTCGGGGTTCTCGAGGTAAATGTTCTTGATGGCATTGAAGTGGTACTCGATCTTGTATCCAGCCTGGTCGTTGTTGATGTAGTAAGTCATGGTGCACTTCTCAGGCGAGTAGAAGATGATGAGATCCATGGTGTTCTGTCCAACGCGCGTCCACTTTCCTATGCTCAGGGACCGGCAGGTCAAATGGTGGATGACTAGGAGATGCGTTAGTTTCCGTCGTGAGACACACATGATCGCCGGAGGACGCTACTTACGGACTTTGCCCTGACCTCCCTGCTCACCACCCAACATCATCGATCCGTACGGCATCAGTCCGGTACGTCCCATGTAGGGACCACCTAATCCCTTGCCTGATTCCATAGCCTGCATGGCAAGGTAGGCTCGCATAGACTCGGGGATGGAATCGATGTCTTCACCAGTCTCCAGACTCTTCTTAGCCAAAAGCTTAATCTTGGCTCGTCTAGAAAAGGGGGGGAATCGCATTAGTATAGGAGACGAGGGAAAAAAGGGGGGGGGATTAGAATATCCTCGACATACCGGTTCTGGAACCAAATCTGAACAGACCTTTCGGTCATGTTGATTTCCTCCGCTATCCTCTCGCGCACATTGGCAGTCGGCGTGGGGTTCTTGTTGAATTCCATCTCCAGCGTCGTCAATTGGTCCTGGGTGGCGCGTTGTCGCTTCTGGTTCTTCTGCTGCTGCGTCAGAGTGCTCTTGCGCGGCGGCCGTCTCGACGCGTTCGACTGCGCGTTCGGGGTAGACGGCGACGGCGACTGGCTGCTCTTCGTCCCGGTAGAGGCGGTTGGCGTAGAAGAGGTGTCAGGGGTAGGCAAGGCCGACGCCCCGTTGAGAGACGCCGAGCCCGGCTGTTCCATCTTCACTGGCGTCTCCATTGATGTGCCAGTATATAAACGTCGACGATTTATATATATAAGCTCGTCTGAATTGGTGTACGGGTCAGGATATAATATCGACGGCGACCGACCTCGCAGTAGATTATTCGACAACTTTATACAGGTTCGACCGCGACTAGGCGTCAAGGAAGGAGTGGCAAAATTGGAATGGTCGGAAGTTGAGGTGAGGGTATAGGTAGTTCTCTGTAAAGGAGTGTGTAGTTCCGAATCCAGTCCGCCAGTACGATTGATAGTCCAGTGAAGGAGGGTAATGGGTTGGTCTTGTTGTAAGTATAGGGGGTTGTTGATGTGAAGATGCTATGATAGCAAGCTATTGGTCGCGAAATACTACTAGGTACTTTCGATAGTGACCGTGATGAGTTGAAGCCTAAGGAATGAAATGGACCCGGAAGGAGTGACGGCGTCCGTAATGGCTATGAATGATAAAAAAAGAGAGTGTGGATTCGAAGAAAAAAGGAAAGGAAAAAAGGACAGGGAAAGGGGAGAAGAATTGCCGCAAAAACGACGATATTGACGAATATGGGATGAAGAGAGAATGGAGATGGGGGAGGGGGGAAAAGGAGCGTGGGAAAAGAAAAAGGGAGGAGGAGTGGTGTAAAGAAGGGGGGACCATGGCTTGCACGATAGTGGACAGAATAGGCTAGGCCCAATTGAGCAGACAGAGAGAGAAAGAGAAAGAGAGGGGGGGGTGAGGAGGAGGAGGGAAGGGACAGCCTGGCCTGGGCCAGGTACATACAGTACACTAACCTAGGTACCTAGTTGTAGGTTTGGGGGTTAGAGGGGAAGGGGTGAGGGGGGTGGTGCAGTGCAGTGCAGTGTGCAGTGTGCAGTGTAAGTGCAGACCAGCCACACCACACCACCGCCTAGGTACTTACCACCCACCAGGCGAAGGGTACTTACGTAGCGAGCCACCGGGGCGGTGGATGCAGGTACCAGCCTAACCTATGGAAAATGCAGGTACAGTACAGTAATGCTCTATACTGTACTATGATAGGCGGCCAACAGCAGCTCCATGCAGGCTACACTAGGGGTGCACGTGCCACATCCCGGAGACTAGCGAAGAGAACGAGAAAGAAAAAGAGAAAAAAAATTGCCTATTTAGGTATCATCTACAGTGCTGGCTACCCCACACTCCCCGAGGCTCTGTACTGTATGGCAGACTGTACACCAGAAAGGGGAGCAGGTGGGAGCCGCGAGTTGACAGCCGTTATCCTGAGCTGGTGGCCAGTGCGCATTCAAGTGACCCGGTACGAGGCATGCCCGGGCCGGGAGTGAGTCAATTAGCACTGTGGACCACGAGCTGTTTAGACAAATCGACTGGCTTAAGCTGCTTGAACGCGCATCTACTCGCTCCACTCTCACCGTCTTTTCTCTTTTTCTGTTACCCGCGTCCCATCCGATTTCCGTATACCACACGAACCTCGATCTCGACAATGATGACCGACTACCAGACTGGCCACACACATAATACACTACTACAAAGAATACTGACCGCCATGGTCTTGACAGCTACGATACACTGCATATATAAGTTTACTAACGCCTGCATGGTGATTGATGGAAAACAACAAAGACATGGGAATTCATGGTCAGGTTAAACATCTACGTCTACGTCGACGTCGACGTCTACGTCAGCGTCAGTTGCCGCAGTCCACCCAACTCCTACCTACATACCCGACTCGATGTTGTCCAGTCCAGTCCAGTCCAGTCCTGTCCTGTCCTATCTGGTCTGTCCACACCCACACCTTCCTTCCGTCCATCCATCCATCCATCCAATCCACCCACTTGAGGCCTGATGGCTGATGGATGGAGTAGGTAGGTAGGTAGACTTTCTATTGGGAGTGGAGCAGCGATTGGACGTGTTGAAGGTGAGACGGAATCCCTGACGCCCAGTGAACTGGACTGTACGACAGACAAGTCGAACTATGTAGGCAAGCCAAATATGGAAAGAAAACCTGTCAATCCTCCGTTTTCCTTATCCATAGTCCTATGGGGGCGAGAGGGCTAGGTAGTGCCGCATGTCTCGTCCAGCTGCAGCTATCGATTTTTCTAGGAACCCTGCTTGCCCCTGGCGTGCCGCGCCCCTGGCACTTGTTCCCTTCCCCGTCCGGTCCAGTCCAGTCCAGAAAAGAACGGAAGGGCAGCCCAGCCTTGGCAGCCCAGCGCCCGACTTCAAACAGTGTGCCGCCGCGGGACTCGCTCTCTACTACAGGATAGAACCTAGTGTAGGTTAGTGTAGTCAAAGCCGTCGGCTAACAGACCTACCCTTGTCCCCTCGAATCCATAAAACCTACACTACCTAGGTAGATACATTACACACAAGTCGTATGTATGCCCCAGGTACCGGCAAACGTCTTTTTCCCCGTCTTGCGATCATCTCGTGTTCATACGCAACACATAATGAATCTGTCATGTCAAGCCTCGCTGTCGGTATCCAAGCAAATACGTATCTGTTCATGCGTTGGTATGTTTGCCAAGCACGAGGTGTAAGACCCTCTCTTCGACTTCACCTTCGTTTCAATCCTGGAGGTCATTTAGCATAGGGAAAAAGGGCGCCCCCCCTCCTCCACCGTACAGCCGAGACAACAGCCAGAGAAACGAAGACACAGCACCCAACGACCAGGAATGATCGTCTTAAGATCCGCACTGGAAACAATGTGGGATGCCTAGTTGACGTCCACGACACAGAAAGAATGGAACTCCAGGACCGCTGCTGCGAGCTACCTGAGATGCAACAATTCTACTTCACAACACTACATTATGGGTATATGGGCTGTTGAACCACCTTATGCCACCTAATGTTCGTGCCATTGAGCCCGCAGCCCCCTCTCCCTCTCCTCGAAGCTAGCCTGCCTTATCTATCTTACCTAAGGGAGAGGGGGGGGCTACTAATGTAGGTGCGTGGTGTACCTGGGATACAGCAACCTCCCAGAATTCTTCGGTCTCTTTTTTTATTTTTTCCCTTTCCCCCCCAGAGCGATCTTTATTGCATGGCAATCAACATAATTGGATGCAAGGTGTGCAAGTACACAACAGTCTTACCACGACGTTGCATCACTAGTGATATGTACTGGCCTTGGGAATGCGCAACATTGTACGTACTTAGGATGGAGGGAATCAAGGGGGTTGCTAGCCCTGGTGCGCGACGCTCGCAAACTCGGTACGTACAAAAGATAAAAATACGACCGGTCCTGAATGATGATCCATTAGTGCAGTCCCGTCCCATCCTGTTGACGGTGGGGGGCTTGGGAAGCGCGTGTTCTGGAACCAATAAGCATCGCATCCCTAGCCCACCTTTTCACGAATCGAGAACACCACCTAATGCAGGAAAAGGGGGGCCAAGAGGAAAAAAGAAAAGAAAAAAAAACACTGAAGCTTTTCCCTGCTTCCGCGTCGGACAGCTCGGGTTTGATGCTCTACATAATCGGGAATACACCATCATAATATACAGTACACTAGGTTAGCTAGCAGACCTACGCCACAACCACGTATCCATCATGATAGGTGTCGAACACCGTATCGAAGATGCATTTCTACATGCATCTTTTGGGAACAAGCCGTTCCCCTATTTGGGTTGTCTTTTAAGACAACATGGGAAGTACCTATTCCGTAACTAGTGTACACCACACTACCTAGGTAGGTACACGCGCAGATGCTTAGGAGCTACGACGCTATTCCTTCATCCCTGCATACTTAAGTACTTTTCCACAACGGTCAGGACGTCTGCCGTTCGACGGGGTGATGGGCGCAGCGATGAGCCAATCAAATGGTTCGTGGATCAATCCCGGCCCTCCCCGGTCAGGTACAGGCCCCCTTTATTACTAGCGTTTCCTGCGTGGGCGAGCTGGTGAGGCGGCGGAGGCGCGTTGCCGGACACGGATCTGACGAAACTGAATTGGTGATTCCCATCCCATTCTGTCTTTTCGAGCATGTTGCTTTTGGTACCTACATAACCTACCTAGGTAGGTACTATTACCTGCCTCTTGAGTCGGCAACGAGCACTAACCCGGGAAAGCCAGCCCCCCTTCCCCCTTCTCCCAAGTTGACAGGTTGCAAGCCCCGAGTTGCCGAAGCCTATCCCGGTACAAACAACTCTGTACCTGCGTTGGTGGGTGTGCTCGTACCACGCGGGCTTGCATTGCTAAATCCTCTGTTCCTTGCAGTAGCCGCAGTACGTTTCATGCACCTCGATACCCAGTTCACACTGTGTGTGTGTGGCTCGTCCAGTGACCTTGTCCCTTTTTCTTTCTTTCTTTGTTTCTTTCTTTATTTTCTCGGCCATCCTTCTGCAACAGAATCGGCACACATCCTGATGGTTTACCCGCGTACGACTTGGCGCGCCAGTCGATCAAGTCGACGCTCCGGCAATCAACCCAAAACCCTTCACTGATAGGATGAGCTGAGAAGGCTGAGAGGCTGAGCTGGAATCTGCCCAGCAACAGCCGAGCCGGTAGGAAGACCCGACTTGCCGCTCTTTCGCTCGCTCTTATAGGCACAGTCTATTCCTACGAAGCTAGTGTAGGAGGCGAATCGACGAGTAGGTATTCCGCACCCAGGCATGCAATGAATGACATTCAGCACTATTACTACTACCACGTATCTATTTTCAACGTCCACCTTACGAGATCTATTCTTGAATCACTAGGTAGTGTAGAAGAACATGCCTTGTTAGGCCATATTTAACATGATGAATCACAAAATTCTCAATCGCCGATTGCGCGTCCGGACTCCAATCCGAAGGGTCAATAGGTAACGGGCTGATGTCAACCCACGAGTCTGGACAGCTTAAGTACCTACCTACCTATCTACCTACCTAGCAGCTTGCCTAGCTCTAGTAACCAACAGGGCTTCAACCCAGTCACAGTGTTAGGATTGCGTGATGGGTGAGGGATCCCGCTACACTACCTACCTACACTAGGTACTGGATAGTGGATCTTCAAGCGACGACTCCTAGGTACCTAAGTTAACTCTGTCCAAACAGGCGTCACGCGTCCCCTCATCCCTCGTCCCTCCATTGCCTCAGTTTATTGGTATTATCGCCTTGTCGTACGTACACATACGTACCGTACCTTGCAGGACACCCACGTCTACGGTATACCTACCGGCCCACCCTTAACAAACGTCGACCAAACTTAATTGAACAACTTGGGATGGGACAACGTCCTCCTGGCATTAGGTAGAATGAGCTATTGCCTTGCCTTGCGATGAACGGGTAGATTTCGTCTGATCTTTTTTCTTTTTACCTTTGAAATGCTCCGTCGCACATGACGTGTGGTGCAAGGAGCGATGCCACGTTCACCTGCTACCTAGTGTAGCATAAGTGTATGTATACATACACAACACGCAGGCGCATAAAGGGGAAAGTGGCCGCCCTTCGTTTATTCCCTTCCGATTTGGTGACGACGATGTTCGAGACTAACACGCACCGTGCGCGCGGCCGCCTGTGGAGTTGACGATCGGCCGCTTGCTTCTTTGCGCCTAACGCTTGCCAAGACCGGTCGTCCCATTGCGCTCGCTGCGATGATTCAAGACACAAACCCCCTCCCCCCCTCCCCCCATTACTGATACACAAGGCTGATTCAAACGATACACGAGTGGCTTTCTTGCAGTATAAGCGAACTGAACGCAGCTGCATATGAGGCGACTAAAAATGGCCCCGAACCGATACAGCAGCGCCGTTGGCATCATCTAGGTATTCTCTTTGGGTCAGATGAACTGACTTCGCCGTAACACAGCCATCTACGTATGTTTTAGATGCCTCCACCTACCTAGAACACAAACGGCTTGCTCTGGGCGGGCGGACACGATACCGTTCGTCTACTTACATACCTACATAAGTACCTGGGTTGGGTAGGTTAGGGCGTTCGGCTTTTCGTATTCCAGTCGCCTCTGGGTACATAGTCACTGACCCGTCCTGCCGGGTTGCTGGAACTAGCTTACATCAGATTGGTCAATGGCGTTTATGCAGGTTCCGAGGACGAGTGGTCGAAAAACGTTTCCCCTGCTCGAGCCTCCCTGCGTATCCCTTGGCGTCCTCGTTGAACCCCCCTTACATCTTGCCAGTTACTTGTTACCAACACCATGGTTAAAATTCCCCGACAAATTCTATGTAATGATCCCATAAGCTATCATCTCGGATCACCGTCCGCATCCCACGACCTGTCGGATGCATGAATTTGGAGCCCAAGATAACCGTTCAGTCTCTGCCCTGGATAGCTCCGGCTGTACCTGCATATTCGCATGAATGATCGGCCCTAGAAATATGACTGGGGCGCGTCGAAGGGAAAGTTGGCGAACGCGCTCGCCGCCTCCAGCCCGCAGCCCGCGCGTTCCCACTCCGCAACTACTACCTACCTACATTATATACCCTTGCCGATGGGATGCTAACGACGTGATCGACAGCGGTCTGGAGAGGAATCTCGCTACTATGGATGTAACCTGAATCACAGCCAGGAGACCAAACAATGCGGTGGTCAGTTCGCCTTGGAGGAAACGGAAACATCTAACGATGGTCTGTCGACATTGGAACCCTCGTTCGCATGATCCCCCCCGTCCATTAGCGTCGAAACATAATTCTTTCTCGAACGACGGGTGCCAGGCGCTTTTATCCCATGATTTTCACGATTGCCTTCTTCTTCTGCAAGGGGAGGAGGAGCAGCAATTCTGATCGTGAAGGCATCATAGGGGAGTTCATGCCTACCTATCTACGTACCTGCATCGAGCGATCTCTGTAACCTTTGACGCCTCATTGCTATACTAGCTGCTACCCATATTGAAACCGCCTTACAGACCGTCGGTCCGTCCCACATCTTCAATCCAAGCTGAGCCTAACTAAGGAAAGGGAGCCTCAAGTGGAAGAAGCTCTCAGATAACAACACAGTTCATCGTCATTCATGTCGCACTTCCCTCCCCCATAACCCAAGGATGCTTGGTCTTATCACGGAGTTTCTGCCAGGTGGGACATCCATGTCAATGACGACGGCATTGATTCACATAATGAACGAGCCCCCTCCCCACGACAGAGGCCCAAGCCAAAAAGGCACTAGAACCCGTCGAAGGTCAGATGGAAGCGCCAAGCCTAGCATCTCCTGGGGGATTACTACCTACATGCATACGTACGTATGTATAATATGCGGTGGTTATATGTCTTGATACATACCTCACACACTGAGACGTGCCGGTCGACCGCTTCAATGATTCCCCCGTCCGATGTCTTCCTTTTTTTTCTTCTTTTTTTCTCTTCGACAATACCTACCCAAGCAGAGGCTGCTTGCAACCTCCCAGGATCAGGGTTAACTTTATTTTTCCTACATCACCCACCTCTCTTACCAGCACCGCCAAGGGGAAACGTACCTAGCCTCACGAACAGACTGCCAAATATGGGTCGAGCTCCCCCCGACTCGAAACTTTCCCGCTTTATGGGCGTACCAAGCATGACATCTAAAGGTAGGTTAGGTATTTCACTGTACTGTATATGCATGCCGTCCTCGTCGCCATTCAATACCCCTCCCTCCCTTTCAATGCGGTCCACTTCTCTCTCCTCGGATGCGGCTCTGTCCGTCTCATGTTGCCGGGTTCGACTGAACCAAGCAGCGCGGGCATCGATCGTAAAACAGATTAGGTTGTGTGGCTGTGGATTTTTTAAAAGATGGTGATGCAATGGCATTTCTATCGGAGAACCACAGTAGAAATAGAAATGCATGCATTTGCATAGATGCGCATAGTACTATTACACTAGAGAAGAACGTGTGTATTTTTAGCTTTCCCCTCTCTTTTCTTTCTTCTTTTCTTCTCCCATACCATGCATAGAAGCCCTCTCGAAGCTTTCTTGCCTGGTTGGCTTTGGATCTCGCATGAATGATAGATGATGTTCTTGCCCATCCCCCCTCCCCTCCCCCTTTTGGCCCGCGGATTTTCGAAACGCCGTCCGCAGATAGAGGCTCTTCGCTCGGTCGTAATCGGGGATAGGTTACCCCATACAGGTAAGCTGCCCACGAGCCAATATGGGGGGTAGAAGGGGGATTTCGCTTGGCTTTGTGTGAGTCGTGTGTTTTGGGTTTTTCCCGCTCCTGGAAGGGGGGAGAGGAGGCTGTGCTTTTTCTATGTACATGTACATATACATATAGACGGCGCGGAGAAAGAGAGGCCTCGCTTAATAGATAGTGTAGTGTAGGTAGATAGATAGATATAATTAGGTTTGATAGGATGGGAGATGTGTTAGATAGAGAGGTAGGTACGTAACCTGACAGGTAATGTGCATATTGATGCGTCGTCGTCGTCGTCGTACCCGTTTGGGTGTTGAGGCTCTCTCTGCGAGTGTGTGCTTTGAAATATAGGTTAACCATGGCTAAGTAGTCCCGTCTGCTCTGATGAGTCTATGCTCTGTATCGGCGATACATACGCAGGAGGGAGGGTGAGAACTTTGAAGCCAGCAGAGCATCCGAGCTTTTCTCCCGCTGTATATCTGGAACTTGTATCGTGGGGGGCGTCTCGGAGCGGGAGACACTAACCTAACCTAAGATTTCATTCATTCCTAAACACCGTCGTCCGCTGCCGTCGCGGTTTTGGTTTACGAGGGGGGGAACTCTACACTATTTACTACACGTCGCAGCCGAACAGATAGACACTACGGTTTACCCGGGGCTGGGATTCATTTGGAATGGACGAGGAGGACGTTGAGACGTTAGGTGGGACGAAAGTGTCTCATCGATTTCCCGTCTTGACGAACTAAACAAGAGGGAAGGGGGGGAGACTTTGCTTCTGTAACCGCCCTTCGTCGTGGTGATGATAATGGCTAGCTAGCCAGCCAGCCAGCCACCTAATCACTGGAGTTGCGGTATGCGGCTCTGATCTAACCTATACCCATGTCCACACTACAACAGAGTGAGTGGCTATGAAAAGATCGAGTAGTTGGTGATTGTCAGGCCGTGGATTGATATGTACCTAGTCTCTTGATTACCTACCTTACGTCGCCTCGAGAACCGGCCTCCCGGGTTGGGATGGCAGCGTAAAGGCAGCTAGAGATAGGCAGTGGTTCTATACTTGAGATTGATTTTGCCTCAAAAGTGCCCTCCCCTCGCGTCGAGCTGAGATCGTGAGCAACAGCCTCTCTGGAGTCTGTGCCTTGCAGAAAGAATCCACTGTTCGACCCGTCCCTACACCTCCCAAACGCATGATTTCACTAGCGGCCGTGGAGCGGTAACTCCGACGACAGGATCAGGGTGTGCATGTTTCTAGGCGTGCTACGGCGTTAGAAAAAAAAAAGGTTTCTCTTAGGGGGTAGCATGATAGCCAATTATTAACTAGGAATCGCTAGGCGATACCCAAGCTGCCTATTCACCACTCTGCCACATATCATGGGTATTAGCTGGCCTTCAGCGAGATATCTTACCCGCGAACCGGTGCTCTACGGACTGAAACAGGTGGCAGCATGCGGCATCACAGTTCCTTCATTACCTCTGCTACCGCCTTGGCAGCCGCCCGCTTCCTCTGCTCCTCCGGTAGGCCCGCGTTGGTGTCTCGAACCGCCTGCAACTTAAGCATCATGCGTTCGATCTTCTGGATTTCCTCGTCGTCCATGTCCTCTGCCTCGCCTTCCGCCGTGCTAGGCTGACCTTTAGGAGGCAAGTCCTCGTCCTCTTCGTGTCCCGCATTCCAGATGGCCCGCTTCAGGCCTGCGAAGTCCTCGCCGTCGAAACCGAAATCAAGGTCCGAGGGGCTGAGATCTGAGTCGTCCTTATCCTCCTTGGGCTTGGGGTCTTGCGTATTGTCGTCCTCGTCCTTGCCGAGGTCTAAGCTGGCCTCGAAGTCTCCAAAGTCGGATCCAAGGTCGTCCATAGATGATGCATGGGACCAGTCGTTTGCTTCCAGTGCCTCGAGGGCACGGGGTATTCCCGTCTTTTCTAGAGGTAGAGTTGAGCTGATGAAACTGGGGAATCGGGTACTAAAGAGGACTCACCACCAAATTCATTCCGCGATGGAATCGCCTGGTTTCTGACTTGGACGAACTCTAATCCCCATTGCGCGCAACAGTCATCCCACTCATCGATGTCGTCGATCTCACCCAAGCCAAGACATAGACCAACACCATCCCACTCCCAGCCACCAAGCCCATCTCTAATCACTTTGCCCACTTGCTGAATAAGCTCTCGAGCAGCCTGGCCTTCCTCTGATTGCGGCTTGGCTGGCAGGGAGAAGACGAGTACGACACCACCAAGTACCTCAAGGACTTCCTTGGCTTCTGGTGAGAGGAAGGAGGTGGCCCATTCTGAGGGTGAAGAGATGAGGTCTAGCCATATGGGCACCTCGGCGGTGTAATAGGGTGTCTTGAGAGAGAGGTTATGCGACGACCCGGCAAGGGACGTCGATGTCTGTTCAGGTACTGTGCCCGTGAGATCTAGTGACAGGTTAGCTTGCAGAGACACATATGTAAATAAAGGAATCATACAACCCACCTTTGATGACTCGGGTGAGATGGTGCACCGAGTCTGTGAGTGACACGGCCAAGATTCGGCGTGTGTTCTTGACCTCCATATCAGCGACTGCACGGTGACAATGGTGCTGATAAAGGCGGCAAAGAGGGTAGCATTCTTATTGTGAACCCGGGGAGCTGTTGATGGGGGGTGTGAAGGACGAGGCAGGACGAGGCAGGACGAGAGGGAGGGAGGTACTTACCTAAGTTACACTAACTAGTAGTTGGGACACCCCGCCATCCCGCTAAGGACATACCCCGCCTATTATATGTAAAGATAAGATAGTTTCCTCGCTTAAAACGCACAAATGACGACATCACCACCAAGCCCTATTGGATATGCAGCAACCGAGGCTTCTGGGTGAGTAAGTTCTAGGAGTAGTACTACCTACTCCAGCTGCCATCACCCGCCTTCCTGCTGTGCAACCTACGATGACATTACATGTAACAAACCCAAGCTACTGCGAGATTTAAACGTTGAACTTAGTACTAAAACTATCTAAACCTCAACCCTAAACCCCAAACTTACTAAGTACTTACACCTCCGCATCATGTCCGACCCGAAGCCAACCCAGCCCGTGATCCTGGCCAAAGGCAACTCGCTCCAGACCTCGGGCGGCCAGACTGAGGGCATGGTGCGGCGTAACGCCATCGTCGACCAATGCGACAGTATATGCGTGACCAACATGGTGGCCCAACCACACACCACCTCGGCTGTCCATCACCACGGCCCACAGGACACCGTCATCTACGCCGTCAAGGGGCGCGGCAGTGTCCTCAGCGAGGGGGGCACCAAGAGGGTCGACCTCGAGCCCGGCGACTACGCCCTTGTCCCCGCTTACATGGAGCACCAGGAAGTGAACGAGGGAGACGAGGAGGTGGTCTGGACCATCGTGCGGAGTGGGAGAGTCCCCGAGGTGGTCAACCTCACGGGATGGGGAGGAGAGTCCGTGTAGTGTAGGAGGACTAGGACTGACTGACTGACTGTCCATCCGATTGATGGCTGCTACTCGTCGAGTTTGGCTAGGGGGGTAGAAAGGAAAGGGAAAATAAAAGAAAAGAAAAGAAAAAGAAAAAAAAAACGAAACAGAGAGAGCCCCTGCAACAAGACCCCGAACACATGTCTATTGAACCTGTATGTACGGGACAGACAGATGGTAGTAGCAGCAAGTCTATTCTCTTTCTTCCCCTCGCCTTCTTTCATCCTTTCTAACCATTTCATATCCATTTCTATTTCCCCCAATTCCATCGCCTCCCATCCCATTCCATACCCCCCTCCCCCCTCTTTCCATCTTTCCATCCACACCCATCAACCCCGTCCGCCGTTGTAGTCCGCCCCGCCGGCCTTCCTCAGCCGGGCGACGACGTCGGCCTCGTCGAGGTCGCTCTTGTCGCGCGCGTCGACCTGGATGCTGTGGTGGGCGAGCACGCGCTTGATGGCGCCGCTCTCGATGGACACGCGCGCCTTGCGCATGACCTTGGTGTTCTCGCCGATCCAGATGACCAGCGCGAACTTGACGCGCCGGCTCTCCGTGTCGTTGGCGTACTCGACCCGCACGTACCCGTACTGCGCCTGCCCGTCGTCGAGCCGCGACCGGAGCTCCGCGAGCCCGCCCGTCCCCGTCGCGCTGAGCACCAGCTTGTCCCCCGTCGCGCTCGCGTACGAGATCAGCAGCCAGTTCGTCTCGTCCTTGTCGGACCGCACCGCGTCGTAGGCCGCGAGGATCTCGGGGGAGTCGGCGCCCGACATTTTATTTTTCTTCTTTCCTTCTTCTGATTTGGGTCTCCTTTTTTTTTCCTCTTTTCTTTCCTTCCTTCTCCTTAACGTTCCCGTTGGGCGCCGAAGGAGAGTATTCAGGGGGGAGCAAGGGGGGCAAAGGGGGGGATAGTGGCTCGTTCGATGGGGAGTTTGGTTTAATGAGAGCGGAATTGGGACGGTGGTGGCACGACGTTCGTTTATCGTGACATATGAGAAAGATGATAGTGCGAGAGAATGTGTATGTTGGTGAGGCACTAGATTCCAGTGTATTGTTTCGGTCTAAAACACCGTCGGTTCGTTCTGGTCAAAGGGGGGTGGAGGGGACCCTCCGAAGAAAGGAAGGTTTTGGGCTTTTGGTCCCTGAATTGTTGGACTCGCATTTGCGGGGAGGTGTCGGCGGCCTGGCGAAGCTCGACCACCAGCTGTGAGTTCTTGGCACCGGTCCCCCTTTTTTTCCCATTCTCCACATATTACTATTACTGCCTCCTTTATTATTAGTGTGCCCCGTCCAGGTCTGGTCTTCTACGCTATAATCTGTGACTAGGTAGACGGAGCTATATTCTATTCTATACATAGCGTGTCCCCGTCCAAATTTCATGCAGCGTTCCCTTTCCTCGAAATATTACGTTATGGCCTTACTCTACAGTGCTAACCACCGATTGTCGATGTAAGGGATGCAGCAGAACAGTTCTTCTTTTTTTTCTCTTCTCCTTTTTGTTAAATTTCTAGGTAACGTGGGCTATAGGGATCTTCCTACCGGATCCTCTCTCGTGCATGTAACCGTCCCATGACTTGGCGTCCTGTTGCCCGGGTTTCCATGGTACGGGGGCGTCTCTTTGAAATTTCCGTGCCGCTGTCCCGGCCCCAAAGAGTCGGTTATGGGGAGAAGAAAAAAAAACATGGCATTTTTGTCTGGGAGATTACCCAGATCGTCGACCACCCAGACACCGCATCAAGCTGTCTACAATATTTTGTACATTACACTACATACATGAAATGGGAAACGGTCGTTGACTGCTTTGGGGCCGAACTGGGAGATCAGGCTGCCCACAGTCTTGCACGTGTCTCTCTCACTGATGGCTGTAGCGAAACGTGACGAGGTGAGTAAGCCAGCAGTGTAGGCAAGCTCGTGTCTCTTGTGAATGATCTGGACATAATAACGCCCTCTGAGAGCATGATGCACTCTGTCTCACGATAGATCGAGCTTGCTACAGCCGAATAAAGCCGGTTTGCATGCTCGGCGGTAGTCGAAATTACCACCGACGTGAATGTAGCGTAGACCCTGATCGAGAAATTCAAGCCAAAAGTCGCCGCAGTAGGTGTTCGCGTAGATCTCGGCCCGTGCCGTCATTGGCGTAAGTTAGTAGGCGTCACTAGCAACTGTGAGAATCTCGAAAACGGACTTCTAAACATTTATTGCATATAAAATACGGAGCGTGTTATGGATTTAGGAGACTATGATTTACCGCAAGGGATCAACTTGATGGCACAACGAATTGTTCATAAAATAGGTAGGCATTACATAAATCTCTATGTTGGATAGTATATGCGGTCCATTTTCATAGCCATCTAACTGCTCTTACAAATATCAAGCCTTCGAAGCTAGTCACTAGCTCTGTGTCTAATTTATGCGCTGTGTCGCTTTGTCCTCTTCCATTCCATCAAGCCAATGGCAAAGCAACATCTCGCTCCGGCAATCGGAAACCCGTGACGGACATGAGGACAGATTCCTTTGAGCGGGAAAAGGTCCAGCATAAGAGAGCACAAAGCAAAAGAAACAACCAGATGCCCCAGATGTAAACGAACAGTGGAATGCTCCTAAGCCTGCCATACAGCGCCAGATAGGCCGGCAAACCCCCCATCCAGGGATGGTATAAGACCTCATGAATGCTTATTCGCTCAGCGGGGTCGTACTTCAGCATTTTCCCGAGAAGGTCCGGGAACAGCGATATGTCTCTTTGAGGATATCGATACTTGATCGTCTCTTCTTGTTTTTCGGGCAGAAGGTCGTCCTCGCGAAGATACTGCCTTTCGGCGCCTATGCCCCTTTCGAACGGGTGCGCGCACTCGGCCTCCGTCGGAAGGGGTGCGGGCTGAGCCTCCGCAGAGGTGCTCGTCTTCTTGGCTTCCTCGTCCTCGTCCAGCGGCCGCTTGAAGGCGGCGTGCAGCTGCCTCCGGTACGCGGCCTCGTACGGCTCCGGCACGGGCCCCAGGTACCGGGCCATCTGGCCCATGGCCATGTTGACGCCGCCGCCCCACCGCGAGCCGAAGAGGATGTCGTGCGTCTTGATCTCGTACATGGTGCACGCCAGGGACCAGATGTCGCTCGGGAACCCCGGCACCCGCACCCCTTCGACGAGGATCTCGGGGGCGCCGTACGCGCTGGGGATCCCCGTCGTCTCCGGAGGCGCCTCGACGCGGAACGACTCCCCGAAGTCGATGATGGCGACGCAGCTCGACGACAGCGTCTCGCACCAGCGCGGGTCGACGTCTACGACGCAGTGCGTGGGCGCGCGCGGCTGCGGGCTCGCGCCCGACATCGTCCGCACGCGTACCAGCTCCGGGTCGCCCGTCAGCGCGAGCACCTGGCGCTTGCTGAGCCGGTCGAGCCCCCGGAGCCGCATCAGAATGTTGGGCGGCCGGACGTCCCCGTGGCATACCCCCCTGCTATGCAGGAAGCGCAGCCCCTTCGCGATCTGGCGACAGGCGTCGTTGACCATCTCCGGCGTCCCGGCCGCCAGGGGGTGCAGGTGCTGCGACCACGTCGCCACGTTCCAGCCGAACACCTCCGACACGAGACACAGGTGCCGCCCGTTGGGGCCCTCGAGCCAGAACCGCTCCAGCGGGACGGAGACGTGGTTGCTCTCGCACTGTCTCGACGACGAGGCGGCGCTCTGCGTGAGGTGCTCGATGATCCGCACGTCGTTGCCTCGCGCCGAGTGGTCCGCCGTCATGACCTTCACGGCGCGCCAGCAGCGCTGTTTCACGTCCTGGCAGAGCCAGACGGTGCCGAAGCCGCCGTGGCCGAGCTTGTGCGCGACCTCGAACCGCCCGTCGAGCATGTCGCCGAGGTGGACGGGGTGGAGCCCGCCTCGGTTGTAGAGCTCGACGTCCTCGACGCCCTCCACGCTGTCCATCGGGTGGTATTCGATTTCGTCGTCTCGCGGCGCGGCGGGGCCCGTCGGACTCGCGAGCTCGAGGAGGCGCGATACCGACGTATCGTTCGTTCGATCACTGGCCATGGCGTTCGGAGGGGAGGGAGGTTGAAGATAATTATTGTGCAGGCGTGGAGTGGCGGGTTCGGGAGTTGTTGTAGAGAAACATGGTATGGTAGCTAGAATGTCCCAAAGATCGGCCGAGACTACATCGACACGATTCTTTGTCCTGTGTTGAGGCTAATCAGCGCGTTATTCTCGTTCTGCAGATGTACAAAGAGCTGTTCTAGACTTGACTCGGTGACATGTGAACGAGACTAGTGACTTCTGTATTGTAGTTATGAACCAAAGATCTCCAGTGGAGTGGGAAAATTAGGAATCGTGGCAGACCACTGGCCGATTGTCACGAAGACGCGGTGTCTGTCGGTACTCATGATATCATGGCTTGTTGTCGTGGGGCCAACGGTGTCCCTGGGAATAAAGAGCGGGTTAGGTGTATACAGCCTATGAACTGAAGTTCTATCCCTCCGAGAAACAGTCATATTTTGTGAAAGAGCCGAGCACTAACTCGGGGCTCAAAGATGGTATTGGCATGCAAGGTCGAATGTGAAGGTAAATTTATACACTTTTATTTATTTTCATCATTATTATCATTATTATGGAACAGTGAGCATCGTTCACTCCCGTTGCTCGGGATACCATCTAAAAGTCTATCGGGATGCGAATCGTGGACATGGGCCCGGACTCCGCGGTGGGCACCGACGCTGCACAGATGAAGGTCGCCATGATCTGGCGGCGGTCCTGGTCCCAGTCGGAACTGATGTAGAAGTATCTCGAGTGCGCCGGAATGAAGCCGGTGTCATCCCGGCCCTGGTTCTCTAGGTCGACCAGCGCCCGGAGGGCCCTGAGCAGCCCTCGGTTGTTCCAGAACGCCTGTCGGTATGTCATCTCCGTAAAGGTCTTCAGGGCGAGCTGGCGCGTCTTCGGGTCGCGGCACTTGGTCACCGTGAATGTGACTACGGGGAAGAGGTCCATGTCGAGTCTGTAACACGTCAGTCAGTAGGTACATGATCCGTTGTTGTCGATGGCGAAAGCCACGAGCAAGACCTGTGTGAATACGTACTATAACTGGTGTCAGTACTAGAAGAACAGGGAAAGGATATTGCTGTAAAGATTTTATACTTACCGTAAAACTTATATGCGCCAACGGCTTCTTGGGGACGAACTTCTGGCAAATCTTCAAGATCTCCTTGAAACTTTCGAGATGGTCGTCGTATGCAAGGTCGCTGCGGTCCCTGAAACACTTCAAGAATATCGTCGCCATCAGCGCGAAGGCTTTCATCTTGGCCAGCACATAGCTGTTTACCGAGACTTTCTCCCTCGCGAGCAGCTCGTCTACGACCAGCATCCACTCGTTGATACGAGCTAGATACCTCGTTTGCTGGATTAGCGCGAAGGACATCTCCTCGGGTGTGAGGACCTTCCCGCTGCGCACGGTCATCATGAACAGGCCGAGATCTCTCTGGAATCGGTTCCAGTAGGATTGCAACACGAGTAGCGGGGTGTCTGCGGTTGGCGTATCCGCCAGGTAGGCAGGAAGCATGGTCTTATAGATCTCCTTGCTTCCCTGGAAGAACGGGCACAGGCCCCATGCGACGCTCATGCGATCGAAGCCGAGTTTGACGTCAGCAAGCTGATAGTCCATCTCTACCACAGGCAGCCCATCTGATCTTTTCTGCTTGAGCGCATCGTCCAGAAGCATCACGCCCTGAGCTAATATCAGATCCGCGCCGGCGAGGTTGGCCTGCAGGATCTCTATCACTGCGAAGAAGAAGGTGGTAGCGAGGCTAGTAAGGGCCGTTCTCGTGGTCATCCCCCCTGCTAGCATCTTCCGGCAGAGAGAGATCGCTTTCATATAGTGGTGGATCGCCATTTCCCCATGGGCACCTGGGACCGGGCGTCCATTTAAAGGATCGCCGGACTCCTCTATCGCCAGGAGCATGGCCGAAGTGGCGAGTATCGCGTGCCGTAGGCACTCATCGTGCATGACCTCCCGCAGTATGTGCTTTAAATAGTCCGAGCCGCACCAAACCGAGATGTCCACTACGATCTGGCACCGGAACCGGTCGAAATACGGGGTATCTTCCAGACTTATATAGGCTGGCGCCATCGAAGAAACCGACAAGTCGAACAGACGCTGCCCCGTTCCTGGAATCACGCCCCTGTGTAGCAGCGGCTTGGGCCGCAGATGCGCATTCTCGATAATCTTCCGATTGGCCCCTGCTGTCGAGGTGGTGGTGGTGTTCTTGCGCTTAGCGTTGGGGGTCTCGTAACCGGCGCACTGGAACCCTGATTTCTCGCACCTGGCACAGGACGGCTTGCCTTCGTCACATTTCACCCGCCGACCTTTACATGTGACGCAGCCGGTTCGTGCTTTGGCGTGCGAGGTGCGTCGATTGACCGGTGCTGTATTTCGCTCTAGCAGATCCCAGCAGTCCCCGGGAACTGGTGGCATCTTGAGATCTGCTTGTTCGGTTGTGCTCCGACCGCTAAGAGCTGAGGCGGCGCCGTGCAGTTGTCACGACACGATCCTATTGGTGTATCATATACGACCGTTATGGGGCCCTAGTACAGACAGTCGATCTGAGTGGGAGAGAACTGGGTTATCTCGGCCACTACCTAAACGATGCAGCCACCCAATCTATACCTGGTGGCTTCTTCGATGACCTCTATCGGCGTATGCTGAGTATTTTCTTTTTCGAACAACTGTCTAGTCTATCCTGTGAGTGAGGTCTGAACTCGACTCTTGCTTTCTCGAACGTGTCGGTGTGAAGCTTAAGGCCATAGCCGGAGTACGGTCTTCGTGGATTAGAAATACCATCCTGAATCGATCGGGCAATAACCTCTGTCAACCTATTTCCTAGTCCAACCCTTTGCCTATTTAGTTATATATGCTGACTGCTTGATATATTCACTCCACTATTTCGTGGGACTGAAGCTGAATAACCTGGCTTAGTCACGGTATATATATAGAACTCTCGGTCTTGGCCCTGCACCTCGTAGCGCTCTGTCCAATCGGCGTCTGTCTAGGAATAGATAACCACGGGAGCCCCTGTTGGCCTTCTGCAAGCTCTAGACGTTTATAGCTCAGGAAAACCATAGTCTCTATGTACGGTTCTTAATTCAGACTCTCGCAATCATGGAATAGCTATGTAGAACATAAAAGCACCGTTCTTGTAGAGGTAATTATTCTATTAATAGCTTGAGGCGAGAGCTGAAATTTAAGCTTGCACTTCTACTGGGTTCTCTGGCATTCCAATAGAGGTATATGGCTTGTATGACCTTATGGAGTATCATGATGCGATTCTGAGTCTCTGCTTTCATGACTACGCACCCGGAATCTGATTTGAAGCGGGCAGGAATGCACCAAAAACTTGGAGACATGTCGGAATCTAGGGTATATAGGCTGGCATGTCGATAACTTGCGAGACACAGGGTATTATTCGTAAGCTGACATAGGCCATCTTGTTTCACTACTTAATTAATTGGCTTTTGCGACGAAGGGGAGGCAATGGGATGACCATATTTCCGGGTTTTCTCAGTTCCGGACGCTTCCAGTTTATTCCCAGTATGTCTAAAGCCGATGAAACCATTAATGATCAAAAAAACGACGATAAGCAGCTCGACGAGAAAAAAGCTGTTGATATCTGAATTATGTGAAAGGAAAGACACTCATATGGGGAGAAATTGATCTATATGTTCCAACTTGATGATGGACTTATAACCGATCCTTTGGCGCTGACATATGGGTATGAAGACAAGCAGATACTGTTTTCTTAGAAACCTACGATGATCAATAATTATTTTTCCACAAGCAGTAGACTGCTATCGTAGTCCTAAGGAGCGAGGCAAAATGACTGACAGCATCATGTGAACGTACTCCGCATCATTGGTTGTGCCTCGTATGGTAACCCAGCGAGGAAGGCCGAGAAAGAAAGGATAAGGAACTGATCATCCCCACGATGTACCGAAGTGCTGCAGAACTAATTATGCCAATACGAGCTCGCATAGAGGCATGATACCCTCCTTTTGACTAACGAAATCTAGCTACATTAGATACATCGAGGATTTACTAGTAGTTATACTGACGTGACGTAACCCAAAGCCATGCCCGGATATCCGGGGGCGCTTACAACATGAA
This sequence comes from Biscogniauxia mediterranea, assembly GCA_018398605.1. NCBI lineage: Eukaryota > Fungi > Ascomycota > Sordariomycetes > Xylariales > Xylariaceae > Biscogniauxia > Biscogniauxia mediterranea. The sequence continues at coordinate 1,946,718 of JAGXTR010000014.1, read as the reverse complement.
TGATTGGGCCTGCGATTCTCTTCATTTAAAAATGTCAATATCGACATGCGTAGCCGATTGGACCATCGTGTCTTACAGAGTCCAATGTCACGATGCGGATGGGACAAGGATCATCCCTTGTATCCAAGACATGCGTTGGGCAACCCCACAAATTACTGGCCTATGGACGATCTACCCCAGATTCCCGGGAAATATAAAAGTGGGACCCGAGCCTCAATCTTGGGGTTGATAGTCGGACAAGTCGCGATGGCCTCAATGGCGTCATAATCGCAATTTAAAACTGCGCAAGAATAATGACCAATATGCCATCTATTAGGAGGGGGGAAAACCAGGAGAGTAAAATAAAAATAAACTGAAAGGGAATGAGTGCATAGGCGAGAAAAAGGAAGTGGAATGGCTGAGAAAAAAAAAAAGGGAAAAAAAATTATTTTTTTGACAGCGACTTTGTTCCCCCCCACTACTCGAACACTGGACTTTCAGGTTTTGTGTTCGAGCTCTACACCCTAACGTCTGGCCATGTAGAACGTGAAGTTACACGTTGCCGCTACACCACGGGCTTGACCCTTGGTGCTGTCATTGTTGGATAACTTTGCCTTTGTTTTGACTTATATGCCTACCTACGGGGGCATTCTCCCTGAGGCTCCCTCATCACCTGACCCCTTCAACCCCCTCCTGTTGCGCACCCTCCTATTCTCCCCATCAACCCACTCTATCCCCTAGGTAGTTGCCCACTAAAATCACCAAATACATGAAGCATTTCATTATTGCTATTGTGTATCCCGATAGGAAAACGTGTGCATCCTGCTTCTGTCTACCATCTTCCGAACGGGCTCGTCTCATATCATGTAAATGTCAACAGACCTTTTCGTTCCCTACGAGTGCACGTATTAAACTAGCTCAGGAGAGTAAAATAAAAATAGACAGCAAAGTAATGAGTGCATACACGAGAAAAAGGAAGTGGAATGGTGGAAAAAAAAAGTAATTGGTGTGAATCAGCGCCCCTCCCACGACTCGAACTCCCCGTCTTTCGCAGGGTGGGAACGAGCGTCCTACACCCTAACGTCTGGCCATGTAGAACGGGGAGGTGCGCTTCTCCACTGCACCACAAGCCGGAGTTTGTGATTGTAGTCTGTAAGCTTTGAGCTTGTGGTGCTTGTTGAGGAGTCTTGCCAATATTTTAATATATAAGCCATCTTACAGGACATTCTCCCTCAGGACTCCTAATCACCTGACCCCTTCAACCCCTTTCCTGTTGCCCACCCTCCTACTCTGACCATCACCCCCTAATTGTAGGTGGTTGTCCACCACAATCCTCCGGTACACGAAGCACTTCATTATTACACTATCACCTCATTACGTATCCCAAGAGGACGTTTTCTACACAGATCAAACCCACCTAATGCTGGTGTAGAGCTACACTCTTGCACGAATATACAATGCGCTTATCTACCGACCTGTATTTTTTTTTATAAATTCCCATCTTTAAATGTAGCGTGCAGCCTGCGTCAAGAGCATTGCCTTTTATTACTTATACGTAGACATTATATTCCAATTTACTAATTGTATATATTCACTTAAGCTAGTCTCCTGTCCTTCGAGTGAGCTCATCTCACAAGTCTGGGGGTAGATTTCTTTATAAAATAACTGCGCTGCTTCATGTTGTCAAGATATGTGTCACGATGGATTCTAGGAGAGCTATGGCAAGATGAAATGGTACATACTTGGGTACCTAGTTACTTGGTCCTTCAAACCACAGCCTCTAACCTTAGCTCATAGCAACGTCCGTGGTACTTCATGTGTCCCTGGTGACCGAGGGTTTCGTGCCTGCTCTATACAAATTGTTTTCCCACTTCTGGTACCTTGAGCATTGTACCTATCTCTACCTAGCAACGCACTACCTCTACCCAGCAACGCACAGCAAATCCATACGCGTCCGAACTCAACCCACCTTAAAATACTTTTCTTTCCTTGTTTATTTCCTCTCCTTACACACCCCTCCTACTAACCTTCCATTTTCCCCTCCACACACATCCATTCATCCTCTGCTCCTTAGAGACCGCATCATCATCGCCACCATGCGCAAGAAGAATCGTGCTTTCAAGCAACCAGGCTTTGCCTTTGGTGAGGACTCCATGTTCTCGACCAACGAAGTCAAGGACAGAATTCAGGCTGCAGTCCTCGGCACGGATGAAGAGGCAGAGAAGATGCCGGTAACCACCCTCCGGACCAAAGCTGCCGAGAAACTAGATGGACTGTTTGTGATCTGCCTAGAGCATTCAACACTGGGAGAAGCCGTACGTATGGGTCCTGTATACTGGAAGGTGATTAGCGACGAATGGGAGGTCTTGCTGTTGCATCTGGATCCCACAGAGGTCGAGGAAATCGTCGCAGTCTTCGCCCAGGGTCGAGAGAGCCACAAACAGACCAGTCAGACCATCGTCAATACGAAGCTGACTCGCTCTGTCGACGAATTCATCGAATTCCGCAACCGGGTCCGCACCTTGCCACCTGCTACTCAATTTCAGCTTGTGCTCCACCCGACTGCCCTGGAAAAGACACAGAGGGAGCTGAAAGATCTCAAGCTCCGGCCGTCTACGGAAGCTCCTGAATCCCCGACGTCGTCGGTCTGGCCCCCGCAACACTTCAATCAGCAAGAGTGCATCTGGGTCTCCGACAGCCGAGTCCGCTGGCAGCTATTCGACGTCAGCCATCGCACCCCCATCACCAACAACGAGGACTACCCCCTCATCCCGCACAACCGCTCGCACCCCATCGACGTGAAGCTCCTCCTCTGCTGGATGGGCCTGGCGAAGAACGCGCCCACGAGCAGCTGGGCCCTGTACATGGCGCCCGTCGGCTTCCTGAACGCCGGCGACCGGCGGGACTGGTACCTGGCGACGGGCTCCCTGTCCAAGATGTACGCCACCATCGGCGAGTTCTCGAGCTACGCCAAGGAGCAGCTCGAGGCCGGCGGCCACCGCACGACGGTCATGGGCCTCTTCTCCTTCTGGCCCTAGGGCGGACAGAAGCGCTGGGAGGACGGGTTCGACCCCGGCAAGCACGTGTCGCGGTCGCGCTACTGGAGCGACAACTGCGACCGCTGCGGCGTCGTCTTCGTGCTCCGCAAGAAGCAGGACGGGCGGACCCAGCTGGTCGTGTTCGACCCGCTCTACGCCCAGTGGGAGCCGGCGCCCGGCCAGGTGGAGTCCGGGGTCACCACCTGGAAGCGGCACATCAGCCAGGAGATCGGCAAGGCGGTCAAGTACAGCGAGCGCTGGCACGGCGGCGTGCGCTCCAAGGCCTTCGACTTCCTCCAGATCGGGGCCGACGACTCGATGAAGCAGGGCATGGCCTTCCTCTGGGACGTCATCAACGATCGGCTCCCGGAGGAAGGGCTGCAGGCCTGGGGGTTTGGGTATGAGGCACTCGGTGCCAATTAGGGTGCCGCAGTGTAGTGTACACTAGGTTAGGTAGTTCTGTCTCTCGTCCGTGGATCCGTTATTACGTGGCCGAGACAGGTTATACGAAGAAAGAGGCTTGCATTTTGCAGGCTTGATAAGCCCCGATACGAGGAACCCACACACCATCAAGTGACCATTAAATCCCAGTACGTAGCTATGATGTGCAGCGTGAATTGAGAGGGGAGAGAGAGGAGGGGGAGGGGCGGCGGGACACCGTGCCCGGGTTATAATGTGCCCTTTTTTCTTGTTGATAACAGGTTTTCGAGCTGCCCAATATCTGCCTAGTGTGAAGCAAGGGATTCGGCAATCCTTCAGTCAGTCATCGTCATCTTGGGATATCCCAGGCGAGGTGCCTCAGCAAAGATCACCAGAGCTCGCGCCGCATCTAGCACAACAGCCCACACCCGCGTTAATCAATCCACTTAAACACACATGTAATCCGAAGTCTGGAGTGCAATCGACAGGCTAGTATAATCCCGCGTAGACCTCGCAGATGCACCATCCCGACACCGTTGGCCGCCACCTGCGAGCTCCCAGCAGCAGCAGCAGCAGCAGCAGTAGTAGTAGTAGTAGTAGCCGAACTCCACCGACTCGACCACGACCACCGTATAAGTTGCCCGTACCATGCCGGATGCTGCACTCATCATGATGGTCAAGTTGTTGACATTCTTTTCGTTTTCCCTTCACATTTTATCATCCATTTTAGGTGAAACGCTCGTGCGTCGTCTTCCCTTTTGGGGTTTACCTGTTGCCGAAATAGGTTGACGCTTGTCCAGACGAGAAAACCTTCATGTGTGTGCTAAGGGGGGAGGGCAGTAGAGTTTCTCTCGTTGCGGCTGTGAAGGAAGCAAGAAGGACCGACATTCGTCCTATTTCTCCTGTCCTCCTCTTCTCTCACTCTTTGAATCCTCACATGTTCGAATGAAACGTATGTACGCTTGGGCTTGTCGTTGCACAGACGGAAGCTCGTCTCATCGAAACAAATTGGCAGAAAATCCTACAAAGTTGACCCTAGACGAATAGAGAAAGGAAAGCGCAAAAAAAAAAAAAAGAAAAAAAAAGAAAAAAAAGCCCAATGGTTCTGGAATAAGGTGATTGTTGAGCCCCGAAGCCCATTGCTGTTCATATCCACTAACATAAACTAGGAGGTTGTGCTATTGTAAGGATTGCGTACTGGCTACCCTGGGCAGGACGGGATGCTTGCTGACCGCTCTTCAAAGGTCTCTTATACGGCATAAAACGCATCTATAATCGCCCACTATGGGTCCCAAAGCTCTACTCTTTATGGCCGCCATAGCGGCGGCGGCAGCACAGGATGACGATAAAGTGGGAGGCGTGGTGATCCAGGAATTCGCCCAAAGGCTGAACCATTCCATCAATGCCACGAGCGAAGCCACCTTCAACCAGAAATACCAGCTCGACACGCGGTTCTTCAAGCCGGGTGGCCCTATATTCTTCATACAGAGCGCCGAGACCGGCATGCAGTCTATCAATGTCTCGGATTTTGTCGACTACGCCCCCAAGCTAGGTGGCATGGTCGCGGTGCTGGAGCATCGCTTCTTCTCGTCTAATTCTTCCGGAGCTACTGGCCATTCTGCTGATGTGGTAAAGAGGAACGACTCGTCTTCCTCGAATAGGACATATCCTGATTTGACGTTCGTAAATGTTCTGCAAGATGGTGCCAATTTCGTCGACTGGATCAGGAGCACCGTACAGGGGGCTAATGAGTCGAAAGCCATCTATGGCGGTAGTTGTAAGTCTGAGATCTCTCGGTTCTGAGGAAGTTCATAGGTAATTAACAAGCGTGGGCTAGCTTCGTATGGTGGATTTCTCGCCGTGGCAGCCCGAATTCGACACCCGAACACATTCTGGGGCGCCATTGCCTCTTCACCAGCTCTCAATTCCTTCGGGCCCTTGGATAGCAACCGGTTCCGCTTCGATGCGGCTGAGCGGAACGACGTCATCTACGAGAACATATCAGCCAACGCATATGACAGGATCAAGTCCTCCATGCTAGCCCTCCAGCACTGCATTTCAGGTAAGGAGATACGAGGAGGTCGAGAGACATGGCCGCCACCAGCAGCTTGCTGACAACCACCACCAAGATAACAACTGCGACGAAGCGATCCCCGACCTGGACATATGCTCCGGCTCCGAGGGCGGCGTCAACTACACGACGCTCTACAACGCCGCAGTGCAGACCTACACCTTCACGCCGCAGTTCAACTACCCCTACGTCGACCGGTACCCGACGGCGTACCCGTTCCAGGACCTCGTGGGCAAGACGCTCGCGGCCAACACGACGGGGCAGGTGCTCCGCGTGCCGCTGCTCGCGGCGTCCTGGGCCGCGTCGCCGACGTCCTGCATCGACGCCTCGAGCGCGAACATCACGGACCCGGGGGCGGTGGCGGGCACGGTGCCCATGTACGCGTACGTGCGGTGCGCGTACTACCCGCTCAACACCATCTCGATCCCGGCGGACAACATGCTGCCCGAGGCGCACGCGCGGGGCGTCGTGGACGACCTGTGCCGCGGTGGCGACGACGACGGGGGCGGGGCCGCCGCCGCGCTGCCGCCCGACTACTACAGCGCCAACGAGTACTTCGTGCAGAAGTTCGCCGTCACCAACTCGGCCATCGACAGCGTCGACCGCGTGCTCATCGTGCAGGGGGCCACGGACCGCATCGCCGCCGTGGGGTCCCCGGGGCTGACCGCCACGACCGACCTGAACCACTCGCGGGTCGTGCTCGCGGAGGGGCTGGCGCACGCGGAGGACGCGGTGTCGGAGGCGGTGGTGCCGAGGGGGGCCAAGGTGGAGCTTGACCGGGTGAGTAGTATGATTTCCTTTCCTTTCTTTTCCTTACCGGCTAACACCCGGTTGCACAGATACGGGACGTCAAGCTGGAGCACATCAAGGAGTGGCTCGGGCAGGGGACCCAACAGATTTCCGAATCTACGACGGTCATTCACGGGCTGCCCTCATTGGTGGCGTTTATCGCATGCGGTCTGCTGGCGTTCGTCTTTTTATAGGGGGCAGGTTTTAGCGGTCATCGTCGCGTTCTAGCTGGCGTAGAGACGTCCACCGCACAGAAAGGCGCGCGTCGGTTTATAATTTTAATATTAGGTAGGCAACTCTAATGAAAACTTGTTGCTTCAGCGTCTGCGGGAGTATCTTCTCGAGAAATATGGCCTGAGTGTTTCCCCCCCTTTGCCCCTGGAGGAAAGTTGTGTGTGTTACCGTATAACATACGACGATGGATCAATGGGAGAGTTTCAAGATAAACTCGCGACCTAGAAAAAAACCTATGCTGAGATAGTTCCAACGCTCTAAACCTACCACAATACCGGCGTACCTACCATACCGTTGGATGAAGCTAACCGGCATGTAAGTATAGAAAATTTCCCTCTTTGGGCAACCCGGGTTCCCTCGACCGGCCTAGTCTGAACCTACTATAGTTCTACGTATAGGGGTTATATTTAATTAAGGTTAAGCACGTAAGGTTAGTACCTATGTACCTAGCCCGCCGTTGTATGTAGGTAGGGAGAGATACATACTGTAGGTAGGGACCTATCAGGGGGTGGGTATCAATCTCGACTTACTGTTAACTGGGGGAGTTCCCCCTCCCTTCACCACCAACCCAACCTTTTGCCCGCATGCCCGTTTGTATTGATCTCCTTTTTGAGTGGACTAACCTATAACGCACGAGTTGCACAACCTTAGCCTTTCCACTGGCACTCACTCGATTTCTCTTCCCCACCCACACCCACACGCAACCCGTCTTACCTCCTACTATTCTAACCTTAGTACTCCTCTCGAATTGAAGAGGAAACAACTCACAAGTTCCAAACAAACTGACTAACCTAATAGGTTAACCTAGTTGTACTACTATTTCTCCCCTTATTATAGCAATCGCCACCCCTCCTTCAGCTCTCCTCCTCGCCCCACGTTTTCTGGGGGGCAGCTCTCGTTCCTACTACGTAACGTAGATCGATCGGTATCGGGGAGGAGGACCGGTCATCTTTGCTTTTTTATTATTATTGCTTTTTTTTTCTCAGCTACCTAAGTACTCACATATCTCGGCGTGCGCTCTTTTTCTGCCATAATATCAATTGTATCAAAGAGAGACAACGGCACCGAATATAATATTTATTAATTACGATAGCTCTCACCCTCTCTACGAAAGAAAAGGAAAGGAAAAAAAGAAAAGAAACATGGCGGAACCTACCAACACGCCGATGCCCACGGCACCGCCGACTCCGCGCTCCAACTCCCCCGCACCGCCGATACCAGGCGCCTCGCCTTCCAGCATCACCACTCTTCCCCTCCACCCCGTGAGCAGCCTCCTCTCCCCGGCCCTCGCCCACCTCCCCGTCATACCCTCGCGCCTTCTGGCCGCCTCCCCCACTCCCACCACCGCCACCAAGCCCCGCGTGTTGCACCTCGGCAGCCAGGTGCACCACCGACAGGAGCTGTACGGCGAGTTCGCGACGCACCACTTCGACGTGGTGCGGCCGACGTGGGCGGAGCACGAGCGGGGCGCCTTCGCCGCGGCGCTGCGCGAAGGCCGCTGGGGCCGCTTCGACGCCGTGCTCCGCTGCAGCTGGGGCGTCGGCGGCGAGATGGGCCCCTGGGACGCGGAGCTCGTCGATCTGCTGCCCGACAGCGTGAGGGTGTTCGCGAGCGTGGGGGCCGGGTGCGACGGCGCGGATACGAAGTTGCTGGGCGAGAGAGGTGAGTTTTTGGTGTGGAGATATAATACGAATAGATACATACGGACCCTGCCTACCTAGTCTGGACTGGCTGACTGAAACTCAATTGCGCATACAGGTATCATCTACTGCGATGCCGGCTCCGCCGCTGCCGCCGAGGCCGTCGCCGAGCTCGCCCTCGCCATGATCATATCGACCTTCCGCACGCTGCCCTACTCCGCCATCGCGTCGGCTGACCAGTCGGCGTCCCCCTCAACAGCCTCGCTCCTGCAGCCGCACAGCCTCCGCGGCCAAATGCTGGGCCTCGTGGGCTTCGGCGACGTCGGCCAGCAGATTGCGCACAAGTGCCGCGCCGCCCTGGGCATGCACGTCGCCTACCACGACGTCGAGCGCAAGACGGGCGACGACGTGGCCGCGCATTACTACTGCGACACCCTCGAGGCGCTCTACCGCAAGGCCGACTGCGTGGTGCTGTGCACGCCGCCGTCGCTGTCAGGGGCCGGGCGGCGCATCGTCGATGCCGACAGCCTCAAGTGGTTCAAGCCCGGGGCGCGGCTCGTGAGCGTGGCGCACGGGTCTCTCGTCGACGAGGACGCCGTCGCGGAGGCGCTGGAGGAGGAGCGCCTGTGCGCCGTCGCGCTGGACGAGTCGCGCGTGCGCCCGCGGCTGCAGCAGCTCGCGGGGAACAGCGTCCTGCTGACGGGCCGCCGTGCCGGCGACACGGCCGAGGCGCAGGCCGAGTTCGAGGAGCTCGGCATGAGGAACATCATGGCGGTGCTGGGGGGCGGGGAGGCCCTTACGCCGGTGAATATGCAGTGGGTGAGGAGGTGAGGTGAGATGAGGCAAGTCGGAGTTGTATATCTATAGGAATTGATATTGTTGATGAAAAAAGTGATACCAAAAAGGGGGTTTGAGGTTGTATATGTGTGTGTTTATGAAAATGAGAGGATGATAATGAGCGAGGGGAAAAACAAAGAAAATACCCATAGACAAGACAAAACAGGGAGAGAGAAGACTGTGATGATGACGATGGTCAGCGAGGGAAGATGAACGTACCTGGGCTTTGGGCGTATGTAGCTGTTGCTGCTGCAAGCAGATCATGTTTATACCAAACGAGATATTTGTTGATACATTAGCTATGTACTACACTTGTGTCCTAGAAGCCGTTCTTGTGAAATCTGAGCAGCTTGTTGCACATCGGTAAGGACCGGCGTCGAAGCACAGGGGGTGTCACGACATGGCCCCGAATCGAAAGTTAAACATTTCCATTACCGAGGAGTTGTCCCCTCGTCCCGACCTAGGAGCTCATGTGTAGTACATAAATATATAGACAGTAGGTAGGTATGCATCGTGTTTTCCTCCGTCTATCGCGGGCCTTGCCCCATAGCTCTCATCTCCCTTTTCATCCATCCATTTATCCACCCCTACAACAGAAAGATATCCTGACACAGAAGAATAAAAGAAACATGAAGGAATTCCTGGAAGAAGCATGAGCGCGCCGGTAGTCCTGAACAGCTTCTATATATAGACAGTCCTGCAAAAGAACAAAAGAAAAATCACCCCCGTATAGTCTGGGCATTCATCATCATCATCACCATTGCCGTCACAAACTCTGCCTCCAAGACGGACCCCCCACGAACCCTCCCCCTCCTCCCGCTCCACTACCGCTCCCCTCTCCCCTCGCGTAATACTCCCCATACACGTCGTCCTCCTCCTCACCGCCATATCTTCTTCTTCTTCCTCCCCCTGCACCCTCCTCCTCGTCTCCCCGCCTACCCCTACCCCCTTCCTCCCCTTCCTCCTCCTCTTCCTCCTCGCTGCTCGACCTCCGCCTCCTGCCCCGTTGGTGATGGTGGTGATCCGACGGCTGCCGCGCAAACGTCGCCGTGTGACTGCTGTTATTCAGCGTGTACGAGACCGACACGGAGCCCTCTCCTCCTCCTCCTGCTCCTCCTGCTCCTGCCTGTTGTTGTTGTGTCGCTGCCGCGGCTGCACTGGCACTGGCAGCCGCACGTCTAGCCTCGCGCCTCGCCTCGCGCCTCGCCTCGCGCGAGCTGCGCGCGTTGGGGGAGCTGCTCGTGGTGCTGCTCTCTTTGACGACGGCGGCGGCGGGGACGTGCGGTGGTGGTGGTGGTTGTTGCGGGGCAGTAGTAGAAGGGAGGACGACTTCCTTGGTGTGGTGGTGCAGGAAGTCTTGCTGCTGCTGATGGTCTTGGCGTGTTACATCTCGGGATTTCTCCTTCGACACGACGGTCTTGGTGTTGGTGTTGGTCTTGGACTTGCGCCGGCGCCGCCGGCACAGCAGGAAGGCGAGGCAGCCGATGAGGAGGGCGAGCGCCGCGACGCCGCCGATCACGCCGCCGACGATGGCGCCGATGTTGGTCGTATTGCTGCTGCTGTTGCTGCTGTTGCTGGGGTTTCCCTCGGCGGCGCTGGTGGCGGCAGGGCCCGTGGATGGGGACGTGGACGCGCTGTCGCTGTCGCTGGTGATGCTGGCGCTGCTGGTCTGGGTCATGGCGCGGGACTTGGACGCGAGGGAGGCGTCGATGACGAACTGCGGGACGTCGAGGATGGTGATGACCGAGGCCGTCTCGAAGCACTTGTACATGGAGCGCTCGGGCGAGCTGGTCCAGAGGTAGGTCCCGCAGGCGGGCACGTCTGACACGGTGCTGCGGAGGGGAGGGGTGTGCGTGTTAGTCCCATGTCGAAAGAGTAGGTAGGTAGGTAGGTAGGCAGGAAAACTCACCAGCATCCGGTCTTGGGCCCGAGGTTGTCGCACGAGCCGGCCTGGTAGGCCGAGTAGTCCAGGCACGCCGAGTAGAAGTTCGAGATGGTGGCCGAGACACACGCGACGACGTGGTCGGTGTTGGTCTCGCACTTGAAGCCACCCCCACACTCGACCGCGGAAGCTATGCGATGAACCATGTCAGTCAGGAACGACGATCTTCGGGGTGCAACTTACATGATATGCCTGCAAACCATCCGCACGTCTCCGGGTTCGTCCACGTCGTCGTCGCCGAGTCATCGCGCCGCAGCAGATCCAACACCACCTCGCCTTGCGACTTGACCCCCGGCGCCTGCGTCGGTTTCGGCGTCCACCCGGCATGGTGATTGCTATCCGCCCCGGACACGCCGCTGGTTTCCTGGGGCGACCAGACTGGGCCGCTGTCGACCGACCATCGGAGCCAGGCCGCGTTAGCGCCGTGACAGGCAGCCGCCAGCAGGAGTATGACGGCGGACTTCATGATCGTCCGTCCACTGGGAGGGGTTCCCTCTTTAGGCAGGTTTCCAAGTTTCGTGTTTGTGTGTATGCGCGTGTGCGTGCCAGCAGCGTAGCATAGGCGAAACCGAATAGCACAACACAATAGGTGGGATGGGCGGGTGTGCTGTGAGTGTGCCGTGAAGGAGGAGCCTGCCCAGTCGTCGAGGCGGTAAGGTCTATAAGGTAGGGAAAAAGACTAGGAACTAAGAACAGGGGTATCAGGCTAAAAAAAAAAAAGAACAAAAAAGAAAAGGAATGAATATGAGATATTATCTCGGTGACTAGGAAATGATAGAGTGGTTGAGTTAGTAGAACCGGGCGGTAACAAAGAGATGTGTTGTTGCACCAAGACGAGGAATGCCTGGAGGTAGGTAGAAGAAACTGGTGGTAGTGATGATGGTGGTGGTGGTGTTATGGTCAGGCGGTAACCAGGTCGATGGATCCAGGAATAACAACAGCAGCAACGACAAGGAAAACAATATGTGCGTACTTATAGACCCTTAGCCGATGCTATATATCCCGGGCAGTCACCAAGACGGCATAGGAATGATGGCAATAATAACAGAAGTATCAAGTGAATGGGAAAAGATGTGTGCAGCATGTACACTCACTATATTCACAGCATGCCGTAATAACTTTAGTTACTGCGCAACCCGCAGCAAGCGATCTCCATTCTCTCCGGCTAGTGTAAGCCTGCACAGATGGGCATGGCGAGAAGAGACAGGATTCATGGTTATTCGCTACTTCGACTACTTACGCATACGCATACATATGGGGACCCTTCCCGTGAGCGGGCAGGGGAAGAAAAAAAAAAGAAAAAAAAACAAGGGTCTGGAGTTGATCGTGGGAAATCAGCTAAGCCCAGCCCCAATACCTATGACTCTTTTTTTCCCCTTTTTCTTTTTCTTTTACCTATTTCTATTCCCTCTTCCTTACGAGTCACAAAGCCAGAGAGCCCGGGAATGGAAACACCCCCTGCAATCTGCAGCAGCGGCATATAGTGTATTTTACCCCTGTCAGAAGATATACAGGCTGGGGTGGTTGTCGACGATCATCCACTACTCCAAGCTTAAACCCTCGTTCTTACCAACTGCTTTGCCGTGAGCCGCAACCACCCTTCCACCCTCCCTCCTCCCCCCAGTCTGATCTGGTCTGGGGGAGCACTCAGCACGAGCGATTTCACCTTTTATACCGAAGCCGGTGTGTCAGCCACAGTCCTCCCACGAGCAGATAGGGGGGTGGATTGGGGGAGAGGGGGAAGTGGTTACCATCCTATCCTCTCCGATGTATGTATGTATGCTCTGTACCTACATTTTTAGCCGCAACGTTGTTCTTGTCCTGGGACCGGGGGTTGTCAGGATGGGGAAGGGGAGAGGGAAAAAAAAAAGAATAGCATAGCCATGGCATAGCATAGCTCCTCCAAGCTCGGACCCGCTTGGATACCATAACCCAGACGCGGGCTCGGCCAATCACGCGCGCCACGAAGCGCCGTTTCGGGAGGCGCTGAGGTGCATCGTGTCTCGAGATCGGCGAATCAAAACCAGTCGTTTATCGGACCGGCCCTGGTCGCCCTGCCCTGCCCTTGATACGTCAGTTGTTCGCTCTTGGCCAAGGGTTTAAGTAGCTAGCTCTGTTGGTCACATGTGTGGTCGTGAGCTGTCAGCTCGTCGGCTTCTTCGACCACCATCGGGCAAGTACACATAAGGGGGAGGGATAGGGAAATTCGGAAGATATCGCCGTGTAGATAGCTTCTGCCAACGCTTGATCTGGTTGCTGAACAGTGCTCAAGTGGTATCCATTACCCGTAGGCCCTCAGAGTTTCGGTATCGGAACAGGAAAAGCAAAAATACGGAGGGACGAAAAGCAAGAGAGTGAGTTAGGGGCTATCGTTGTCATTGTCGTCCAGGTTTGCACTTCTCTACGCGTTTGTTGTGTGACAAGTGACAATATCAATGACACATGGCGGTTTAATTTTTCGTTCGTAGGTAATAGATTGCTCGGTAGGTATTTTTCAAAAAAGAAAAACGGACGGCTTTGAGTGAATTGATATTTGGGGGTTTCTAGGTCATCGCTTTCGATTCAATTGACTTGGTGTTGGTGTTTACATTAAATACTAGTCCGAAATACTTCCCGCTGACCCTTTAGAGGGACGTCCTGGCCAATGAAGACGTATACCTCCGTGTGATGATCTTCCGTTTCGATGACCTATCTGATAGACCATATCTAGGATTCACTCTCCTTTGTTAATAGACTTGATTCACTTGCAAGACGGTCGATGTGGGCTCTGCCTGTAGATGGTTTTTAATATCAAACCTACAAAAAGCGCCTCTTCGCCTGTAATGCCATGGCAGCAAGATTTGTCCCCCCTATCATTGGTAACCAAGTGTTCTAGGTCAGGACATGCACATTCGCAATCGATCCACCATGCAGTTGCTCGCCATCATTGCCGTCTTTGCCGTCTGGGCATCGGCCTTCCCGTTCTCCCCTGACTTACCAGCCCCTACGCAAGGACTCCAACGTTACGACGTCGAATACAAGCCGTCGAATGCTTCTATTCCGGCTGTTTCCAAGCCGGACGGTGACGGTGGAGAGACTGGCGATGATCGTCCCGCCCCCGATCCGGAATTAGAACAGCATATCGCCTGGTACAACCAAGCGTACCCCCAGAACCAGATACCACGGAGGCTAATGGTCAACGCACCGAGTGGTAGAAACACGTATTCTGACCCGCTACAGTTCCACCAGTACGAGCTTTGGAACACAAGTAAGTGTGAAAGAAATGCGGAGTGGGACTCCAAGAGTTCTAGAAGAGACTGACTGACATGTCTCCCTTTTTGTACTCGGTCTAGTGCGTCTCGCTGCGGTACACTGGAGAAACTATGTCTACAACCCACCAGCTGACAGAGATCCTCGACCTGTCCACCAAGGAGCGGCCTATCCCCGGCAACTCCCCGAATATCTCCGTGCGTTTGGGCAGCGGACAGTGCGAATTGGCGAGTTGGACTGGAGCCGGGACCCTATATATGAGTTCCCAATGATGGATGCGGGTCAGATATTTGGCTTGCATTATCCTTCCGCGCGACATGTAGGCGAATACTCTTTGTTGTCCTAAATATTCTCTGGCCTCGTCGTCGCCTGCAAGACGCGCTAATATCAGGTCGACTTAGCAACACTGGATCCAGTTCTCCTTCCGGAATGGAGACCTTAGCACTCCTGTATGGGTGGGGCTAACAACCCGACTCGGAGAGAACGGGAAAGCTCGACAGTATGTTTTCTTTCCTTCTTTCTTTCTTAATCTAGTATGGAGGTATTTTGACCTAATCTGTTGTCTCCCCCCATAGTTATGTCCCCGAAGTCGCGTATGATGGGACCATGACGGACCAAAGAGCACTCAATGGGATGATTCTGGCAGGTGTTGATTTCGCGTTCAACTACGCCATCCCGGCCCTTTTTTTGCGAAGCTGGAACCCACTCCACCCGGTAAGCAAAATCAGGAACCCCTGATTGCCCCCTTTCATAATAAATCTGGAGAGCAGATCGTGCCGGCGATAGTTATTTACTAATCCCCCTTTCTCCATAGTTTAACAAGCATCACCGTGGCGGCGGTGCTGGCGGAGCTCGGCGTGGGTTATCGGTAGACGAAGAAATGGTACCGACGGAGATCATAAGCACGTTTTGATATTGCTTGATCGTGGAGGAGACGGGCCTTGTCAAGATAAGACCCTATTCGAGAATAGGATGGTGAGAAAATCGAGCTTTGGGTTGTTATTAGTCACGGATCATGTCCTTCGTGGCCAACCTAAGGAGACACAGAGCAGCCCCAATTAAGCAGTATCCTTGATATGCTGTGCTATCACACTCGAAAGCGCAATGTGACTGTGAGACCATGTGCCCAGGACTGTGAAGAGTAGTGACAGCTTAGAGTCGGATCCTTTTGCTTATAGAAATGCCTGGGATCTGTACCATCTCAGATGCAGACCAGGGATTTCAACTCGGTATCATTGAAAACTTGCAAATACAAGTGGTATCCTGGGGTTTGCCCTTCCAAAAACTCACCATGGCGCCTCGCCTCCGGGCTTGGTCCCGTCCATTTTGCGTAAACAACCCGATACTGACCTCATTACGCCATCTATATGCACGCTTTTTCGCAATCGTTCAATATCCGCTAAGGAGATTCCTTCGCCTTCTTGCGCACCAACCCTGTGCTGAGGACGTTGACCCTAAGCGCTGTATCAGCCCGAGCCTGCTCTTGACTGTCCTGTACTGCAGCAGCTGTCTCATCGATGGGCGAGTCTTTCGTCTTCTTTCGGATGAGACCACTGCTAAGAACGTTGACCGAGCCCGACGATGATGTAGCATCCTTAGGCGGTTCCTCTGCCGGCCGCTTTCTTTTGATCATGCCCGAGAGATTATTGACGACCCCTACGCCGCCACCGCTACTGCTGCTAGATACAGGCTGGGGAACACTTTCCCTTTCCCCTATTATTCGCAGGGCCCAGTCTTCCCCTGCGTTCACTTCATTGGCCCATCTTGCCGTGCTCATGGTCGCTTGCGCGAGGGTCGAAAATTCTAGATTAGTTAAGAGCTCTACGGCTCTCTTGTAACCGTTCTCGTTGAGAACTACCTGGCCCCGTCCCGCCTCCGGCCAATAATAGTGTGGCGTCTCGATTCGGGTTGGGAATTGTGCCCGAAGATGGGTCTTTATATGCGGTTTCCGTGGAACGATGCGCCCACTGAGTATCTTCCTAGTAGGCCGTTTGCGCTTGGGCTTTTGAGCGGGCGATGTCTCTGAATTGGCTGATAGAGTTGCTGTCGCTATCTTTTCAGTAGCGGGATTGTCCGCGGTTAGGTCTGACCCCGGTTGATCAGAGTGTGACAGGGGATCAAAGACAACCCATACGAATCCTGTCATTCGCCCGCTTGAGCATTCCTGCCGAAAAGCCATCATCTCCCAGAACTGATCCAGCGTCCTCGGAGTCTTCCATCCACCCAGTAATTTAGCCTTTTCAGACGTAGCCTCCTCCAACTCTTGGACAAAACGAGCTTTGGGGTCGTCCGGGTAGGTGGGAATGAGGCATCTTGGCGGTATGTCATTGCCGAATGTCGACGGATCCCTGGAATAGGGCGACATGTGCTCAAGCGGGTGACCGAGAGTCCAGTTCTTGGAGGCCCCACTGGTTCGGGGGAGGAACGCTCGAGTCTCATAACTGTCCAAGCCGGGAATGATCAGATATCCGTGTATGCGACCCCAGCCTTTTCGTGCCTTGTTCGAAATATCCTCTTCTTCCTCGAGGAGCGGGTTCAGCACCCTACACCACCATTTGACCAAACCCCTGTCGTCCAACACGTGTTTGCCTTTGTTCTTGACGCTTCCGGGGAAGAGGTATTGCGATTGGGCACGAGCGAAGAGATTGACGACTAGTTGCTTTGAAGGGCGTCTGCGCGTGGCAACCAGGAAGTTCATAAAGGCCGCCGTGATTTCTCTGATGGGAGATGGCGCGCCCTTGGGGAGATTCAGTAGATGCAAGTATCCGGTCGAGTCTGCCTTTGCCACGAAGATGATGGTGGAGAAGGCGGTTGTGTAGATGTAGATCTCGAGTCCGAGGATTAACACCTCTTTCGGCGACCCAGAGTCGTCATGTTGGGTGTCGATGGACACAGCCAGGAAATGTCTCTCGCAATACGTCTTCAGTGGCTTGCTCGGCCGTCTCTCGGTGGGCTCGACCTGGCTATCCGCTGGGCTTTTGGATTCGGAAGCCGGACTAGAGGCAGGAGGGTAACAGAGGGAGTCGGTGATAGTAGGTGTCGTCGAAAGGTGATAGGCCGAGACTTTGACATCCTTGTGCAGGGCGCGAGCGATCTCCTCAACTAATGGGTTCTTGTCGGCCATGCGGTGACGGTCACGATCACGATCACGATCACGTTCGAGGGGACTAGAACGGGTCGGAGTTGACATTTTGACTTGGGAGGAATTGGAAGTTGGAAGGTTTAAATTCAACTAGAATCCCTTCTAGCTCAATGTTCAAAATGGGAATTACATGTTGAAACTAAACGGATGAACATGGCTAGTCAAATAAGTATTTGAAAAAGCCAAAAAAGAGATACGAAGATGGAGTTGGTTGATGAGACGCGTAGGTTTTAAGTGTAAGGGACGAGAGGAGACGAGACGAAGACTTGGAGCGTGTAAATGAATTAGGTACCGTGCTTCTCGACAGTGTAGACTGTATATGTCCCTGTGGGCAGCACCTAGCGCATACTGTGCAATTAAGCATATGGAGATCCCCCGCCATTGGCGCTGACAACCGATGATTGGTGGAGTGCTTATCGGGTGTAATCGACCCACTCTGAAAAAAAGATAACGAATTTGAAGCTGAAGGTCCTCCTCTACACCACTAACTTACACTAGAAACAAACTCCCTTCAATTTCATCGCTAACTTGCGGGACCAGCTACACAATACAGCTTCATGAAATGACCCGGTGAAAGGAGGGAGAACGACTTCAACGGTTCCAATGGCTCTCAACACCTGTCGCCCGGCCGCAAGCCTATCTAGACAGGCACTACGACACTGCCGTGCCCGGCCTGTGGTCTCGTCGTGCGCCTTCGCAACATCGGCTCCCCGCCAGGTCGAGGCCCGGGAAGCCGTTGATGCCCCACGATGGGCTCGCACACCCGAGCGCATGAAGGCTCCCTTCTCACCCCATATAATAAGAGACCCCTCGAGATCGGTATGGCATGTCAACGAGGACCCCCAGAAGCTCGATGACGCCCTGGTCAGGTTCCTGGGCCGCGGCGGAGGGCGCATGCTGCCGGACGAGTTGAAGTGGTTGGCCGTGACGCATAAGAGTTTCGACCAGGGCAGGAGAGGCTTCAACGATCGCTTAGCATTCCTGGGTACGCCACTGTCTTGGGGGTATGGAAGAGAAGCCAAGGTTGTCGACTGACATGTCTCGCAGGCCGGCAGATATGCGTGCTAGAAGCTACGCAGTCCATCCTCACCTCCACGGCAAACTTCGTCGAGCCCGAGGCCGATCCGTATGCCGATAGACGCGAGCCGATCAAATCCCCCGCCCTACGGAATGTCGATAACCTCACCCAGCTACAACCAAGTGATCTCTTCACCCTTGAAAAAGTAGCCCAGCTCGCTTTGGACACGGGCTTGACCGAGGTCGTGCGATGGAAGCCTCGAATGGTAAGGCCCTCCCCCCCTGAAACGAGACTGCCAGGGCGATAATTCCGTAGTTCTAACGCGTTGATGTCTTTTTTAGCCAGAGAATATCAAGGGCTCGGGATTCGAGCCGGTCATGGCGGGTGCTGTGTATGCTATAGTAGGAGCTGTATCGCTACAACACGGAGGGAAAGTCGCGAGCCGCGTTGTGAGAGAGAGGGTCCTCAGTAGGCTTGGTGGTGATTAATACCAGGAGATGTGTGCCCAAGTGTAGCAACATGTACAAACACCAGATTCAGTGTACAAAGAAAATAGAGCATCAACTCCACCCATGTGAAGACGGCTCGTTATTTCAACCACCTCCCTCCCTGTCAAAGTCAACTTTGACACCCATCATCCAGTTGTCAATGTTATATCGAAGCTCCCTCGGGGGGGATAAGAGTCGGCGTCAAAATGACTACCCAAGTCTTCAATTACGTACGGGACATGTATAATTATGTTGACCAAGTCCGAACGAGAACTCGATGCCTTTACGACGCTGATAGGCCACGGCAGATAATCCGAGGTAGCTGTCGAATTACATCCACCTGGACATCCATGTGTTCTCAAAGCGGCAAGGAAGCGGATACTCCGGCACTTGACATGCAGCACAATGATTGCAATGTCTGTGATCAGTTCAGAGTTAGGAGTAGGAAAGCCTACTAAGGTTACGATTTGACTTTGAATCGCATTACGAACGACCTGACAGTAGGCTAACCTAATACTATATATACTTGCAAAGCGAGCCTGGTATGAACAAGTCCCCCGGATCTCTAAATCGTCGTTGGTATCATCATCCCTTTCCCTCTATTACTTCGGCTTCGCAGCCCTGCTTTGACGATATTTCGCACTCCAAGATCACAATTTTGTATTCGCTCATAAATGAATTCAGGAAGGTAACAGGTATGATACCTTGAGGCAACTTCTCTCTCTCTACTTTCCTGTATAACATTAGCATAGAATACACGTGGACAACTTCCGAACTGCTTTGAAAGGAGAAGACCAAGAGGCAGGGAATATGCCCAAACCAAAACATCTATCGCCAACAGCGTCGAGTCGCACCTGTGACGCTCCACTCGCCCAGTTACCCCTCCGTTCTGTACTTCACGATAGAGTCTCGTTATAGATGTGTTTGAGCTCGAGACGGGGAGGGAATTCCAACCATCCATTCCACGCGCACAACGCGCCGTACCACTACGCTAGCAACGCAATCAACGCCCCTCTCCCGTGCTCCTTGAAAGACCCCATCGTTCTGCGCTGGCATTTTCGAAGAACGCATCCGTCGCCGCCCCATGTTTGCTACAACTCGACCAAGGCTAGCCGCCCACCACCCGTCGACACAGGCAGTGCGTGCCTATCTAACTGGTTCGTCTCTCGCATGTGCTGCTCACCGAACGAAGCCTGGTCTTTGTGCGAATCAGGGGAGGGAAGACACATAAAAAGAGTAATAATGTCTTTTTCAAAAAAGGGGAGGGTGGAGGAGTCGAGTAGCTCTTCCACCTATTACCATCTCATCGACTTTCTCCCTTTTCTAGCTCCCTCGAGTATAATGATACAGCTTAGCTAGCTAGGTAGGTACCTAGGTATTTATATTCAAAAAAGAAAGGGGAAAAAAGAACATGGCGATATTCACCCCCAACCCGGTGCTGGCCCAGATATCCCAGAACCGGGACAACTCGACGGCGCTCAACGTCGTCCTCGCGCCGCCCTGGGTCGACGACATCGGCTTCCGCGGCACGTCCGGCCTTGTCGTGAGCTGCGTGGGGACCCTGCTCGCGTGCGTGTACACGGCGCTGCACCTCAACGTGCTGCGCAAGTCGGGGCTCTGCGCCATCGTCCGGGCCAAGGCCAAATGGGTCGCCATCGCGCTCATGGCGCCCGAGCTGGTGCTATACATGGCGGCGCAGCAGTTCGTAGTCGCGCGGGCGCTGGTGAGGGAGCTGAATGTCTATAAGAGGGAGCGGCTGGGTAACGACGTATGTGCGATTTTCGATTATTTTTTTCTTACCCTTCATTTCTCAGGACCACTCATCTCATGGTAAATCCTGCTGATACTGTGTGCCTGTGTTGTTGGGGACGGGGGTTAGGACGACTTCACCCTCGGGTACGCCTTCTTCGTGATCATGGGCGGGCTCCACGTCGATGTGAGCAGGTTCCTGTCGGAGAACTCCAGGCGCTACCAGGCGTACGACCAGCCCGTCTTCCCCGAGGGGGACCCCGTGCCCGAGAGGCTGGCGATAACGCCCCAGGGGCTCGTCCAGCTGGCCAAGCACGGGCACTTCCTCCGCGTGTCGCTCGCCACCATCGAGGACAAGAGCAAGTCGGATACCGTGCAGAAGTTCCTCGTGGTGGGACAGCTGGGCTGGATGGTGGCACAGTGCATCACCCGCTCGGTCTTCGGGCTCCCGCTTTGTTTGCTCGAGATCCATACGGCAGTTCATGCAGTTTGCGCGCTTTTCCTGTACTTGTTCTGGTTCAAGGTAAGCCAAGCCCTCTCCCCCCCCCCTTTACCCTCTTAATTTGGTGCGACCCGTCCAGCATAGACAGAAGTTCGTGCTTGTGGTCGGGCGTGGACTTACTCATGTCCATCTATATACAGAAACCCCTAGATATCAACGACCCCGAGGTCATCCGCGCCGACGGGCTAGAGTACATCATCTCCTTCATGATCCAGGAGCAGTTCTACGAGCTGCAGAGCCTCCAGCTGATGGTGTACCCGACCTGGACGGCCGAGACCGCCCGGATGTACCCAAAAGCCTTGTCGACGCAGGTGCGCAACCCGGGCGAGTTCACCTACCAGATGATGGACGACGGGCAGTACGCGGCCGTCGAGTTCATTGACGGTGGCTGGGGCGAGATCACCCTCCGCCCCGGACAGGCGCTCAAGTGCGGAATAGGCTTCATAAAGCGGGAGAACAACGATGACGATGGCGACATGGCCAACGACGCGCAAACCGAGAAGCCCACCGAGCCCCGGGATAGGACAGCAGGAGCAGAAACAGGCGAAGCATCAGCATCAGCATCAGGCCCCACCGCGCACGCAGACCCCGACCACGACACCCTGCTCGTCGACTTCGCCGACCAAGAGCGCTGGAAATACATGATCGACTTCCTCTGCGCGCGGCACGGCCGCAGCCCCACGCACCCGTACCTCTTCCACGCCTCCCCGGGGCCGCGGTACCCCACGGCCCACTACCACGCCGGCTTCACCGCGCACCCGGGGAACTTCTTCGGGGTTCCACCTCCTCCTCCTATTCATCTCCGGGGGGTTTCTTTCCTCAGCGGCGGTGACATGTGGGACATGCTCGCGTACGTGCGCGCGCACCCGCTGCTGCTGGCGCTGCTGCTCGTGCTGCCCGCCCTGTACGGCGGCATCCACCTCGCCGGGTGGGACCTGGAGTTCCCGTCGGGGGCCGAGCGCGCGTGCTGGCGCGCCGCGTGCCTGCTCATCGTGGCGGCGTTCCCGGCGCTGCTGGCGCTGGCGCACGCCTGCGCGGCCGCCGAGGCGTGGGTGCTGGCGCGGGGGTCGGGGCTGCGGGCGCTGGACTGCGTCGCGCGGGCGCGCAACGCGGCGTGGTACGGCGTGCTGGGCGCGTACGCGCTGGCGCGGCTGTTCATCGTGGTGGAGGCTTTTATCAGCCTCAGGAGGGTGCCGATCGGGGTGTTCTGGATGCCGGCTTGGTTGGATATGGTGCCGCATCTGTGAGTTCGGTGAGGGAAAGGGGGGGGGACGCGGATTTTTTGTGTGGAACACGATACGCCTGGGAGTCGTTTTTTGAAAAGGAGAAGGGTTCTTGAGGATTTTGGTTATTATTCACATATGTAGAAGGGCGGTAATGATTGCTAACCTAGTTGACTATCGTGCCTATCATGCCTTATGATTACTTCCCTAACGCATGTGCGAGCGGCTAGAAACCACGCGAGATCATGGCCTCGTCGCGATTGTGTAGCGGAAGAAACTCGCGTTCCTTCACGGCCTCGACGAGGAACTGACGAGCAATATGAATGAGATCTGCTACATCTCGGTATCGCTTCCTGAACATTGCGTGGGCGAAATCGATAAACTCCTCCATAGAGCCGTAGATTTTGGATTGGCCTTGCGTGTCCGAAAATGCTTCGATAGACATGTGCCGTGAACAGGCCATGGGTAGATGGTGTCGTGGTGGTATTAGACGTCGATGAGCCCCTATAGTGACATCTCCCGGTAGATCCTCGGCAGAGACATGAGCGATTTGAACCAATTACAGTGCTTTGTTGATCTAGACGTGTCCCCTTTCGGCCAATCAACGCTCTCCACTTTGCTGGCTCGTAGGTATAAGTGAGACATCGTGGACTAAGGGGCTTCAGCTACCTACCTAGCTATTAGGGATGGCATGTTGATATAAGGGGCCTTCATGGTCAGCTCTGCACTATGAATACCGCAAAATTCAAAATTTCATAAGGCAAACCCTCTTTTAATTATCATTAGCTACTGTAAAGTTCCAGAATATCGCCGTTCCACTGCGTCAGGGGTATAGAGACCACTACCACCACCTATGTAGTTACAATCATCCACGCATCGAAATGTCCAACCGTGGTATCCGACTTACATACAGTTATTCAGACAAGCCAAGCCATCTGCTGTTGCCAAATCCCTAATATCTAAATAACCGGGCGTTGGGCCCGCTGTCCAGGCGCAGGAGCTTCTTGTTGCGCTGAGCATAGTATATCCGAAGCATCACACAACCAACAGCGACCATGAAAAGCAACCCGGCATTCGTCCAGTGCCCTGTCGGGTACCCGGCCTTTGCCTCGTTGGCCTTATAGATCCACACGCCGACGATCTGGCCGGGCGCCCCACCGAGGCCGATATTGAGCGCGATCGCGAGACCGACCGAAGCAGTGCTGAAAATATTCGACGACAGCCAGCCGAGAAGCGGCGGGATGCAGGCGAACGCGCCGGAGGCTGCGACAATGAGACAACCGTACCGAGCCTGGTAGGCATCTGCCGGCAGGACGGCCGAAGCGAGAAACCCCACGGCCCCGACGGTAGCTAGGGCTGCGGAGTGGAGGCCACGGGCGTTGAAGTGGTCGGCTGACCACGAGGTGAGAATTTGCACCACTACGTCCCTCTCTCGTTAGTCCTCTTTCCTTACAAATGCAAAAACCGTCCTGATTCCATTAAAAACTTACCATACGCGGCCGCATAAGGTGGCACGGTCATCAACTGCGCCTCGAGGTCTTTATATCCCAGGCCGGCGGTGATAGACGGCGTAAACAAGGACAGAGAGCTGAAAGGCACCGAGATTCCGAAATAGATCACATAGTGGCCCCAGAGTCTCCAGTCAGTCAGAGTCTCCTTGGCATCGGCCCAGCTCATCGCCTTGGCCCGCCCCTTGCTGCCTTCGACGGCCAACCGCCGCACGGCCAGCTCTCTCTCCTGGGTAGTCAGCCACTTGGCGTCCTCGGGATAGTCCGGCAAGAACAGCCAGACCACGACCGACGAGAGACAAGACGGTATCCCCTCGATGATGAACAGCCAGCGCCACGCGGAGAGCCCGCCCGCCCCGTTCATGTGTCCGATGCCGTAGGCGATGGCGCCGCCGAAGGCCCCCGCGAGCGTGGCCGAGGCCAGGATGAAGGCGACGCGGATGCTGCGCTCCTCGGCCTTGTACCAGAACGTCAGGTAGTAGACGAGGCCGGGGAACAGGCCGGCCTCGAACACGCCGAGGAGGAAGCGCACGACGGTGACGGTGGCGTAGCTATGCACGCCGCCGAGGCCGACGGTCAGCGCGCCCCAGGCGAACATGAGCAGCGCGATCCAGCGCGACGGCCGCAGCTTCTTCAGCAGGATGTTGGACGGCACCTCGAACAGGCCGTAGGCCACCAGGAACACCATGAGCGCGATGGTGTACTGGTACGTGGTCATGCCGGTCTCGGTCAGCAGGTCGTCGTGCGTCGAGGCGTTCATGATCCTCGCGTTGCCGATGTTGGAGCGGTCCAGGTAGCACAGGAAGTAGATGCCCGCGGACAGGGGCACGATCCGCCGGTCCTGCTTCCAGCGGACGGCCTTCTCCGCGTCGGCGGTGGTGATGGCGCCGCCATCGTCGACCGTGGAGTTGACTTCCTGGAGAATGGTCATTTTGAGCACACGGACACTTGATGGTTTCTGGCAGAAAGTCGCACCTCTACCACACCGCCCTCGACATCATCGAGGTTCTTCTCGTCTGCCATCTTGTTTTTATTCAGGGTTGGCCGGCTTTCTTTGTTCCCTTTGTTGCGATACAGTTGAGGGCCGCCGCGGTTTGTTAAATAATCAGCCCGTCGTCTATCGAACGGCTATTGCCTGATCTGGCCTTTGGGCGCGCGAAACAACCAAAAGAGAAGTGGGAGGAGAGGAAGGTGTTGATCGCCCTCTCGACAGGCTGGGAGAAGCGATTGAAGCGAAGCTGGCAGAGAGTGGACCTCGAGATGTTGTCGACCAGGGACCGATGAGGTGTGGATGGCAAATGCGGGGGTTTCGGGGACGATACATTGTGGGAGGTCGGGGTTGGAGACCAGTGAGCGGGCTGGTTGAGGCTTTCACGATCCACTTTGCTATGTATGCGATGCTCCCTGGACTTGGAATTCCCTCCCTTGACCGCTATGAAATACCGATGCCCTGGGTATGAAAATCCTTTTGTCACGCCTTTCCCGGACAGATTGGGTCTAGTGCTGTTGCCGCTTTTACTCAACTCAGCAGTTCCGAGCTTCGAGGACATGGAGTTTTGAAGGATGGCGAATATGTACATGAAAGGACATCTAGAACCAACATCGTACACTAGATTAATATGACTTGTCAAATGTTAACTCCCTAGCTAAGGTAACCTAGCTCAGTGCCCTTTTTAGTCTAAATTAGTACATAAGCATTCTCTTGTTGGCAGCACTTATACAAAATCTATTGTGAACCTTTGGAAATGCCCACGAGGTGCCACGGGCCTAATGGAATTCCATAACCCAGCGGACGAATAATGTACCTAGCCTGCATTGCGTCGGATTAGTCGACTTGCCCAGTTGTTGGATCGTCTACACATAGTGTGCCCAAACGTGAACAGTTAACTGGCTACCTTGGAGCGACGATGTGGCTTTCGATTCGAGAAGTCGAAAGCCGAGGGTTCCGAATATGAGAGTGCCCAATCTTGGTACTAAGGCCAAGGACCCTTTGGAAGCTCATGTCAATATTCTAGAAGAACCCGTTTTCTAGACTATCTAGGTTTCGTAGGGGTTGTTGTAACCGGGCTTACCGATTCTCAGCTTTTTTGTTTTATTAATTGTTTGCTTCTGGACCATTTTTCATAGATGCATGATATGCCCAGGACTAAAAATAATAATCAAGCTCCTGGGGACGAGTCCCCTCTGGATCGCTATTACATTAAACACAATGAGGTAAATGTATGAATTTATCATGGAACTACTGGTCACGATGCAAGGGTGGCTAGTATGGGATGAGGTGGGAGCGACGTTATTGCGCGGAGGACTAGAACTTGCATGTAAGACTACCCTGGTATGCAGATGGAAATCCCAAACTCCGGAGCTGCATCGCGTAGACATGTCAGAAGCATCGAATACGGGAAGACCAAGTCCGGAAGTCCCTATGGAAGTGAGGATTATTAAAGCCGGATCAATTTAATTGTCAGGACTTTAGTCGATGGAAATTCCCAAACAGTGGAATGAAGCTTAGGACTGGTACGTTGCGAGATATAAAAGGGCAAAGAGGCAAGGATTCGCTATAGTCTATGTAGAATATGGCTGTATATAATCTAAAGACCTAGAGATTATTCCTCTCTGACTGTTATGCAGCTGACCTCTCCCTCAAAATCTAATGGCTACATGAATAAAGTTATTCCAATCTACACGAGAGAATGAGTCGATCCTATATAGCTATAAAGGCTCAATGGGGCTATTATTATAAGTATTCTATGAGATTTATATAATGCTACATAGTCTGAGTGCAGACGATCTGCCAACAAGACAAGTCACACTTGACTACCAAGTGAACTCATCACAAGCTTCAGGGAAGCTCCTCAAGGGTTATAGGAACTACGAGACGGTTATTCACTGCATAAAGGGTCCGTATAGACCCCTAGATCTTCGAATATGGTCATGGCACATCGGTAATATGGCGACATTCACTCACAGTGATTCCTATCTATTCTACTCCTTATAAACTCGGATAATATATCCCATGGTTAGACACAAAGTTCTTGTGAAATTCGTGTTGTGCTGACCATCGGTGAGCCTGGCTACCATTCGCTAGCTAGCGACGCCCATATCCCATGAGTCTTATACCACATACTAGAGATATAACGTTCCAAAGGGTCCAGCCTCAGATGTAAAGCATCTAAGTATATTTCCTTACGAGTAACTCGATCCCGACCCCAAACCGACCATTCCGTTCCCCAGCCTGACATCCATTCGTCGCCCAATCAATTAATCAAGCTTCGCCGCTGCGGCCCTCACCTCCTCCCCGTAATCAAACGGCTTACCGCCGGCCAGGAGCTGGGCCTTCATGTCGGTGGCGTTCTCGAGGATGAGCTTCTTGGCCAAGAAGTCGCGGCCGACGGTATCGCCGAGCTTCTCGACGGCCTGGGCCTCGGGCAGGCGGGGGAAGGCGACGACGTTGCCGGCGGCGTCCTTCAGGGCGCCGTCGCCGGCCGGGTCCCAGGTGTACTCCCAGCGGGCGGCCGGGTCGGCGTAGGCCCAGGGGTTGGCGATGTCGCGGCACTTGCGGGTGGCGCCGGCGGGCAGCAGGGGCACGACGTAGTTGATGTACGTGTCCTGCACGAAGTCGGCGGCCCACAGCAGCGGCGGCGGCGTGCCCGCCTTGTCCACCTTGCAGATCAGCGCCGTCGGCGGCTCGAGGTACTTGAACTCCGGGTGGTTGAAGATGGCGCGGAGCAGGGCCGCGTGGGCGACGGCCGAGGCGTAGACCTGGGCGGGAGTTGGGTGCCTGCTTGCGTCGCTGCCCGCCATTTTTCTCTCTCTTCTCTTTCTCTCTTCTGGTGTGGATGACGTGTTCTGGTTTTGTTGTGTTGATATTAGGTTACCAGGTTAGCGTAGTAGTAGTAGGTATGGGTGCATACATATGATATTTGTAGAAGTATCAGGCAATTGCGGGTTGCACATGGATGGCGGTCGGGCAAAAAAAAGGGGGGTGGATAAGTGTTCTTCCTGTCTCCACCGTGTAAGTCAGTGCTCGGATACAGTTATAGTGTCGTCCAGGGGCCAAGTACGAGGATAATGTAGCTCAAGTTATTCGATAGTGTTCTATTTATTGCTTTGACCTCGTCTGTATAATGATCTCTGTTCTGCTCTGAAGTTTTCCCTTGAACAACCCCTTGACCTCCTTTTCAAAATAGTCAGCATCACATCTACTCTGGATCATAGGTAATGTGTAAGTAAAGCTGTAGGCCAGAGAAATACTGGATATATACATATGTCAACGCTACTAGTACTGTGACTAAAGAATTTATATCGCGGCTCATTGGCACGCCAGGTCGGAAACTCCACCATTTCCCTCATCTCACCGGCCTCGCTAGTGACTTGCAGTGGCGCGAATTAAGCCATGCACCCCTCTCAGTAGTACCCTGTAGGCTGTCCATAGCACCAATACCTATGCCCAAGTCGCATTTTGTATCTCGACAAGTTCTGGCTGTTCTTCTACTCCCGATTGGCCGGGGATAAACGGGCGAGCTTTAAAACATGTCTGAACAACATACGATAGTCATCCAGAGGCCAGAGGGGCCAGTGACTTTGACCTTCGGAGAGGTCACCATAGAGCAGCGGCCCCAATATCATAAGTTGTGCGCCCAGGCGTTTGGTTGGCCGCTCTCCGAAGAAGACTATGCGGAGAGAGAGGAGTTCCTCGATCCCCTGCCGCTTACTCGCGACGGCAGATGGAGGTTCTGGTGTGTCGCGCGCGCCGACGATCCAAGCCAGGTTGTCGCAGCGTGCAAGACAATACATAGGGACCTCCTGATACGGGATGCGCGAGGCGTACGGCTCGCGAAGGGCTACGGAATCGCCTCAGTCGTGACACACCCGGATTACCGCCGCTGTGGGTTGGCAGCCTTCCTGATGAAAGAAGTGGCCGAGTGGTTAGATGGGCCGGGGAATGCGGCTGCGAGCATTCTGTATTCCAATGTCGGAGATGTAAGTAAACGTGCATCGATCAACCGCATTCTATATCACAACGTTATCTGGAAGGGTTGGATTTAACACGAGCACAGTTTTACGTTGATAAAGGCTGGAAGATGCTCTCTATTTTCCAGTCTAAACTCTCCGCCGCATCTGCATCGACGGAGTGGGATAGGTCGGCTTTACCAGAAGCCCGAATTCTAACGAAGGAAGATATCGGAAAGCTCTGTCCTGCTGACATAGAGTACCTTAAAGAGGAGTTCGCTACGTATGAGCCTGCCACTGCGCACGATATTCGCGTCGCGGTTCTGCCCACTGCGGACATAGTGAGTTGGCTCCATGCGCGGAGCGAGTTCACGGCGAGGACGCTCAAAGGCAAGACGCCAGAGGTCAAAGGCGCAGCCTGCGACGAGCTGGGCGTCTGGATGTACTGGTACCACGATCTCCGCAAGCAGGCCCTCCTCGTCCAGAGAATCCACACGGGAGTAAACGAGAGCGAAGCCGCGATCAGGGCGCTGGCCAGACTTCTGACCGACGCGTTGCTCGAGGCAAAGGCATGGGATATGGCTACTGTGGTTATCTGGGACCCGTGCCCTAAGACACAGAGAGCGATCAAGTTTCTTACCGAGGAGCTGGGCGTGTCGGCGGTCAACGAGGAGCGAAAAGACGCAGAGCTGCCCTCGATTCGATGGAGGAGCGCTGAAGACTGCAACACCATCATGTCACCAAACGAATTCTATGCCTGGCACTGAATTTAGGTAGCAACAGAGATGAAGATACATACTATTTCTGAGTTTCGTACCTAGCATGCGGAATTGAGGCAACGTCCTAGGTTTCTACATATGATGGGATTCAGGATTGCCATCTACATACCTAGCAGTAGGCAGTCCAAGGTCGATCCTTGTAGTCGTAGTGTAGTACGCCGCAGCTTTGTTCATAGGCAAGAAGCCCTGTATCTAGTGTAGGTATGTACTAGTGTAGGCCATGTCGCGCCGCAGCTCTCGGTCAGTGTTACTCGCCTAACCTACCTAGGCCGCTCGCCGAAGAGCTACATAAGGCAACATGAACCAGACTCACCACACTACCTACTAGGTAGGCCTAGGCCCCCTGGCTTTCTCAGGAAGTGGGTCGAAGCCTGTTGATGCGGGAAATGTGACGTATTAATGCAGGTTAATGTACAAATGCCGGATGTAAATCTGCCTTTAGACTACAGTACAGACAGGGTGGTGGCCAGCAGTCGGCTTCAGAATGTGCATTTATATCCTGAGAGCTGATTGACGAGACGGGGGGCCTATAAAGAAAGCTGTCAGCAATATAATGTATGCTGATCAACTGACTAGGTAGGTTAGGTAGGTAAACAAATCGAGTTGGGACAGTTGAGGAATTGCACATTCTTCAAAGGGGGGGGGGGTGACGCTACTCACCGAGATCATGTATAGCCAGCCCTCTATCCTACCTGTATAGTCGTACATGGAACCTAGGTAGGTAGCCAACGTCGATGAGACTTTTGTTGGTCAATGTCTTACACATTCTCCCTTGAATTACTCAATATATCTCGAACAGCACTAACCGCTTAATCGGAGCCATCTCTGCCCTACCGTCACTACAACCAACTACACTAACCTAGCTTATACCTGCAGCTCGGAGATATGTGTTGTAGCAATTTCTTTTACTACAACGAAACCGTTTGCCGGGTTCAAATTAGCTTCCACGCTGATAAGGCATCGTATGGACTCTGGAAGCTTGGGAGAGCAGTCTGTGTGCGGTCTGTGTGTAGTCTGGGGTTGGGCTGGGAATCGTAGGATCGGCAACCGTGGTGAACACTGATTTCACTCGATTGGCCTAGGCGTGTAGTTCGTATGCAAGTGATGGATAGATAATGAGTACGGAGCCAGTTGGGGCCAGCTAGGATGGTCTCACTCCACAATCATGAAGTTCCCTGATTGACTGCCGACCAGCAGCCAGAAACAAACCCCCCTTGGTTGGATCGTCGAAACCTAACGTTCCTCGTCACCGTAGCCAAGACGGGCAGGATGGAGTGGATTGTTTGCCTGCTGTACACTCTATAGATAGTCTGAGGGTATATATAATAAGAAACAGCCTTGAATGGGGGATGAGACGCATTGGGTTGGGTTACATTCCATCGACGTAAGCTTATAACCGGGGTTATACGATGTAGGTACATATGTATGTATATCAGCGCTGAGAGAGGAACTGCCTATATACCCCTAGTATACACATACTCACTTGCAGATTCGAACCACCATGATATGTATTAACCTGTAAGCTATTCAAACAGCATCTATTCCCCCCAAAGGAACGTGCAGATGTAACCTTACCGCCAAGACCAGCCGAAAATCCCTGATCGGTTTCCTGAACCCCCCAAGTATTGTAGCCCTCGCATCCCATCCCCCATGCCACGGCGGACTTGATCGATGATGTAAATTGCCCAGCCAACCCATTGGTTGGCACATCTTTCTTCCCGTCGTCTTGTCGCCAACCTTACCTGCTTGTCTATCCTTCATTACGAAATAGAAATGTCCATTTTCGTGTTGGCGACCCGAAGGTTTCTGTTTCTAGACTGCTGTTGCTGTCATGACCCCTGATCAAGATGGCGGGAGATCTTCCATTATCGCCGCCCTGTCAGACATGCGGCACTACCGTGGAGAGGACTTTCACTTGCATCCAGTGCAACAATCTCGCCTTCTGTGAGGTTTGCTGGCCGAAATGGGTGTTGCATGTGGCCGGAGCAGTGGGTTGGTGAGTATTACACCGAGTTCTTACCTATATACAACCTCTTACCTACAACACGCGGCTCGCGCGCAGCTTTAACTTGGCTTTATCCATCTTTCTCATTACCTAGCCTACATATCTGTTTTTCCTTTTCTTCCAGAAAGCCAAGACTCTAACTAAGCACCACCATCGGTGATCGTCAGGAACGGGAAACCCCACGAACGAGCGGATCCGGTTGTTGTCCATCGGCTCCGTCAGATTTTGGAACCGTCGCGCACAGAGGCAGAACACGAATTCGAGCTGCTCGAAGACCAAGATACTACTTGGTTTGGATTTGGTCGCGATGCCTCCGGCCATCCCTTACTTCACGACTATGGGCGCTTCGCCGCCATCATGGCTGAGACCACCACCGATGAGCACGGCGAGCGTTATCCTCAGCTTGCCTCGTTCATCGGCGAGACTGGTAAGGTTCTTATTCTCTGCCATAGAGAGATGAAGTCGTAGCTTACAGGTCCGTCTATAGGTGCCGGGAAGAGTACTCTTATCAAGCTACTCATTGAACGTCAAGATCTGTCGTCGCCCGAGGGGTCTAGCTATTATTCCCCCGTAACGTCCTCCAACCGAGACCGCATCTCTACGACAGGAGATGTGCACTTATATGCTGATCCATCGACCCTGTATAGCAATTACCCGTTGCTCTTGGTGGACTGCGAGGGACTCAGCGGGGGTGAAGCCATGCCCAAGCAGTTGAGACACAACTCTCAGGACCCTCTGCGACCAGGAGTGGACGAGTACCGACCCAGGAGATATAGTGCGCCGCGGAGGATCGAATGGGCCGAGACGCCGCAGACGCAGAAGCGGGAATTCGCCGTCGGCCAGCTGTACCCTCGCATCCTCTACACCTTTAGCGACGTCGTTGTCTTCGTCTTGCGAAACCCCAGATCGTTCGAGTCGTCGGTGCTGCCGAAGCTGATAAAATGGGGGGCGGCCTCGATCGACAAATCTATCAACCAACCCGTGCTTCCGCATGCCATCATCGTGCTCAACGCGACCGATGTCGACGTCGACGAGAACGAGTGGGATGTCACCAAGGCTACGCATCTGCTCATGTCGGATATCCATGGCGCCATTGCGCGAGAACCGTCCCTCCAAGAATTTGCGCAGACGTGGCGCAACCGCGGGAAGGTCATAAACAGCACGAAAGATCTCCTGGAGTGCTACTACGCTTCCATTAGTGTCGTTCGAATTCCCTACAAGGGCTCCTATAGTAAGGATATTCCACTATTTCTGTCTTGGGGTATTCTAACTCTCCTATTCGACAGTGTTGATGAACGAACAGGTCGGCAAGCTTGCCGATCTGGTCAAGGACCGTTGCGCGGCGTCGCATTTCAGAAAGAAACAAGTGCGCATGCTGGCGAACACCGAGAAACTCCAGTTCTACCTCCAGGCGGCGTACGACCACTTCACGAGGTACTACCAGACGCCGTTCGACTTTGTCAAGGAGACGCTCCGCCACAGCCCCGTCTCGCGGAACTTCGAGGGAAATATCCTGAACCTGGCGCTGTTGATCAAGGAGAAGTGTAGAAACCCGGAATTTAGGAACGACGCGGAGCAGATTTTCAGGGCGATAGGCCCCATGATAGCCTCTTGCGTCATGCTCGATGCCGTGAGACAGAAATTACCCGGTACGTTTCTAGCCAAATTCCCTCTTTTACTACACTGGTGTGTCTGACAATATCTACGATTTAGGTACCGTGGGCCGACTCCTCGACGATCGCTATGCCAAGTCGTGCGTGGGAGCTCTACGGCTCTTCGCAGACATATACTGGCCGTGCAGCTTCACGAACCCGGCCTACGCTGGCGACCTGGGCCAGTGCTGTAACGTCAGGTCGGGCCACAACCCGAAGGGACACCAGAACAAGCACGGCAAGATCATCGGCGACGGGGACTACGAATCCCATTTCAGTGTCGCCGACTTCGGGCCGGTCTGGGAGCAGCTCCTGAGGACGAGCCTCGCGCAGGTGCAAGCTGCGAGCTTTAAGCTGGGACAGGAGTTTCCGGATAGGACCGAGCTCCAGAACGCAGCGATACTTCACCAGGAACGTCTGAATGAGCTATACTCCAATGTTCTCGTCTCCGCGACAGACTATGTCAGTTACTCGGCGTGTCTCTGCTGTCTGAGAGAACTCCCCGAATGTGCCCTACCCTGTGGTCATGTGTTGTGTCTGTCGTGTATCGAGATATATGGAACGAGGACGTCGAGGACAACCATCGAGATCAACCGCTGCCCCTTGCACGTTCGTGGGATTATTTCCGACCCGCCGTGGGTTATCACCACGAAGCCACGCTATGCTGGCTCTCGTACACTATGTCTGGATGGGTACGTATCTAACTCCGCCTGCAGTCCCATCCCCATGGTCAAGTCTAACATGTCGATAATAGGGGCGGTATTCGAGGCATTATACAGCTTCAAGTTCTGCGAGAGGTCGAAAAGATATTAGGTAGCGATCTACCGATCCAACTATTCTTCGACCTGATCGTAGGCATTGAGTAAGTATAATTGACACCCTCCGTCCGGTGATATTTGGCTGACACGCTACAAAGCACCGGAGGCATAATAGCCATCGGGCTCGGGGTGAAGAAGTGGACGGTCAACGCTACGATCGACAAGTTCAAGGACCTGTGTCGGGAGGTGTTCGTGCCACGCAAGATGTCGAACGTGCCGCTCGTGGGTGCCCTGTCGAGCCTCTACCACGGGAGCCACTACAACACCCAGCCGTTTGAGAAGGCGCTGAAGAGATACTTCTCCGAGCAGCCTTTCTTCGGTGGCGCCACCCACAAATCCCGCCTCACCACGTCGAATAGGGTGGCGGTTGTCGCCGAGAGGGCCATCGATAGGCAGGCGGTCGTCTTTGCTAACTACAACCGGCCGGATCCCCTAAACAAGAGTAAGACAGACTCTTCCCATCACCGGATTCTTTATGGATAGTCATGCTAATACCAGTTATGTGCAGCCCTCCCGTACAGATTCACCCGCTCAGATGCCCCTTCGAAGGAGATACGCATGTGGGAAGCGTAAGATACTGCACCTATCGCCCTGGTATGTACAAGATATGCGAAGCTGACCGATTCAAGCGCCCGAGCCACGTCGGCCACGTCTCCGTTCTTCAAGGCATTCCTCAAGCCCGACGAGAACCAGGAATACCAGAACAGCGACACGCGGCACATGTGCCCGATATCCGTCGCGAACCACGAGTCGAAGCTGATATGGAGCGACATCGCCGACGCGCCGCCCGACCTGATGCTCTCCGTCGGCGCGGGCCAGAGCGTCCACGACAGCGGCGACGCGAGCAGCAGCATCAGCGTCCGGAACCTGGGGCGGTCCATGACCAACGACTCGGCCAGCACCGGCACCGGCACCGCCCCCGGCAGCCCCAGCGCGGTGATACGGCAGGGCCGCGGCGGGCTCGGGAACTACAAGCGGCAGTCGAGCAACCCCGCGGCGCCGGGAGGAGGAGGAGGGTCGGGGCCGAAGAACGCCGCGAGCGGGTACATCGTCCGGAACCCGCAGACGCCGATGCTGGTGTCCTTCAACAACCCGCTGGTGGGCCGGACGGAGCGCCTCAACGACCAGCAGGAGTGCGACAAGGCGTGGGCCAGGTTCATGTCCGGCGGCGGCGGGGTCGGCGACGCGATGGCCGCCCGGCGCTACATGCGCATCAGCCCCGACCTGGGGTCGAAGCTCCCCCGGTTCGACGAGCTGCCGAAGATGGAGGAGGCCGAGCGGGAGGCCGAGATGGCGCTGCGGCAGATGAACCCCGGTATTATCGAGATCGCGCATCGGCTGGTTGCCAGCACGTTTTTCTTTGAGAAGGATCCCGGGAGTGTCCGGCAGACGGCTTCGGGGTTCACTTGCACAGGTATGTATTCGACGGATTCCTCCTGGCTTGAGTCCCTGGCCCGTTGTGGTAGTTCCCATTCCCATGTTTCCTGATCTGACCCTTTTTTTTCTCTCTTTAGGTTCCATCTACTGCCGATTCCGTCCTTGCTCGCCCGAGCTGCAAGCCCTGGGATGGTTCCTGATCGCTCGTCTCGAGGGCTCGTTCGAGCCGTACTTCCTGCTCGAGGAACAGGACGAAGGCCGGGCGAGCTGGCCGGTACGGCAACTCGTGCTGTCGGAGTCGGTGCTGCAGGACATGCACCTGCAGGGAAATTTCCACCTTGATCCTGTCCGGATCAGCGCTGCTTCGGAGAACTCGGACGTCAAGATATCGCTCTGTCTGCAGACGCGCCCCTATCCGAGCGGGGTGACCGTCCTGCCCATCAGCGGGTTCCCGAGAAAGCTCATGGCGGAGGACGGCAGCGTGCAGCAAGCCCGTAAGTGAATACCACCGAAAATAAATTCCTTGAGTGTCCCCTCTTCTGTCAATACTGACATCCCTTAGCTCTACTGTCTCCCACACACTCCTCTGTGGTCGGGAGAGGGACGGCCCTATCCTCCTCTCCAACACCGTCATCTATCGACACGCCACGAGTCGCCCCCTTGGCTCCTATTTCCTCTTCTTCCGCTTCGGCCTTTTCCTCCGGGGTTCCCCTATCCCCGGTGTCCAACTTCTCTGCCGCCACTACCATTTCCATGGCGCCACGCGACCGGGGACTCTCGCCGGGGCCGTACGTCAAGCCGGAGATCAGCCACGAGTCGTTCCGCACACTGTCCTTGGATAAAAAGCAGGAGTTGCCGGTGGAGCTTGAGGGTTGAACTTAGGAGTAAATGTGGGCAAGCTGCGGCGTATTTAGGCGTTTTCTAGCAATACATAAGACGGATCGGCGTACGTGACATAAGATGTAAGAATTACGATGGTTGATACGAGATTTCATGATGTGATTTTCTCAAGTTCATGTATCGCATCGACTCGATTAGCGGTAGCAGCGTCTGTTTCCCCGAGACTTTATTGCTCCTCATGATTC
Organism: Biscogniauxia mediterranea; assembly: GCA_018398605.1. Lineage (NCBI taxonomy): Eukaryota > Fungi > Ascomycota > Sordariomycetes > Xylariales > Xylariaceae > Biscogniauxia > Biscogniauxia mediterranea. The sequence goes on along the minus strand of JAGXTR010000014.1, from coordinate 1,910,223 downwards.
TCCTTCCCCATCACTTTAAGTCCTGTATAGGTAGTATACGGAAATGAAAAGAATTCGTATTGCATTCCTAGAGGTTCTGTAAGAGAGCCGATGATGTGACGATATGCTCAAGCTCGGCATATACATATCCACAACTCGGGTCCTACATACGAATACATTCTCTCGCGGTGACTTCTCCACCTCATATTCATATCGAAGCCATCCCCGGCTCCACCCACCAGGAGAACGGATAGCGAACGATGCGTAGCCCCGAGTTCTCTTCCAGGTAATCCGTCCACTGCTTCGGCACATCCCCGTACAACTTAAGCACCTGCAAGCTCGGCGCGCCCGCCACGGTCCGCAGCAGCTCGTCCTCCTTCTTCCGGTGCATCTTAGCGGACCAGGAAGCGCCGCCGCCGCCGCCGACGGCACGCGGCTTCCAGTCGACGACGAGGGTGGTCAGCCCCCGCGCGTGCTGCCGCAGCACCTCGCCGAAGAAGCCGAGCCACCCGTTCCAGTTGGGGTGCTCCATCGCCACGAGCAGGTACAGCGTGTGCAGCGAGGCGAGGCGCAGCGGCGCGCCCCCCGGCACCGCGAACCCGATCCGCCGGTCGCTGTACTGGCCCAGCTTGTGCACGCGCATGTACGCGACCCCGCGCACGCGCCCGTGCAGCTCGCGGTACAGCGCCTTGCACGCGAGCATGAGCGGCGGGAGCGTCGCTGCCGGCGCTGTCGTCGTCGTCGTCGTCGCCTCCGCTTCGCCGCTCCCGAGGTACGTGTGTCCCGGTCGCAGCGTGTCGTGGAAGTCGAAGTACCCGACGCTCAGGTAGAAGTCGTAGATGCGCTCGCGGACCTCGAAGGGGAGGTTGAAGAGGAGTGCGTTTTCATGCATTTTTACATATAGCTATGTGGTTGTGGTGTTCTCTGCTACGTGAATCAGAGACCTCAAGGACGAGTTATCAAGTTCAATACAGGAGTGTCGATAGATATAAGAAAGCACCGAGTCGCGAAGATGGGTCTAAAGTGAGACCTTATAGGACCCTATGAATAACATGGTGTGTAGAATATGCAGCCCAGCGGCTCAGCACGTGTGTAAGGTGCTGCTTAGGTGTACATATATTAGAGAGCAGAGCTCCGTGGTCTCCGTCAACCCACCCCGTTCCCTGTCTAATGACACTTTCGTGTAATAGATATACAGAACAGGTTTCATGGCTTTTTCTTGTCAGCCAATCGAGACCTACGTCTCGAAATTTCAGAAACCCAGGCAAAGAAGTAGTTGGTATAGCATATACGTTGTCGAGAAACTATCATATGTACTTTTTTTTTCTTTTTGGTTATATGTAGGTAATCTCTGATCTATCGTATTTGAGATGTGTGTGATCCTATCCGTCCCAACCCCCCCTTTCCAAGGCGAATAACCTGAATAGCCTCCCAGACATGTGAAATTTGAATATCAAGTAACTCCGCCAATCAACCAACCCATGAGAAGCAGAAAAGAAAGTGAGAGACTAGCCAAACCATACACAATTCCTTAAATCGCCGCCCATGCTAAATGCATTTGCCTACTCCCTCCCTCCCAAAACTCCTAGGTACCCCCCTTATACTCCATCCCGACGCCCCCCCCCTTCTCCCCTTCCCCCTTAATACATCGCATACGGGTCCTCGCCCTCCATGTACCCGCTGTCGTCGGCGGCCAGGTCGGCGGTCTCGTACTGGTACTGCTGGTACTCGGCGATGAGGTCGTTCATGTTGGACTCGGCCTCGGAGAACTCCATCTCGTCCATGCCCTCGCTCGTGTACCAGTGGATGAAGGCGCGGCGGCGGAACATGGCGGCGAACTGCTCGCCGACGCGGCGCAGGATGCCCTGCAGCGCCGTCGTGTTGCCCACGAACGTCGCCGACAGCGACTGCCCCTTGGGCGGCACCGAGCACAGCGTCGTCTGGATGTTCTCCGGGATCCAGTCCACGAACAGCGGCGAGTGCTTGCTCTGGATGTTGCGCATCTGCTCCTCGACCTCGCGCGACGAGATGCGGCCGCGGCTGCGGAAAAATGGTGGTCAGCATTTTGGGTTCAGAGTGTGTGTAATCCCTGAGAAAAGGGAGGAGGAGGATGAAGCTCACAATATAGCGGAGCACGTGAGGAACCTCCCGTTCCTGAAATCGCACGCGGCCATCATATTCCTCGGGTCGAACATCTCCTGCGCGAGCCCCTGCGCTGACTGCCGGAGGAATGCCCTCGCACCCGGCGCACTCCCGGTCAAGGGCGCATAGCCCACCATGAAAAAGTGCAGCCTCGGAAAGGGTATCATGTTGACGGCGAGCTTCCGCAGGTCCGAGTTCAGCTGGCCCGGGAAGCGCAGCGAGGTCGAGATGCCCGACATGACGGTGGACACGAGGCGGTTGAGGTCGGCGTAGGAGGGGTGGGCGAGCTTGAGGGTGCGGTTGCAGATGTCGTACAGGGCCTCGTTGTCGATGCAGAAGGTCTCGTCGGCGTTCTCGACCAGCTGGTGGATCGACAGCGTCGCGTTGTACGGCTCCACCACCGTGTCCGACACCTTGGGCGATGGGATCACCGAGTACGTCGCCATGACCCGGTCCGGGAACTCCTCGCGCACCTTGGACAGCAGCAGCGTGCCGAGCCCCGCCCCCGTGCCCCCCGCCGAGGGACTGCGTGATCTGGAACCCCTGCAGCGAGTCGCACACTTCGGCCTCGCGGCGGACGACGTCCATGACCTCGTCGACGAGGTCGGCGCCCTCGGTGTAGTGGCCTTTGGCCCAGTTGTTCGCCGCGCTGGTCTGTCCGTACACGAAGTTATCCGGCCGAAACATGTTGCGGAATGGTCCGGACTTCACCGCGTCCATCGTTCCAGGTTCGAGGTCGATCAGGATGGCCCGGGGCACGTATTTCCGGCTATAGGCCTAGAAGTGTGAAGAAAGGTGAGGATAATGGGCCTCAGATAAGTCTGTCCGGGTGAAAGCTCTTGTGACACACCTCGTTAAAGTAAACCCCTATCCGTTCCTGTTGCAAGGAGTTCGTTCCATGATATGTGCCGTTCGTGTCGAGGCCGTGTTCTCCGGCAATAGTCTTCCTGTATTACCTAGAGTGTCAGCACTCCTTTATGTAACCTGACCAGATGATGGGTGCGGATCATCTGGTCCCATGAAATAACACGTACCAAAAAGCAGAGCCGATTTGGTTCCCCTAGATACTGTTTTAACATAGACTCCACGCCGAGTTCGAATAAAAAGCATATAGATTTCTTACGCATTGGCCTGTCGATAGATGTATCTGGAAGCACGCACACGAGGTTAGCCTAACTTGTAATCTGGGTGAGTGTGATAACAAAGGTTGGAGCCTCTAGGATACCCGGTGAGTTTCTCAATGATCATCTCGGTAACCTAGTGGACTCGAGCAATAAATGTCTGGTAGCACTTACGATCTCACGCATCTTGAAGTCTGGCAAAGAGGCGTGTCCGTATACTCAGATCGTCGGCACAGTAGCCTACGAGGTCGGCTCACATAGGAAAGTGATCTACCCGTCTAGTCATTCGCTCGTTCGTTCGATCGTTCGTTCTTCTCGACTCGCAACTCTCTCGTCCTTCTCTCTTTTTTTTTTTTTTTACTTTCCTTTCCCGTAAACACTCACTCGAAGCGCGTGATATTTTACTCGTCGACCTCGAACCTGTTTCAGTTCAGTCGTGTTTTATAGGTAGCAGAAAATTTAGAGCAAAGTCGGATCCAGACGATGCGAATCATCCACACATGTCAGTCAACTCAACAATAGCAGCAGGACCAAGAGACATCAAGTACCAAGGAAAGGGAGAGAGAAAGAGGAGCAGAACCTATTATTATGACTACGAGTTAGTTAGGCACCGGGCAATCGTACCCAAACCCCGAGCCACCACCACCTGATGTCATCCATCGCGAGCGGACCTCGTCTTCGAGATTGGTGATACGTCTCTCTCTTCGTACATATACTCCTACTCCTCTGTGGGCAGGGAGAGCCAAATAAGAGAATTGGATATCGCCATCCCGACCTTCTGACTGGCTCCGGGGGGTTGTGGAGTCGTGGGCGACGTTGTCTTGTGGGGTAAATCACGGAATGGATTGGCGCGGTGTTCTCTCTCTGCGGTATCCGGAGGGGCGGCGTCTGTCCCTCCCCCGCCCCCCTCAATGAATCGGAACTTCACAACAGGTCAAGTGTTTAGGTACCGACCTATGCACCAGCTGATGGTGCTGTACTCTTGGATTCGGATTAGTCTTCTAATTTAGTCATCGCATCTTGGGCTGCAATCAACGGCTAACTCATTCTCACAGTACACATATTTTTGCTAATTTACTATTTGCTTCATTTTTGTGCCTTTCTTCTGTCAGCTAGCTAGCTATACGGGTTACGCACCCACGATCGAGCAGGGTGAGATTCGTGGCCGGCCTTGGCGTGCGCTGCATATCCCCCCTTAAATGGGGGAAACGCGAACGGGCGAGGCTTGTTACTTTACCCACCTCGCCCCTCCATCCATCCATCCCCCTCCGGATGGTGGGAATAGACGTGTACAAGAATCGGGAATATCAGCCTGGGATATACGATCGACTCACGAACAATATTGGTGGTCTATCATTGACCCATCAAATTGCGATGCGAGTGCTCACATAGATAGATTCACTTCTATGTACATCGCGTCGGGCACCTACCTAGGTTGGCAAACTTGATTTTTTTAAACCCTCTTTTTGTTCTCTATAAGACACTGATCAGGTGGATCCATATCTCGATGGGGTCTCTGCAGTATACGTTGTCGCGATGACCTCGGATATCTCTTAACTACATGCATCATCGAAGTTCGGTGGCTGGCTGAGTGACTCCACCCGAATCGTGAAGTGTACGTACATACATAGGCAATATCTACCTGTCCCAGAGGAAGAGGAACCCCATATTCCCAACAGAGATGATCTTACAACGACATGAAACCCCCGGAAGACAGGATCGCACAATTTATATTGGCGTGGTAGGGGAAGAGTTAGTGACAAATACATACCTGGCTGCTTTCAACGGAGCATATGTAAGTTGAACCGCACGAACCAGCACCATATACTCCACAATCAAGAACATCACCCTCCCAACAAATACCAATATGTAGAAGACGATGCGAAGAAACCTTCTCAGACGAGGACCTGATGAACTTGATGTCAGGGGGGGATAGAAAGGGAGGAAGGGACAGAGACGTCTCGCGAAATATCAAAACCACGGCAACAACGAGTGGAACAAAATAGATTAACTAATGAAATGCCCGAGCACAAACCGGGAGCAACCACCGTGGACGTGACGAAAGGGGGGGGGGGTCAGTCCACAAAGTGTGTGTCATCTTGATGCAATACAGATATAGCCCGATTTTCTCTCTCTGTCCCACACATTGTTGTACATGGATACATCTACTGTTTCTTTTCCCCTTTTCGTCCATCAGCTATCAATATTGTTCTTTGTCACCCCATCACCATGTCCGTCATCACTGCTACAAGAATATCACTCGGGCGTCTCTTCCCCCCCTTGTCTCAAGTGACATATTTACGAGCGAGCCCTCCTGCCTCGATAGCTGTAGCTCAAGAGGCAATGGTATAGCATCGGTACGCCACGGCGCGGTCGTCAAAGGCGCCTAGGGCTCCCAGACCGGGCGGGCCTGGGGGGATCAGGAGGGTGGACCCCGGGCCCGTGTTCTCGCACATAGCATTGCTACACGGAGAGGAGGACCATAAAGTCAGACATGGTTGCAAAGGGAGAGGAGGGGAGGGGGAAATAACGCCAACTTACTCGTAAAGCGTACAGTTCCACTTCGAGTACGAGCGCACCGACGACACGCCCTGGGGGTTTCCCACGCGGAGATCGTAGGGGAGCGGGACTATTTTTTTTTTCCAGATCATCAGTTCTCCCCGACACACAAAAACGCCACCAGCCCCATCAAAGCAGGAGCAAAAAGGGGGGGGGGGGGGGGGGGGGTAACATACAGCAAGGCGGGCCCGAGTAGCCCTCCGACGTGGTCAGGTTCGTCAGCCTCTCGCACGCGCACCCGGCGCAGTTCTTGTTGAAGTTGGGGTTCGAGCACAGGTACAGGTCCGGCGTGTCGCTCGTCTCCTGTCTCGCCACCGCCGGCAGGAAGCGGGCGCTGTTGCCGTAGGCGGGCGTCTTCGCCGCCGCCGCCGCCGCCGCCGTCGACGTCCCGACGACGACGACGATGAGGCGCAGGGCCATCGTGATGAGCTGCATGGCTTGTAATTGTGATTGTGTGTAAAGAGAGAGAGAGAGAGAGAGAGAGCGGAGACAGCAGGTAATGTTAAGGTAGAGAGAATATCACGAGATAGGATGAATTGTTGTATGAGAAACAAGACGAATGAAGAGCTCCGAGCCTGGGAGGGATGGTTTGTGATCAATGTGAGGTTGTGGTCGTGGTAGGCTTGCCTGCCTGTCTTATGTAGTCAGGGGTTGGGCCATGAGATCCCCTGTATGTCGTCACCATTCTCGAAAAAAGCATCGGGTCTAGAAGTTGCGTTTCAGCATTCTAGTGAAGGTACTACCTTCGTGATTCACCCGAGATTGGGATAGATTACCTTGATCAGGGACGAACAGGTAGGCTCGCTGTTCACTGTTCGGCCGCAACTGCTGCTCTACGGGGTCGAGGGTGCTACAACCATCGTATTCCAGGCGAAGGTATAAGATCCCCCCAACCCATCACGACTGCCCTGGATGACGAATGACACATGCGGTGGGGATGTTGACTGCGATCATTCTACGTCTCGAGGTGTTTTTACCTACCTGCTAAGCATGGAGACTAAAAATAGGGGTACTGTATCGAAACCAGCGCAATATCCCGAAGTTGTTTATTTGTCGCACTAGCTATGTTTTGAGGAACAGCAAACCAGAGAATGACTCAAGCATTACCTCTACCTGTGGTGGCCAACTACTAGACAGCATGATGGCCGGATGGCTACCAACCCGAGAATTAGTGTCACGGGTCAGAATTAATCTGTGATCTGTCGCTAAGGTGGCAGGCTCCTCAATCTGAAGCTGAATTGTTTCTCGCTCTTACCAGAACCTAATTTGATTAGTGAGACAACTTTCGTCACAAGGTTCACGTCAAGTAAGAAAGGAGATGGTAGGTAGAATGTCAACGAGTGAGTGTATTAATGGCCAGGTAGGTGCAACCAATAGCAAACGAAGCGTAAACGAATGCATCGAAGGAAAGTTCTATGGAAATAGGAGCAGCCTAGTAGTATATCCATCCGGTCGCGGTGACCGACGATGTTGTCTCGAAATGATTGGACAGCTGGTAAGATAGATGCTAGCTTGAAATCGAAATCAGGTGGTTCAGTAATCGAGTCGTATAAGCAATGCTCTAGAAATCCTCTCCCACGCGAGCCCCGCCCCCGCCGGTCCAATCCTCCCGCTCGTAGAATCGGAAGACAAGCTCGTAATCGTCAAAGTCGTGGACGATACGGTCGATCCGGCGGTATCCGTGGATCTTCTCCATGCGCTTGACACGGCCAAATCCTGTGGGAACCTCGTCGCCATCGAATGCATGGGCGGCTTTGGCTTCAAAGAGGGTCACACTGAAGCGACCGGGTTTGAAGATCTGCACTACGTGGTCGATGATCTCCGAGGTCTCGCGGCCATTCTGCCCCCCTGGCACATTGGTCTCAAAGGAAGCGAAAGAGCAGTTGGGCTCGGGGGTCACGTGGACAGTGAAGTAGTGAGTCGACCTGGCGCCGTCATCGCAATCGAGGTTCTGCGGAGCGGGGATGATGCCGTTGGCCGAGAACCCGCAGGGAGAAAAGAGGTAGGCGTCGATGCGAGAGTCGGGATACTTGGAGGAGGGGTACACATCCGAGAGCCCACAGGCTTCAGACACCACGGTACCCAATGCGTGGCCTTCAGTCGTAATGTACTCGGTATCAATCTGCTCGGACAAGGGGGTGTGAGAGCCATGGAGGTCCGAGTCGCTGCCGTTGTCAAAGACGTCGAATGGGTCGTCGTCGACACTGTCAGCGGTGCTGGTAGTCTTGATAGTAACAGTACTCCCCGACATGTCGCCGAGACTGTCCACTGCCATCTGGCGTGCTTCCCGAGCCTGCATGGAAAGCCCCGAGTTCGCGACCGCACTCGCGTTCTCGAGGTAGAATTTCTTTGCATTCTCGGGGTCGAGGTCCGTCATCAAAATCTCCAGAGTTTCGTCGTTGCTCTCCAATTTGCCGCTCACGCTGGGATTCATGCCCGTGGGGATCTTGAAGGTGCTGCTGGCTGGAGCCGTGGCGGATGCACTGTCATCGGGAGTTCGCGGTGGCGTCAGGGACTTCTCGGGCGAAGTAATGTACAAGTACCAATGATCGCCGTTCATTTTGCCCACCATATAGGCACTTCCTCCTTCAAACATGTCATCGAGATACTTGACCTCCTGCTTCCAGCTCCGGTGGGGGCCGCGCTGCTTGTCGGGAAAGAGGAAGTTCTTCCGCGAATAGAAGACCCGATGGGGGGAAGCAGCGGCGCGGACGTCGTCCAGAGACTTGGCATTGTGGAAGGGGAACCCGGCATGCTCGGCAGCGATGCGCAGAAGCCTATGCAGACCGAGGAGTAGCGTGGTGGTGCCACAGGTCTTCAAGATGAGCTTGTGCGGGAACACAAACATGCTGGACTCGGAGAGGAGGTAGGCGTCCATGTGCTCGGCCCTGAGGACGGAGAGGATCTGGCAGTTGACCATGTCGAGCATGCCAACCCAGGTCTCGCTGGAGACGGCCTTCAGCCCATTCTCCTTGACACCAGCCGGGAGGGACTCTGGGCTGGGCGCAAACCACACCTCGAGCAACTTCTCGGGTCCTGTGTTTTATCAGGTAAACGAAGAGACTTTTACACAAAGGGGAAAAAAAAAAGTGAAGTGGGCTCACCTTCGAAGGCATTGCTGGAGTCTAGATCAGCGGCGACTTCATGATTAATCGTCAAATGAGGCGTACCCTCAGATGGAGAGAACGTGTAGTTGGTAGGGACCTCAAGGTTGACCATCTCCGTACGAGATTCGCGCGAGGCAGAAACGCCGAAGGCCGTTTATCGAGAGAGAGAGAAGTCGGAGAGGAGGGGGTCAGGGAGCGCAGGTTACGGTGCTGCTGCTGCTGCGGAGCACTGACTGCCACCCAAACGAACCTTGCGGCGTTCGTTTGAGAGAGTAGGCCCACAGATCGGTGGGAGGATATAAATGCTGGCGGAGCCAGCTGCAATGGCAGATATATATTTCGCTTAACGTCTCACGAAGGGGACGTTAGGGAGGTCTGCCGCGGAGGGGGAGGAAGAAGTCCTTTGACCAGGGAATGGTGACGGCCTATGGAGGGCCTCGATCTGGCAGACACCGATACCTGTGGTGGAGTATCGGACCTAGCAGACGAGGATATCTGCAATTATGGTCGAGGGAGGGGGGTTGAGGAAAGGAGTAGAGTGACAAAGGAGGCGACAGAAGCAAACTTGTTGTTGTAGGTGGTGTTGGTGTTGGCGATCTGATATCGATATTGATAGTGGTATTCTTGGTGGTGGTTCCTAATAGTGGTGGGTGTTATCGTGGCCTGGTGAAGAGATGGAAGACAAGAGGTCAGCGAGAAGAGCACCTAATTTGTTTGTTTTGCTATTTAAATTCAAACCCCCAGGACAAATATACAAGAAACCACGGAATCGAGACCCAGTTTGCGGCTTACTTTGCGGGCTTGGACAAGAAGCGTAGCAAGTCTGCAGGGCTCATGGAAGGCCTTGAAAGGCAGTACAGCGAGATCGTTGTTGTCTGGTGGCAAGCCTAGTACGTACGTGTGCGATGTTGTTCCGAAGAAGAAGAAGAAAAGAAATCAACTACTGGTTCGGCATAGAGGAATTGTATCGCAGAAGTGCTAAAGCTAGAGCTGGAGCTAGAGCTGGGAAGATTTTGATGGTGTCGTGTGATGGCGACGGCGGGTCAACTAATAGATATAAGCCAATTTTCTTTTCTCAGGTCAGCAACCACATTTCTTCATTCACACAAAAAGTTTTTCTTGTCCCTTCGTCCTCAGCTTCTCTTTTTTTTTCCCTCTTCCTCCTGTCGTGAATAGGAGAACCAGACCACAAGAAAAATGGAAATGCTAGGTTATGTGTTGTGTTCTTACATACCTACTTGCAGATGTATTGGTAACCAGTAAACGAATCAAAAAAAGAGGTTCCAAACTTTCGGTGAGAGATTTTCCAGTCGCAGGTAGATGAAGCAGGTTTCCCTTCTCTTGTAGACTAATGTGAGTTGTAGGGAGAGAGAAATAGTGTGTGCATTGCGTCTGATGTGTGTGCGTGTGTGTGTGAACTATGTGTGAAAGAGAAAAGAGGCGCACGGCATCCAAAGGCCACTAAAGTTAAGAAAAATATATTGAAAGTCTATAGTACCTTATGTAGGTTAGTACATACATTAGTACCTAGGTTAATACCTAATCTAAACCAGCTATCCTAGTAGTTTCCATGTCACCTACAACTGATGCCTAGCTGCTAGTATCTACTTACAATACTCTAAATGTTGTGTGGGCGGCAAAACGGCTGTCAAACCTGGTAAGAGGTACCTGCTGCAACGTAAGGTTTAGTTGGCTTCTGTCGCACAGTACTACCGTCGTATAGGTACCTACATATCAATATGTATAGCCTTGGTCGCCCTCTGTATGATGCAGAATTTGGTATCTGTGTGGTAGTTGTGAGGTCACCGACTTGCCCATTGTGGGGCAGCTTTGGCTGGTTCACAGTCCTCCATTGGGCAGGAATCAGGCCTTGCCATGGTGGAGGGGCCGTGGGGCAGTGCCATTGTCCAATCTGATAGGCAAACCTTTTTTTTCCCCATCGATTCCCATCCTTCCCACCTGTGAAACCAGTTCTATAGGAGACATTGATGTACTCTATACTTACAGCTATAGGCAGGTAAACCCCGTTCTACTTACATAAGAAATATCAATTGATACCATGCTGCTTTTACCACTCCATCGAATATCAATGCTATCACAAAGTAAGTAGGTACCTAGGTAGTAGGTACATACCTAGTTATAGGTATATATGACAGTCCCGTGTAGGTTTGTGGTTTTCAATATCTCGGATTGATAGTCAGGTTGCATCCAGCCTGAATGACCTGCTTCACGTCGAAATCACATGCGACGATTGCGAATATCGATATCTGGTCATCGAGCGGCTTTCTATTCCCCTGTAGCCAATAAATAGCCATCACTACCCCAAAGTCGGATTTTGGCAAATTATTGCGACTCAACCGTAGGTACTCACGCCCTGCCCCTCCCCCCTCCCCGGAAGAAAAATCCCATCGTCGATTGGCATGGCATGCCCCTGATCTACTGCCAGCCTTACCCTACTTCTCATAGGTCTAGCCATTGCATTGCAGGTTCCGCGTGCGCTGTCAAAAACTTGCCCTGGTTCTACTATGCGCCAAATCATTGCCCATACTTCGTTACACACCGCACCAGCCTGCAGGTCATCGGCATCCATCTCCAAGGGCTAGACCCAGCCTGAATGTGACGATGTGACGACTGCATTATCATCCGATGGCTGCGACTATATCCCGAGTCATCTTCCTGAAGATCGGCTCGAGTGAGCAGCTCTGATACTTGACCGCCAGCAGGCTCGCGTCTTTTGTTTCCTCGCCATCGGCACCGGCGGCCTGTCCGTTGTCGTCTCGAGCACCCGAAAAATCCTGGCCGTTGACGACCGTCCCCTGGGGATATGTTGGCCGTCTTCCAGTCTCAACCAACATGACAAATTGAGGGTCGATAGGGACGCCCCCGAGGAAGCGCACGTTGAAGTCATTTGCCATGACTTGGCCTCCACCTTTGCCGAAGATATCCGTGCATTCGGCACAGTTGGGGCAGACGAAGCCAGCCATGTTCTCGATAACGCCGATGACCGGTATGCTGGTCTTTACGCAGAAGTTCAGCTCCTTTCTTACGTCCGCTGTTGCTACGGCCTGAGGCGTCGTTACTACCACAGCCCCGGCTACCTGTCCGGGCAGTGCATCTTTTAGCAGAGTTTCGGCTAGTGAAATGTGCTCATCAGATGTGCCAGGTGGCGTGTCGATGAGAAGATAGTCCATCTCTCCCCATAAGACGTCCGAGAGGAACTGTCGAATCATGGCCGTCTTCTTGGGGCCCCGCCAGACGACGGCATCGCCTCGTCCCCGTAGCAGAAACCCTAGACTCATGCATCGTAGTTCGCCTATGCCGGCGTCTGGATCGGCGGCATGGACGGGCACCGGGAGCCATCCGCCGGGTGCCTGGGTTACTTTAGCTTCTTCGATGTTGAACATGCGCGGCATCGAAGGTCCCGTGAGATCGACATCGAGTACGCCGACCGAATGTCCAGACAAAGCTAGTGACAGGGCCAGTTGTGTAGTGACCGAGGATTTGCCAACGCCTCCCTTTCCGGATAAGACCTATATAAAAGACGTGAGTACGTGACGTGACCATCCACCATTGTCTAGATTTCCCCGGAGTTGCCATGTGGGACTGAGGAGGCAGCGTATGATTGATTCCATGTACCTACCAGAACAATGTGTTTTATTTTGGAGAGAGACATGTTTGACTGAGTCGACCTATGGGAGAGGTCAGAGGGAAAATTCGAGAGTGATTAATAATAGGTGAGGTCTTAGGTCAAGGTGGCTTGAGAAGCATCATCTTGTCCAGAAACCCTTATAAACAGTGGTCACCCTTTTTTTATCTTTTTCTTCTTCTTCCACTATATTCTAAAGGGGGGGACTGGTTTGGATTGTATCTCGCCTGAATCGGCGGCAACGCATTTATCAGCAAGGTTAAGGGCCAAAAAAAAAAGGAGTCAAGCCACTCACAAACCACCTGAATAATAAATGCCCACCTGCCCCCCCTCCCCTGCCCGTTGAGGCATTCCACCAAAAATGACGCAATGAAATCTGTGGCTGCACTAGTTAAGTTAGTTAGGTACCTTGCCTACCTAATCTAAGCACTAGTAACCCCTAAGGTTAGAACACAGGTAGGTTAGCCACATGTCGGATCTTATTTCCCATGCCTTGCCGACCGGTTGCCAAGAATCCTGAGTCTTGATTCGCGTTAAGTTGTAACAAAACTCCCCCGGCCGTCGAGCTTACAACTATTACATTACACTGGAAACCTGCAGGAATTCCTCACCCCCCTTCAACCCCCTGAATTAGGTCCTTCGTTCCCCTTGCAGTCGAGACGGTTGACAACTGTTCCGGCGACCACCAAAGTGCGACAATTCCACTGTTTCGCCCACCGTGCTGCAGAATACCTACCATCCATTTACATAGCGACGACCATGTGCTACCGCTTCCTCCCATCGATATAGGATCTTGGTTCTTTGGTTGCGCCATTGGCCCCCGACCCTTCCGCATTGCTTTACGAACACCATGAGTATTACTGTCGGGGATGAATATGGACGATCCTTGGGGCTCATCACCATGGGTATCATCCGACGCGACATTGAAACATAGCCATAACCATAACTACAACCATAACCCGCCCTCTCCATCGCCAGCGAATGCCTTCCTGAGTCCGCCCCCGAGGGCGTTGGTGGGAGGAGGAGGAGGTGGCTCGCCCGGGCTGTCGAGTCAATCGTTATGGGCTGACGATGCTGGCTTCGGGGAATGGTCGCGTGGCGATCAGGCCGACAACAACACGAGAAACTCGTCGGATTGGGGAGCATGGGGAGACTCGGGGCTGCGGGCTCCTCAGCCGAGTTCAGGAAGGGTCAGTCCGAGTGCGTGGCCGAGCAGTGCTGCTGCGTCTCCCGGGCTCAAACCAGTTCTGCGGTCGCGAGCCTCGTCCGTCTTTCGACACCCGTCTCCCGATCCCTGGGCCGCCGAATTGTCGCTCAACGACCGCCGGAACACGCTGTCAACGCCTTCCCCCGCCGCCTCCCCGAATCCACAAGCCGGTGCCTCTACCGAAACCAAAACAGACTATTTCGGGAATGTTTCACCGACAACAAAGGGCGATCTAAGCGACGATACAGCGAGGCCCGCCGACAATAATATTATTAATAGCACCAGCCCAGAAGAAGACGAAAAGAATAATAGAGTGGAACTTGAACCGGACGATCGCGATGCGTCGCTTGGATTACCTAGTGCCCCAGGATCTCCCGATGATGCTGGTGCAGATACGGGGCCCGGGCTCGACGAGATCCACGACACGCGATCCAGACATTCCTCCATATCCTCGGTCGAAAGTCAGAATGTCCCTGAGCGGCTGGACTCTCCCATTACCTCTATCGACGAAGAACCTAAGTTACGCTCCCACTCGCTCCCGCGGACCATCTCGAGAAAGCCGTCAGGGAAAGTACACGAGCTGGTTGGAATGTACGATGGTTTAACGAAGGCCATTATAGATGATCCGGCAGCCGCGGAACGTCCCAAGTCTTCCCACGAGCAAAACCAGGAACAACAAGACGACACAACCCCAGAGGAGACCGACGAGCATGCTGACTTTGGCGACTTTGAGGATGCAGACGCCAGTGACGATGATTACAACGCGGCCGATGCAGGCTCTCCTCCCACATCGTCTAGCCGATCTCATACCCCGAAAGCGAAACTCAAGGATGCCTTTCAGCCGAGCACGGGAGAGGAACCTCCTGCCGTTCGAACACCTATTCCCAAGGCCCCTTCCATACCGGTTCAGCAGCTTATCGAGAAGTTTGGCCCCGTCAAGTTTGAAGTCGACATGTCGCTCATAGACAAGCTATTCCCGGACCTCGATGATCACCTGAGCAAGGAGGAGACTTCGGGGGGTGGGCAGGTCCCAGACCGAGTCATCACGGACAGCTTCGCGTCAATATCGGAACGCAAGTCATGGTATCGCATTTCTCGCTATGGATCGATGCGAAAGCATGACTCCGGAGACGACGACAACTATCACAGAGTGACGTGGCCTACATCCCAACTGCATAGCGACACTATCAAGATTGTCAGACGGTGGATGGAAGAAGATTCATTTACGGGACGGTCCACCCTGGGTGGCAGTAACCGGGCGAGTGGCTTCAATTGGGACTCGGCGGCAGCACCTGTCGAATTAGACAAGATCTTTGCTGCTCGCAAGCAGCCCATCGCCCATGCGCGAACCGCCTCTATCCCCACGCAGAAGAAGGACCCCGTACATGCAATCACGGCCGAGGAAGCCCAACCATCCCGACATTCCATTGGCGCTTCTCTCAGACCACCCCCTGCGATCATGGAGGTGACGGCCGCCCCTATTGCCACCTTCGGCTGGAGCTCTGATGCCGTTAAGTCCCAAATAGCTAGTCCTCCCCCGCCTGCTCTTCATGACCAACCCATCAACGGATCAAAACCCTCATCTTCTCATTCCATACCCGCACCGCCCAAGACATTGAAACCTATAGAAATCGTTGCGCCAAGTCGGATTGAGGACGATGACGATGACTGGGGTGAGATGGTGTCCTCGCCACCACCCGGCGCTCAACTTGTCATACCGGAAGTCTTCGAAGCAACTAGCTCGGCTGCACCCGTCCGAAATAACGACGCAATACCGAAGCTGTCGGTAGCCATCCCGCAGAGCAATGGCCGACCTCCACAACTAGCTTCCGGGCCACCAGTGTCTGCCGAGGTTCAAACTGCCAGAACGGATCCCTGGCCCCTCGCCGACTTTTCTATTTTCGAGATGTCGGCGAGGACACCCAAGTCCGCAACGAGGCAGAAACCCTGGCCACTCGCCGATTTCTCCGTCTTCGAATCTCCCAAAACTCGGTCGAAACCCGACTGGGTGGACTCTCTCACCCCGAAGGCCATGTTTGCGTCAAAGTCTCGCAGCAGTGGGGACGATAAGCCACCGCCACGGCAAAGTGAGGAAGCCAAGCCGCCGGCGCGTGACACGACGACCTCCCCGATGCCAAATACGCCTATGAAGGCGGTTCTCGGCCCGGTAGAGAAGACGAGCCAGCTGGAGCAGCACGACCAGGATCAGACCGTTCGGTCTATCATAGACAACTTGCCGGACCTCTCGTACATGCTACGATAGACATTGTATCCACATATTCGATTTAACAGCGGGCATCATATTACACTATACACCATTTATTCAGGAATGACGCAAAGAAGGGGCTTTTATGAATTTAGGGGGGGCGGGAGAAAGGGGACAAGGGGAAGGGGAAACATGAATAGTCATCACGGTTTGGCTAGAAACGTCACGGTTCTTTTTTTTTTGGAGTAACAGGCGTCTCTCTCAGTCTCGTTGAAAAATTCCATCGTTTTTCTTCCCTTCTTTGCTACTATTGTCCGGATCTTGGATAGCCCAAAAAAAGCTGAAGCAAAAAAGCATACGCGTAAGGCGTTTTATAAAGGGGGGTGTTGTTATTATTTACTTACCTAGGCTGTGAGGCTTTTTTATACATATACTACATTCACATGAATATTGTTAGGGTTTCTTTTTTTCCTCTTTTTACCTGTTAGCGAGTAGCGAGTAGTGAATAGCACCTAGGCGCCTTGTAGTGCTGAAGTAATATTATGGCATTTAGTTCATGGCTTTTTATCAAGGAAGTTTGCGTGTCCGGTAGGTATTATCTGAACCAGGCTTGCTTCTTGCGTCATATCAATCGGAGGGGGGGAGGGCTGAGGATCGGGCACGATTAAGGTTATGCGGATGTCTCCATGGTTTCAAAGGGTGGGTGGTAGGTCTGACTGAGGTCTCTGGGAATTTATTCCATTAAAGGAACTGGGATGGTGATGATGGAGTTATTCTTCAAGGTCTTGGCCAGCTAATAACTGCCTGGTGTTTGGGAGACATGCCTTGGCTCTCTCCAATGCTCCTCTTTACACAATAACTACCCAACGGATATACCTAAGTCTTGCCATCCTTATGCCTGGCGCATGAGTGCTACGGAGTATCAAATCTGCTTGATATCTGGACCTGTAGAAGTGCGGTAGCTTCCGCACTTGAACCAAGTCTCAGCTTCAGGCCATGTCTTAATCGATCGAGGAGGGCTATAACGAGGCGAGAAGCAAGGGGACTCTGCGCCACAAGCAGCCCTGTAGTCAGAACAGCGGGATTGCTATAGCACACACCTGGTCAGCCGAAAGAAAGCGAGACAACGGATTGAGACAATCGTCTGTGGCTTCAGCAAAGAGCCTTGGAACTATTTAACTATGCGATCTGTGAAGAGAAAAGAAAAAACATGTTTCAACTCGTATAGAACAAGTTTATCTAGCTATCTAGTTACCTGAAGCTACTGCTAATTCTCCTGAAACGGACTACAGGCGTTTTACGAATACAGGATATCGTGCTACAACAGGGAAAGGCAGAAGAGATCCACTTCGTAGCGATGAGTCCGGACTGTGACGGCGACAATTGAGGTAAGAGTATTTGTAATTTACGACGAGGGAAGACTTTTCCTTGTTACCCGATCTCATAGAACTTCACCGCCGGTCCCGATACGAAATAAATTGTAGTTGCGTGGCTAAGAGTCTTTTCAAACCCCCAAGAAAAATGGGAACTCGTCGAAGTTGAGCCTCAACGATCGTCACTCATATATGGTGGTGACAGCGGGTTTTACATTGCTGCAGCTGGGCTCCAAAGACAAGCTTCTGGCCCCGATGGACATCTCCAAGCCAAGAGACCCCCAAATAGGGTTGAGTGATTCTCATCCGAACTCGAAATAGTTTAAAGAACAACTCCAACATTCCAGTGGTTCGACTTCGCGCTGGGTTCTGAGACTAGAAATGTTGCAATAGCCACCGTCGATAAGGCTTAATGTAGCCATGGTCAGCCCCTGGGTCGTGGGAAATGTCTTACAGGGGCTTCTTTAGCGAGCAAGACCGACCAGCTGGAGGCCAGCGCTTGAGCAGGACACAACCACACCACACGCTGGAATGCACTCAGCCTTCTGCTATTGAAACTTCCCTACCCCGGATATGGATCGAGCCCGACCGAGGGGAGGTTGCTACCATGTAAATGGCCTATATCGTTTACACTTTATGTGATGAATCGCAACTTCTACCCAACAGGGACGTATACTTGAACCATTATGGCGAGTGCCCATTAAGCATTAAGTACCAGGATGACTTTTTAAGATGATAACGATAATAGTAATACTTACCTAGGCACTGTCTTATTGAAGCTTCAAAAACCATCGAGGTCAAAGTTCACTTTTCACTTCCGCTCTCTGAAATGTCTGATGCTCGCTAGCCTATGTCGTAGACCTCCATTCCACGATATGGCAAAGACCAGCCTATACCTCTGGCAGCCATGTCCTGCCTTCCGTTTTCTAAAGGATGACTAGATGATCGTGATCATCATCGATGTTAGGCCTGACTGTCGTTTCCTTTCTATATCTCCCTGGCGGCCGGCCCCATCAGCCTTTGATTTCGCTTTACCTACCTACTTATCACCATCTTCTGCTCAACTAATGACGCTATCCCGGTGTCTTCACATTAATCACTGAACACATCTGGACTGAGCAGCTGGCTGGCCCCTGCTAGCGTTTCAGCAACGACCTCATGGCTCCGGGAGATCCAGAGAAATACCAAACGTCGCTGACCGGTGACGCTCACGCCAAGCTGCTCTACAACTCGCTCGAGCAGTATAACAAGGCGCAGAAGAAGACGAGACGTCCTTCCGTCATCCTCGCCGCGCTAATATGTCTCTTCCTGTCTGCGGCGGGCGGGCTCGCTCTGGCCGTCGTGCTCATAGTACATCCGCTCGAGATAGAGGCCACATGTCTGCCGCGAGATCTGATCTTGTTCGCATCCTGCATGTCGTTGCTGTATACCGGTCTCCATATCAGGGGGGCGAGGAAGGATTATGTGCGGAACGGACCGGCGCCGCCTCAGAGCTACGGGAACTACCTGCATGCGAGTGCGCTGCTCATCGCGAGACTCAGCATCGCGGTCTGGATTGCCGCTTTGATAGCGACCGCTGTCGTGATTTCGAAGGCCCTGCGCCTGGAGGGATTCGCTGGCAAGGTGCCGTTCTTAGACCTGCTGATATGCATCGGCGCCATGTAAGGAACCGCACATTTTATCCTCACCGCCGCCGAGCTTCGCTAACCTCGCTCGTAGCCCGTCGTTCATCATCATATCCATCACGATCGAGAAGCACGCCACGCCCTTCGCCACCACCGCGATCTCGCGGAACTCGTTTCTCACGTGTCGCGTTAGCGAATTCGCGGACGACCTGGTCGAAGACCTGAGCGTGTCCCGGAGAGCGTCGATCCAGCGCAAGCAGAGCCAGAACGGATCGATACTGACGGTGCCGACGGAGGACATCTTCCGGCTGGCCATGGCGCAGCCCCACGAGTTCTCCCAGAGCCGAGATGCCGATGCCCGAGCCCGGACACCAGTCGTCGTCGTCACCGACGACGAAAGGGCGGCAGACGACAGGACCGAGCTCATGGCGAACTCGCCCATACGGCCAACCCACCACGACATCCCCGCCGTCCCCAAGATACCAGCCGTGCACTCGCCACCCGAGCCGGCCTACAACCCGGGCGGCTGGCGCGCCGCGTGGAGCGCCAGCGCCGAGGAGGCCGGCGGCGCCCCGCTCTGCCCCCGCGACGACCCGTCGTCCTCGTCACAGACCACCCAATCCCAATCCCAATCCCTATCATCATCATCCTACTCCTCCTCGCACTACTCGGGCGCGCCGCTGCACCCGCGCTCGTCGGCGTCGGCGGCGTCCAGCAGCCGCGTCTTCTCGGCCAGCGTCAGCACCAGCATCGCGAGCAGCGGCGCGCAGCGCTCGAACCTGTCGGCGGTGCGCTACGCGGCGCGGCCCGAGGTCGCCGTCCGCCAGCCCATCACGGTGGTGCGGAACCCCGCGTACGTGCCCCCCTCGGTGGCGGACGCCTCGGACGAGGGAGAGGGAGAGGGAGAAGCCGAAGCCGAGGCCCGCCGGCGGCCCGCCGGCGCGAGGCCCTGCGGCGCAACCCGTCGAATTTCTCGAGGCCCATACCGCCGCCGCCGCCACACGTGCATCTCAGGGACTCCGGGGTCGACATGAGGAGGGTCGTCCCTGGGGCGCCGGCGCCTGTGGATGGTGCGACGACGACGAAGTGAGGAGGAGGAGGTGAGGTGGTGTTTTGACTGGGATGGGGGGCTTTTCATATCTTCGAATGCGTCTATATTTGGTTATCCGCATATATATACACTATTATACCCCCATGTAGGTTGGACTATACCCTTTGATAAAATTAATTTGCCGTCTTCGGTCTCGGATTAAAAGAAAAAAAATCTTCTTGTACTGTGGTGAGACGTGTTATGCTATGCTATGTCAAATAGGGGCTGTAAGCTTTGGCCCCTTGCTGCCCCCTTTTCTCTATAGGACGCCCAACTCAATCAAACAGACTGGTCTGATATATAGATCTAACCAGTATATGGACATATAGGTAAATGGCTATATACACGAAGTAAATATCGCGCTTAGTGTTATGCGTGAACGCAAGCACTTCCCTCTCACAGGTTGAAAGTGTGCGATTTGATGCTGATCGTGTCCACGGTCCACGTCTTGCCGTTATCAGACGTCGTCAGCCCGCTCGAGCTGGCCTCATTTATCGCCAAGGTGTTGCCGAACGACGAGTCTGCTTCGTTGAGAAGGATAGTTGTGTCTGCGTATTCTAGATCCCATGTTAGGCTGACTAGGTAGGTAGATTCGAGGAATAGGGGGGGAACGCACCGTGGGCAGCTACCACGCCAGTGCAGGCATCTTCTTGACATTCCACGGCTGTTCCCCAACCTTGGGCTTCTCCAGAGCCTATTTAAGAGTGAGAATAGCATTAGCTTGAAGTTCTCACTGTGGATTTGGATAAACTAGACTTTGAATAGCAAGATGGGCACGCACTGGTAGACAGAGTAGAGACGACTTTGCCGTTGATAGCCACGCTCTGGTCATATTTCCCGGTGCTATCATTATAAATATCTGTGCCAACTGGTAAGTATGAAGATGATTCAATGTGTATTATGCATCATGTGGACAGGCTTACATGACATGGTGAGCTTGTCACCTGCTGATGCGGGAACTCGCGTACCGCCTAGCTGTATCTCTATTAATTCCAGTCAATCCTCAATACCCCTTTATTTTGATACGTTTGCCACAGGAAGAAGCATGGGGTAATCCAAATTACCTTGAAGTGTACTAGCCCACGTGCACCATTGACCCTCGCTGGCGCCACAGTTCCTGTCTTGATTGTTAGCTTCCCCGTCTTCCTATACCTGGACGCCTGTCCCCTGTTTTATCTGCTCATTCATCACTCAATCCTGCTAGAAAATGAAAAAAAGGTTCTTACGCAGATGGGTCCTTGAAAGACACGGCCAGTGCCTGGATCAGATCACCCCCACTAGTGCCCATACCAGGCCATAACGCCAGGCGCTCCTCCTGCGGGCTTGGCACGGCGGGAAGGACGAGCGTGGTGTTGGCCTCGCGGATCCAGGAACTCGTCGGTCCGAGGGAGAAGTACGGGCCGAAGCCGACGGTGTCCTGGGCGTTGACGGAGCCGAGAAAGGCGGCCGTTGCTGCTGCCAAGAGGGCGTGGCCGGCGGTAGACGAGACCCCGTTCATTATGAGACTGAAAAAAAAAACCGCAGTGAACTTCAAGAAGGCGAGCAGTTGTCAATGAATGGATCACGCGCGCCATTCCAATCCGTACTGGCACATTGGGGGCCAGCCTGTCTTTATAGAGCATCTTTCCGTAGCCCTGGTAAACAGATTGTATACTCGAGACTGAGTTCGGACGCGGACTTGGTCCTCCATTCTTCCCAGTTCGTTGACACAAAGTTAGGTATTACGATGTTGCTCCCCCAGATCGCCCACAAGGTGGTTCTATTTCAGGAACTAGATGTTGGTGCTAGTGTACTCCGATTCGTGGAATAGAGGCTGGTAGAACGACACTATGCGTCGTATTAGGGGGTCGTTATATGGATCCCGGTGTTCAGGGGTTGTGCCATTGCCTCCGCACAACCTTCTTTGCCGTACCAAGCTCACCGTATCTATCAATAGCCGGTAATTTCACGTCGTAGATTTTACCCAATTATTGTGTTCTTCAAATACAATCGATGGAAATGCCTATAGAGGTCCTGTATGACTTTGATCTCATCATATTCACCCAGTGAATTTCGCTCGTTGGTTCTCGGCATTCAGCCGGAATATCGTTCTGGACGTTACATTGGTGGATGGGACATTGTATGGTTTCTACATCTAGGCGAGTAGACGCACTTTCTGGCTTCATATACTGTAGTCCTATTCATGTTTAAATATGAGCGACGCGTGCTGAATTGTCAATACCGCGAGCGACTCTCAATGGAAGGTACATAATAGAAGCTAGGTCATGAGATGACTTGTTCGCATCATCCCCTTATGCTATCGAGGAAGCGACATGGAAGTCCACTATATCATTTATCGCTGTTCATATCATAATTCCCTTGTTCCCAAAGCTATGTCCTCGCATGATTGATAATTATGTCTAGAAACGCCATTGGTACTTTGCTTGGTCTGAATCGAACCAGTGAAACCGGCGAATATTATAGAGAAATATACGGTAAACAGAAGGTTCTATGATCTACTACTACGGTATATACTAGGCTAAGAGCCGTACTCAAGTTATTTATCATATCCCAAAAGTCATAATCTGACGACAGCAGATGACTGTAGTGGGCGTACCCATACTCGAGAAGGTGAGGTATCTTACACTGGCTTGACCTCGATATGCCGGGTGTGACCTGGCTAAAACTTCCAAACGGCTAGACTATCATATGGTGTTATTTCTTTGCTGTAGCAAGCCGTCCACTAACCAAGTCTGAGACACGACAAACGCTTTTCTGGTTCCTCCTCGAAACGTGGAGTTTATTCAAACAGACGGCCATTGCTTACGATACAACTCTTCGTGGCATAGAACGATATAGATCAGAAACTTCGGTCAGTGTCTAATTGCATATCTACTATTGCTCATTGATATAAGTACTTGCTACCTAGGTATGCTGCCATTTGAGTTACCGCCGAGAGGATCATTTCAAGCACTTTTATTTATTAAAAATAACAACTGATATCTACGAACTACCTGCTCATCATGGCACCAGTCATCGATATTATTCGCCATGCCGAAGCTCGAAACAATGTCGAGGGAAGTCATATACGAGACCCGGACCTCACTCCCCACGGCTTTGACCAATGCGACTCATTGCGGAGATCATACCCTTCAAAAGACAAAGTTTCCTGTATCGTGGCATCGCCAATGAAGCGGACTATACAGACTGCTTTGTTTGGATTCCCAGACCTCATTGAGCACGGGAAAAAGATCATCGCTATTCCCGAACTACAAGAGAACAGCGCCAGGCCCAGCGATACCGGCTCTCCCCTCCCTGAGCTGAAAGAGGAATACGACCCCTATGTCGATTGGGTGTGCGTCTCTGAGACTTGGTTTCTGAAAGGCCCCGATACGAGGTTTGCGCCGGTGAAGGAGAAAGTCGAGGAGCGTGCTCGCATTGCGCGTCTGGGGCTCCGCGAGCTGGCACGTCGGGTCGGCCCTGACGGCCACATCGTGGTGGTAACCCATGGCGCCTTTGGTCATTTTCTGACGCAGGATTTCTTGGGCCTGCGGCCGGGAAAGGGATCGGGTGTCTTTCGCCATGCTAGGGTGAAGTCTTACGAGTTTGCCGACCTGGATGGCCAGGACGACCAGGCTACGCTAGTTCTCAGCGAGGAGGAGAGGAGGAAGACGCCCGGCCCGCACTGGGTGGACTTGGACGAAGCTGAGAAGTCCAAGTTTAAGGGCTATGCTCTCGAGAGACTTCAGAGGCATGCGAGCGAAGCTAAATGGTTTCAAGACATCCATGGCTGTTAGGTTGTCATGTTTGGGACAAAGGGGTCGAGGAAGACGGACTGTCAAGTTGATCAGCAATTTAATCCCTTTAGGGGTGGAAACTACTCTACGCCGATACATCACAGTTAAGCAAAACTTCTTCATCTCAATTTGACAATAGTGGTTCTAGGTATCGTCCTCCGCGCTATTATAGATAGCAGTGGTTTCTTGGGCGGTCTCTATCCAGCACATGGCAATCCAGAAGCCATCCTCTGACGAAGGATAGCGGTAGCAGCGACAAGGTCAATTTTGCAGGAATATTGTAGATAGATCGATAGAATAATGGATTTGCGATTATTATATCTCTGTTAATATAATACTCTAGTTATTGATGTTTTCTTGATATACTGAAACTATTGAAAATAATGAAGCCGTTACAGAAATTCAGCATAGTACATGTGCTTATGAAGCATACTCATATTACCTCACAGCGTATAAGTAGTAGAAGAGAAGACTGTAGAGCCCTCCACACTACTATCGACCTGTGGCAGTCAGTCTGTAAACCGACTTCAACAATCATGAGGTCTTTGTTTCTCCCTACTACTAGGCATGTCAGGCTTATATTGGAATCGCTACGTTGCATACTAGAAGCTGTATCCGAAAAAAAAGCCTTAGATTTAATATGCTAAATAACCCGCAGAGGCTGAGCCCTAATCGGACAAAACAATCATTCTCATTAGAGTATCTAACCTTAGGAACTTCAATAAAAGTCTTCTAACCTTGGTAGAGATTGTCTTCTCTGGTTACTGCTCCTGACAGGCAATATAGGCGGCAGGCAGACACAGTCATTCAACATGAGGCCACAAGAAACTCGCAGTTCCATGATGATCTATCCATGTACGCCTCGTCGGAATTTTCGTCTGCCCATCTTGGCATTTTATGGTGGTGCAGCGGCTATACAATCGAAATATCCACGAGCTTGGACACATCAGTTCTGTAGTATACCTCCCCCCCTGCCCCCGCCACCTGGAAGTCCTCGCCCTCCATAGAGCCGTGCAGATAGCAGTCCCCCACAAACTCATACGTCGAGTCTGCCCTCGCTAGCTGCGCCCCCGAGCCTACATCATGCGGTCGTAGCATGTAGGGGAAGAAGCCTCCAACTAGTGCAACCACAACATCGCCCTCCGATACTCCGCCTCTGATGCGGTCTGGTGTCTCCTGCTGCCCAGGCAGTTCGCCACGTAGGGCCTTCTCGTATGCGCGTGCTATCTTAGGGTCCTTCTGCCTGAGATAGTCTTGGAAACTGCCCATCATCATGCGCGCCATCGGGTCCGCGAGCAGGCTACCGAAGTCTGGCGCCCGAGGCTTATCAGAAGGACCTTGCTGCGAGGAGGAGGAGGACGGGGAGGAGGCTTTGATCTCTTCCTCGTCACGCAGGGTGGGATCGACGCAGGCGATGTCCTCCACAGCCGTCATGCCGAACCGGCCGCCCTCGGTGCGAAAGAAACGCCGCCCGATGGCGTGTTCGCCCAGCAATGCCTCGTAAGGCTGACTCTTGCCGCACTGGGAGAGCAGGGCTTGGACCTCGGGGCTGCTGCCTATGCGGGCCTGGATCTCGGGGGTGCGGAGCTGGTCGGGAGAGCAGTCGAGCATCTTCAGGACGCGCTCCTGGGCCACTAGACTGCGAAAGCTAGCGCCCAAGACGGCGCTCGGCTGGAGGTTATCGCGCAGTGTGTTTCCGCGCCCCCCGATGTTGAGGACGAGCGTGCGCCAGAACCGCTCGTCTCTCTGCTCTGCCGGCTCGCCCGTGGGAGCTGGTAGCTTGAGGAACTCGTCGACGCAGAGACGGCCGCAGTTCCCGACGTTGAAAACAGGAGAGACGTAGGCTACTCGGTCAAGCGCATGCGCCTGGACGTGCAGCACATTGTCGTCCGAAACGGTGATGGGCTTGACGGGGGCGAGCGAGTCCCACCACAGCCGAAGACCGTTCTGCGGGTTGTATTCCCTGCCCTTCAACGCCATCGCGCCAAAGTCGGGCACCCAGCTCGGCAGGTCCTTCAGCTTCTTGGCGCACGGCACGCGCTCGCCGTACCACAGCATGAGGTCCTGCCGCTCGAGCACGGTGTAGCGCGCCGCTTCCGTGAAGACCTGCTGCGCGCTCTTCGTGTAGTCGACCGTCGGCAGCGGTTGCGGTCCCTGATTGTGGCTCTTGATGCGCGCAGAAGGCGTCGCGATGTGCACCATCGAGAACACGTACTCCCTCGCGTCCTTGGCGCCACAGTCCCGGGCCGTCTGGATCATGGGGAAGAGCTCGATGGTCTCGCCGAGCCGCCGCCTCCGCTCCGCGAGCTCGATCGAGTTGGCGATCTCGAAGCCCTTCTTCACGCTCGGCAGAAGCGGGACCTGGAAGAACTTGGCTTGGAAGAAGGGCATGGCGCGAGAGGCCGCGATGTAGTTCGGCCAGCTGATGTTGCTGCGGCCGCAGGCGACGATGGCAAGCTTGGCGAGCACGATCTCGGGGATGCACTGGACGCTGCTCCAGTAACGCGCGCCTAGGATTGCGTACACCTCTTTCCAAAGCGCAATGTCGAACGAATTCAAATCGTCGGGGCGGCAGTTGTTCAGCCTAGCCCTGACGACCTCCAATTGCTGCATGGTGATCCGACTGAGGTTGGTGTCGGTCGATATGCCAGCATGCAGGCAGGCCTGCGTCCAGCGGTTGGCCATATCATGGACCGTCTCGAATGCCTTCGTCGTCGATTCATTGCCCGGACCTATCCAGCACAGAGTCTTCTCTGCGTTCTCCAGTATTTGGCGGATGACAATTGACTGCGCACTGCGCTCCTCGACAGTGCGTCCGACGAGCAGATCCGCCCACAGCGTCCGAGGCTTCTCCTTGCGGCGAAATGTGCGGAGAGCACTCTCTAGCGCTTTCGGGACGTCCTGGTCATTCCCGTCGACCGAGACGGTGGTGGTATCTGCATCTTCTGCGTGGTCGTATGAGATGCATTCATATGATGCCTCTGCTAGGTTCGCCTCCGTGAGAGCAATCTTGATCGGGTCATCACGCTCAGTCGCAGGCTGTAAGACGGCCAACCGCGCAAACGTAGACTGCTGTTTCTGGCCCAGAAGCTGTGAAAAGGGGTTCGCGTTCGCCATGATATTCCAGCGAGAATTTTGCCTGCCGATGTGTTGGGACCGTCTTAATGAGTGAAGCAACATCATATACAGATAGACAGACGGGCATATATCGATAATCTTTCCCTATTTATGAGCTGAATGTCTCATAGCATTCCCCTAGTCTTCAAAGCATAGCTGCCTGGTTCCCAATAACTTCCTGCGGAGGGTGGACTTCATGGTTTATTTAGGCAGTCGAGGGAGAGCACATAGCTCTCTGGCTAGCCTACGGCACGGTACTATATCATACCTAGTTATCATGTATGAGTAAGGGAGAGGCGACTCTATTTAGAAATTCCTGCTCGCCAAGCAGAATAGGATCGTAAAAAGTGGCATGCTCGCTATGTAATCTAGACCTCGAGCGGATGTGCTACAACCTAGTAATTTCGTCGTGGCCCGGCACTACGGATGGTCTAGCTTGCAAGGGGGAACGAGACCGATTGGATTATTTACCCCTGGGCTTACGACCTACTGTGGGCCACACACTCGAGACTTGGCGCTTTTAGTTTCCATATGCTAAAATAACGGCGAGGTCATCATCACTCGGGCGTTTGGTCTAGGGGTATGATATTTGTTTTGCATTGACTTCTCTAATGCCTACAAAGGGTCCTGGGTTCAATTCCCAGAACGTCCATCGGCAATATTTTTGCTTCTCCCCTTTTCGGTTTTTTGCCATCCATCGTGAGAACCAAACAGCCGGGAAAGGGAGCTTTGCGCTCAGCTACATAGGCACTCGGTCTCATCATTTCGGGCTCCTTGCTATTAGTTGCAGAAGGTCGATGTAAAGCTGTGCCGTTGGGATCTGAGGCCTTTCAAATGCCGAGTCTGACACGCACTACCTACGCTGTCTATGAAGAAATATCCCGTCTGACAGAGTATCAAATCTTACTCATCAAGAATCTATACGAATCAAATGCTAGCTACAACCGACAGTTATGCGGATGTGCCGTTCTATGGTTGATGCTTTCCTGTGCCAAACAACTTTCAAATCGATTCCCAGACTCTTTGAGCCACGGGGGATCTGTGGTTGTTCTCTACAAGGAATCTAGGGCGGTCGTGATGTGTTTGCCCTAGGCAGTGTCATCGTCAAGCCGAGTCATCTCCAGAAGACGAAGGGCAGCCAACATGTGTAACCGAGACTACTCGTTTGCCGATGCCAATGAAGGGCAGGCCACTTCTGTTGCTAGGAACGTGCTCAAAGATGTTAGAGTACCAGAAATTTACTTTGCCGGTAAGTTGCATGCTCCCACGTATTGGTGAGCTGTATTCCTGTCACTCACTCACTCACACGCCCGTAGATCAACAACGTCTAGATGTTGATCCAGGAAAGTCTTGCCGGCGTAGGGTTGAATGTCGCATGACCGTACCTATCGCAAGGCCAAAGGGCGGCATCTAAACGGCAGGCATGAGATGTACTTAGACAATTACATATTGTAAACCCTACAGATGGTCGCTGTGATGTTGTCTAAGATCCCAGTATCCTTCGTAATAGCCGGTTCTTCCCCTGGAAGCAGATAGCTTATTCCCAGGCACCAATATTGTCCCAGATACGAGTTTCATGTACAGCGACTTTCCCACGTTCAGCTGTATATGTATTGACTAAGAAATGGCCGGGTTCTTCAGATGGAGGGCAGCTGGAGAGGTCCACAGCAAGCTTAGATTACCTCAAAAGGAGCATTTTGACATCGCCAACTTGGACATGATGTGGTGGAACGATCTGTACGACGATGGTATGCCCGGCCTGTTAGAGATGATGGTGCTGTCAGGTTCAGACTTCGTCTGATATGAAAGGTATACGGGAAGGTATCTAAGGTACCAGGTCCACCACGGCACGAGTTGTAGGTTGAGCAACATACGCAAACGGAAGAATCGTGTGTTAGGGTGAGTACCTACAGCAATATCCATGAATCTTGCCAGTAGGGCTTGTAATACAAGCCAACTCAGTTCCATATATGGGTCAACCTAGTTTGAAGTTGCGGTCATTGGTTAGCAATGCCCCCGGTGACCGTTTGCACACGCTACTGTCCGTCTGTTGTTGGGGAGCGCGGGATATTTCAGACAATTTCTCGGGCTAGAAGCGCGTCTCCGATATGCCACGTCCGCGTTTGAGCTATCATCCACCGGGAAGATATGTGACTCAGAGGTTTTCTTAGCTCTTGTGTGTATAAGGCGGAGACAGAAGCTGGAGTAAGTTGATGTCCGTTTCGGCATTTGCACGAACCACCTATTCATGTTTCTTTTGGATAGGGGTTGTGCCATGTATCAGTGCTATTCGCCTGGACAGTTCCTTTGAGCTCATCGTAAGAGCAGATGATCGAAGCCGAGAAGATCCATCTCCGGTTATTACTTCTATGCTCTGTCTTTTCCCTTCTGGCCGAACCAACAATGGCTTTGGAAGTTCGCCGTATGAACTAGGTGTCCAAACTGGAGAGCAACAGAATACGCTCCTCAGCATGTGTTTCCTAGTTTTCGTGGTCCCGGAGGGAAAGAAGACGAAGATTTTTTCGCGACTCTTCCTTTATTGAAGTTGTAAGTGGATACTGACCTGAAATGGACTGAATACCCCTCAATATATCCTGCTCATCTCGCTGGCGGCAGGCCCATCAACTGGAATGTCCCATGCTTCAATTTACAGGCCTGCCCGGTCATCAACACCAGATTGAACTGGTCCAGACCTCATGTTGTCTATGGCACTGCCCCGGAGCGAGAAAGAATTGAGGCGGGATAAGGCATTATTTGGAGCTGGCAGAGAACTGATCAACCTCGACTTCACGAAATCAATCCGCTCTCGGTCCTTGTCTCGTTTTCCGGGCTTCAGGGCAATAAGTACAGCGTCTTTGGCCTTCTAGTCTGGGCATAGATCTGGGGAGCCAGAGCGTGGTGCTTGACTGGACGGTGCTTCCCCCATAGTGACACTCGGTCATATAGGCCACACACGACGCCCAAGACAATTGATTTCGTCAATGATGAGGCGCTGCATCTCTGGAAGTATGCCCCCCCCCCCCCCCGGCATATGTAGAACGTTGCCGGACCTGGGGGCACTATCGGGACAACTGCGAAGATGTGAAGCCGGGAGCGTGCCGCTATGCGTCGAAGGCAAAAATATATATATACCTATATATCTCTGCTCCTGTGGGAATGGCCAGTTCCCCCCTAGATATATGGTGTAGCTCACGGGATCTTAGGAGTGCCAGGAGGCGAACTGGCAAAATCACGAAGACATGCAATCAGTCAAGAGCTGACGAATGATAGACGCACTTCAACTACTGGCAGACCAGCCACTCCTAGATTAGAAGAACTCATGAGTATGGTAGGTGCCACATAATCATGGGAGACCTGTTCCTGAGACCATCGTGTAACTAGGTAGGTAGGTAGATAGATAGGCAGACACGGACTGTGGCTATTCTGTTTGAACAGGAAATCATGTATGACTCTGCAAGGAAACCTGCTAGTTAAGATTGATTATCGTGCACCCATATGACACTCACAAATGCACCCGCTGGGATCCTTGTGTATCATTCTGGCACAGTGACTGTGATGGGGAGGGATATGGGCCAAGGGCCAACGAGTACCATGCACTCGTGATATCACCAGAAAGACGTAGCTTAAGGACTTGCATAGAACATCGATGATGGCGAGACCCCCCGCCCGATTAAGCTACGGACGATCAGAACCCAACGATGGATACGTATGCCGAGATGGGAGCCGAGGCCGGTATCGACGGCCCACGGCATCCCTCCCCCATATAGGGAATAGCCGTCATGCAATCAATATATGCCAGCTCAGAGTCCTGATTATCGCGTCCTGGCCTCGCCGCTGCGTCAGATACTATGTAGACATAGGATAACTATGACGACACGCAGGCCGTCAAGGGCTGGGCGATGCGATGGCCATCTCGTAAAAACCAAAAGCCCTCAGGTTAGATAGATAGATACCCCTCAAATGGGATCATCGCCACTTTTCCGTGGCCATTGCACGATGATCCGTCGCGTCCCACGCGGCTGACCACCCGCGACCCATTGAGGGCCCCCCTTTTCTAAATTCGGGGGCCCCGAACTCTGTAGAATAAGCTCACAGACCGAAAGGCACCATCGTGGGTTTACGGCAACTTTAGTGTGGCTAGCTATTGAGGCTAGTTGACGAATCTTCCCCGCCGTCATAGGTCTAAGTTAGTCAAAGATGGCCGTCGCGCATGCGACCTGGTCGGCTCTTGATACTCAATGCACTTCACACCGATTCTCTTGCGTGTACGCCTTGTTGGCTGTCTGCCCATCGGCGGCCATGCGCGAACCGCGTGGGAAGGGGGGGAAGGAGGACCAGTCGATATGGAGAGAACAACTGGTTGCCTACCTGTCTTGCGACCCGACGGGTGGAAATCAACTCCCATCGTTTTGCGGGTGGTCGGCGCTGGCAATCACAGCGTTTGCTCTGCTCCTCCTACGGTGAGAGCAAACGGGGCAAAGGTGACCGGAGCAAAGGAGTGGTTCAGTGGCTGGTAAATGGAGCCCTCCCGTAGATCTGGCTTCCACTGAAGAACACAACGCGGTGAGGGAAAGGAAGAGAGCGGGAGAGGGAGGGGCAGAGAGAACGCGAGCAGAGAGAATCCCATTAAACCCGACGGATTTGATTAAGACAAGTCGCGGTTGGGTGACATGAGACAACTGAGATGACACTTTTTTTAACCTACCTGTATATCTGCCTGTCTGTGGTTTGGGCGCATCGTCCGTCCCATCCCAAGACATGCTGATCCTCTCGATCCTAATACCTACCTAAGGGCTGCTGCCCAGGCCAGCAATTCCTGGCTATTGTATGCAATGGTTCGCGACAGCCATTCCCACACGAGGGTAGTGAAATGAGTAGGCCACAACGGATGGAACGGAGGGGAGGATTATATGCTTTCTTATGGACGCGAATAGAAGCAGCCCTTTTCCCGTAGGGACGCGGGAAGGGAAACCCATTCATCATCACCGTCGTCCTTCCTCCTCCCTCCACCCTCCACTCTCCATCCCTGTAGTCGATTTACGCGTGGAAACGAGATATGCTCTTCCTGGACCTGTCGCACCCGGTTCACGACTACGAAGTAGAAGGGCGCGATGGCTTTTTAGTAGACTACCTAGGTAGGTTAGGTAGGATTTGAGCTGGAGCTGGGTGGCCCCCCTCCCCCCCTGTTCGATCGACCCCCGTCTTCTGAAAGCGTATTGGCTTGGGATCACGACGCGACGATTGGTGTTTATGGGCTGCAAAGCACGGCGTCGCACTGCATAGGAGCGGATTCTGGCAGTGTCTGGTGAGACGGTCTCGAACAAATCAGAGGCCAACCTCGGATTTGCATGAAGGTTTTATTCCAAAAAAGCTACTCTGCGACTCTTGCTTCCGAATCCAGTGCAGCGCAAAGATCCCTGGCTGCAGAGACGAACTGGAGCTTCCCACTTGCCCTGACCGCCCCCCCTGGTCTCGACGATCCTGAACCCACCTTCTTGCCCTCCCCTATTTCCCACTTCTGATTGGTAGAAAGGCGCTTCTGCGCCAGCACCACGCGTTCGCAACACGATCCAGAGGCCTTCTTCTGCCTATGCCTACGCTACCTACAATTTAGAGACATTGCCCATCTTTCCATCTCAAACCTCATACCTCGCAGTTTTTCGTCTAACCCGCAACGCCAGCTCGTCTTTGATGTCTTGAGTGTGTAAGTGTCTTCTCTGTCTTCTCTTTATCCCTCTCCGTGTGTCAAGCACATTATCTATATCCCATGCCCGCCCATGTTGCCCTGATATCCTTCTATCCTGTCCTGTTTCCCCCATTCGCAGCAGCAACCATTCAGCTCTTAGCGTTTCATTTCATACACTCTTTTTTCTCTCTCTTTAGTTTCCTATCCATACTTCTTCTGTCCTACGTCTGTCAAGCTATCACCTAGCACCTTTTCCAAGTTCCTGACTCGCTAATCTCGACTTGCATAATTCTAGACATCGACCCCGGCGTCAATCCCTCGTTCTTTTTACTATCTCTCACACACTCTCTATTCTAGTCCTGTCTGTCCTTGAACCTTGCCTTGATCTTGGCCTCTGAATCCGCGACCACCCACCATACCTTACGAGACGACACTAGCTGCTGAGTACCTACATACCTAGACCATTCAAGCAAGCAATAAGACCTGCCCGTCCCCTCCAACACACCCCGTCGCCACTTTTTCTCCTGCTCTCCCCCCTCCTTTCAACAGCGGATTAGTTTGGAGTGTTCCCAAACACACTTACACAAACTATAATATATTGTCCGGGGCCGAAACGTCAATAAACAAACACGACAGGCCTTATTTCTTTCCCTGTCCGCATTGATTGGGGTGTCAATCACTTTTTTTTTTCTTCTTCCCGATTGTTAATTCTCACTCTGCAATTCTTTTTTTTCTTTACTTTTTTTCTCCTTGCCTCTGCCTTTTGGATCGTTGGCGATTTAGCAGAGACTAAAAAGAAAAAAAGAAAAAGTTCAATTGCCTGTGCCGATTTGGGACCACCACCCTAGTTGGAACTTTGGGACCGGGTTGAATTGAGTTCGGTCTTTTAATTATTTTCGGGACTTGATTGAGCTTCTCGAATTCCTTCCCTCTAACACATACATCATTCGCGGCACCGCATCACAACACATCCACAATGGCTGCTGTTACTCGTCAACCTTTCGCTCCCCTTGATGGAGCCCGTCTGCAGACATTGACGAGCTTGAAGAACAGACAGAATGGTATGTTGCCGTGATTCAATTTATGACACAAGAATCCAATTTTGAGAAAGAAAGAAATATCGCAATTGTCCTTCGATAATTCGCGTCGAGACGCGCGCGACGCGATTCGCTCACTCATCAAAACATCACAAGAAATCTTACTCTCTGCCATAAAAAAACATGTTACCATTATTGTAATGGCAATTCCCCCAAATTACGCGACGTTATCATTATATATGAATTCAATGACTAAATGGCATATAGCACTCACCTCATCTCCCGGAAAACGGAAAGCGTCCGAGTTTGTGGATACAGACGATTCCGAGAATGTCGACCCCTCGCTCTCTGCCAAGCGATCCAAGGGTACTAACAACTGCCTCTCACCCTCGCTGGATGCCTTCATCAAGCCATCAACCATCCTCATCACCAAGTCTGCCAGCTCCAGCGACGTATCAGTCACCCCCGGTCTATCCAAGGCCTCATCTACTACCCCGCGCCCGCGCTCACTCCTGAACCCCAAGTCTCCGGCTTCCAAACATGGCTCGTCTATCACCAAGTCCACGCCTCTTTCTGCTCCGGCCGGCCGTTCCCCCACCCGTGGCAAGCGATCCGGCATCCTCTCGCGGCGGCGCACAGCGACTTCCTACTCGCGCGTCGACCCGCCCACCTTTGGACTCTCCAGCTCGTCACCCGCTCCCTTCTCCCTGGACGCCGCGCTCAAGGGCACCATCCCCAGCTATGCAAGCCGCAGCAACAAGGCATCCTCATCCTCGTCAAGAAGGGTATCGTCGTCGTCGTCATCATCATCTAAGTCGGTAGACTTCAGCAGCCTGCACGAGCCGGAGATGAAGTCGTCGTGGTTCTTCGACATCCACGAGGACACGCCGGAGCAGGAGATGACCAACCTGCTGCAGCACAGCACGTGCGTGCTGGACATCAGCTCGGACGAGGAGAGCGAGACGCGCCGCCAGCGCGAGCGCGCCGAGGGCAAGGAGAACGTGCCCCCGCCGACGACGTGTCGCAGACGACGTCGCGGCCGCGTGCGCGCCGCGCCGATGTCGTCGACGCCGACGCCATGGTCGTCGAGAAGGAGCGCTGCCCCCTCGGCGAGATGGACGTCAAGGAGTACTACTCGGAGGGCTACGACGAGAACTCGGTCGTCATCGTGCCCGGGGACGACCACGAGGAGGAGGACCAGCCGTCGTCTTCGGCCACCACCACCAAGATCGTCGATCTCGGGCTGAAGCCCGTCGAGGAAGAGGAGGCCGAAGCCGAAGTCGACGATGCCGAGTCGGACAAGACGGCCGAGCAGCTCATGCGGAAGACGGAGGACCCCGCGCCGTGCGCCGCGGTGCTGGAGCCCCTCGAGGGCACCGGCGAGAGCTTCGAGGTCTGGGAGAGCGGCAGCGCGAAGGACGAGGCCGAGGGCGAATGCTGCTGATGACGAAGTGGAACGAAAAATTTTCTTTTATAAAAAAACATTATAATCGTCCCGCATGAACTTGACTTACGGAGATGATGACCGAGATGACCAAGCATATCCACTGGTACTTTTTATTTTCTGCCTGCTTTTCTATAGCCTGTTCTTGGGTTTTTTTTTTCTCTCTCTCTGCGCCTTTTCGTCTCCTTTGGTGATCTGCTCTGGTCGGAATTCGGAAGGGAGGGGGAGTATACGGGGTCAGGGAGGGAAATACTTCCAGGAAGGGGGGAAATGGGAGAAAGGGGTCAAGCAATTGGCGTTATTTGGCGTTCTTTCTTTTTACTCTCTGTCTCTCACTCTGCGGCAGCGCGGGATCTTTACGTTTAAGGGGGGTGATGGTGTTCGGCCTCTCTACGTGGTTTTTTTTCTCTTCTTCCCGCCCTTGAATACAAACTAGTTTGTAATGCTGCTGCTCTTTTTTTTTTATCTTTTGACTATTTGGTATTCAAAGTGTTGGATTTTCCCTCCTCCCTCCCCCCGTATCACGTTCTGTATATACAGTAGTAGCCTCTGTCTCTCTCACTCTCTCTATCTTGATCGAGCCCGTCGGTTGCGTCCCTTTTTTTTTCGCAGCTAACATAATACACGATGCGCTCTGTTTTCCCGTCCAACCTGAATCTATCTGAAAGTAAATGTCTTTATCTCGCTAATGTGACTTGCGACATATCAACCTAGCCCAAGTTTAACTATAGGAGGTGATCTATTCGCCCTTCCGTTGTTCGTCTCGGCTTACATACCTTGATAGCCTTTCATCTTGCGCCACGCAAACCTGATTTCCGCACATCAGTACATGATTGCGTCCCTCCTGCGACGTATATGCGCGTTTGTATGTACATGTATATGTATATGTAATGTACGTGCGCGCGCGGGTGTATGTACGATGTGCGGAATACATATGTGTGTTATTCTTGTTTTAGCGCTACGACGCTATCGAACAGGAATGAATGGATGAATGATTGAATCAAATGAAATGAAATGAGATGATTCGCACTGACCAAAGGAACATTGAAGCGCTTCCTGAGACTATGCAGGTCATCTAATTTAGTGCAACGCGCCCCCCCTTCTTCCCCCGAAGCGAAGTCGTGTGTCGAACGAATTACAAGTTGCATACCTTAGGTATGTATGCCCTGAGGTCCCCGATAGTATGGTGGCGTCTCGCGGCGCTAGATCTTACTCTGGGTGGCTAAAAGCTTAGCTTGCTAGTGGATCTCGTGTTGTGATAGGAGCGGAGGGGAGGTAAGCTTAACTGTCTACCTATCGAAGTTTAGGATTATGTAGTAGGTGCCTACCTTACGTTCATGACGCGACTGGACTTGAACGCTTCGGAAGACGTCGCATCCTGACTGGATAACTCTGGAGATAGCGAGCGTTCTTGGTATATGCAGGTAGGTTGTAGTGGGATTTGTTAGGAGTTAGATCGATAACCTACGACCAGGTGTTTAGTTCCTAGATGGGTAGGTGGATAGAGCTAAGCCTGTAAGTTAAAGAGCTGGGTGTGCAAGTTAATAGCTGGAGGTTAATAAGGTTGACCTGGCGGCCTTGGTTAATTGGATGTATGCAGGTAACAAGCTCATACCCCGCTATGTGCCTCCTAATAGAATTCGGTATGTATTAATGGGGAAGCCATTGCATCATCGCAGCTTTACCCCTCAAACGCGTCTCTTCCCCCCCCCAAAATGGATCGTCTCCCTCTAAAATCACAATCATTCGACCGTCACATCATCCAACCCACGCCCCATTTGAGAGCAAGATCAACGACCCATTGTGTCAAGGCTCTTCTTGGCCCTGCATCCAAATCAGTAGATATATGAGTCCGACAGCTCGTACACCTCTCGTCTGACCCCTGTTTAGCTGCTGCAATCAAGCAGAGCAAGGTTCGAAATCGCGGGGATCACTATCGTTTCTGTTACCCATCTTGCCTGGTTTTGCTGCTTCTCATCTCTCTCCCATCTGATATCCCACTCTTATACAGCATTAAGCGGGGTGTGAAACACATTCTACGCCGGACCTCTGCAGCAGATCAAACCCCAGGATCACTACCTACCTAAGTCTACCTATTCGCCCCCTTACTTAGGCCAAGTATTAAGACTAGGGGTCATGGCCTCCATCAACGATCTCGCCACCGCGGCCACGATAGCTTCCTCGGCCGTGGCCCTGCAGTCCTCGCCCACCCAGCAAGCCTCCCAGCCCGCACAGTCCTCTCCACCACCCCCAGCACCCCTATCGCCATCTTCTAGCTCGGCCCCTGCACCACAGCAGCAACAGCAACAACCACCCGCACCCACGACCCCTTCAGCTTCTGCCTCCACGACCCTGGCATCATCGTCTATATCATCATCGTCGTCAGGACCAGAGGCCACGGCCACCACCCCCTCGGCACTGCCCACCACCACTACCCCGGGTCCCTCCGTGCTGGCCGCCCCCCAGATTTCTCCCCAGAACCCGGCCCAGGCCCAAATCCCCGCGCCCGCAACGCCCACGGCTGCGGCTCTAACCGGAGCGGGGGCGCCAGGGGCCGGGGCCGGGGCAGCAGTCGGGAACGGGACCGCCGCGGACGAGTCCGGGGCCATGGACGGCGTGGAGACGACGGCGGCGCCGGACCCGAAGCCGGTGCGCGGCGCGTTCGTCGTGTTCGAAGGCATGGACCGCGCGGGCAAGACGACGCAGGCGAAGCTGCTGCAGCAGAGGTGCGTCGAGAGCGGGCGGGAGGTTAAGTTCATGAGGTTCCCCGGTAGGTTTTGATCCATCTATCCTCCTCTCTATTATGATGCAGTTTCGTGTAGTTTGGAAGGAGAGCATTGATGCTCGGCTGTGATAGATACAAGAATAGGGGTATGTCGTAGCACAAAAAAGCTAATATCTCTCCCATTGTACAGATAGATCAACGCCAATCGGCCAGATGATCGACTCCTATCTTAAAGGCGACTCGGAGATTGAAGATCACGTCATTCATCTACTGTTCAGTGCAAACCGCTGGGAGGCAGTGTAAGTCTCTATTAACCACGCCTCCTTAATTACCTCCCCACTAACCACACCCACAGCAAGAAGATCAAGGCCGAGCTCGAGGCTGGCCACACCATCATTTGTGACCGCTTCTACCACAGCGGCATCGTCTACAGCGCCGCCAAGCAGCTGCCCTCACTTTCCCTGTCGTGGGCCAAGGCTCCAGAGGTCGGACTGCCCCGCCCGGACATGGTGCTCTTTCTCGACCTCGAGGAATCGGTCGCCCGAGAGCGCGGCGGCTGGGGCGGCGAGGTATACGAGAAGGGCGAGATGCAGCGGCGCGTGCGCGACCTCTTCTGGGGGCTCAGCATGGGGGACTTGGGCAGCGCTGTTAGCAAGAACAACAACAGCAGTGGCAGTGGAAGTAATAATAGTGGCGGGGCAGGGAACAACGGGAATATCAAGGGCTCGCGGTTCCTGAGCAATGGCTCTGGTGCTGCGGGCGGAGGCGAGTTCAGGCAGGAAGAGGAGGATATTCAGATCGTGGATGCGGATCTGGGCGTCGAGGAGCTCAGCGAGAAGGTCTGGGAGGTGGTACTGCCGAGGTTGAGGGCAGTGGAGAGGGGCGAGGTGGGCAGGACGGTGAGGATTGTGCGGTAGGTGATCACTGGAGGGCTTGCATGCATATATATCGGGTACTACTTCTCGCCTCATGGAGGTGATTACCATAATTCAGCGGGTATATATAGCTTACTCGCTCACCCACTCTACGATATCTTCAGATGGGGGGCTGTTTGTTAAGGGCGGCTTTTATGGAAGAGAAAAAAAACCTGTTTCATATCGAGTTAAGAAGGTCAGTAATAGGTAAATGATAGCACGGAATGACCTGGGATTGGTGCCCGAATTATCGAGTATTCTAAAAAATAACTCTTCTTCTTTCTGGGGTCTATAACTGAATTGGTTATCATCTAATTAGTTGGTGTTGGTACAAGTTGGTGTGTGGTTGGTTGATCTCGCATTCCTCGGGGAGGATGACCTTCCCCCTCCCTCCCTTCAATCTCGATTTCTCAAAACCATGGCTACATTCCCAGCGCTTGTGAAGACCCGAGTGTTCGTGCAATATATGCCATAATGAGCGATACACGTTGTTGCTTATTTGCAATCGAGGCAGATTCATCGGGCCACGCAGCTGTCCTTCAGTAACTGTCTGTCTGGTCTTGCCTTGATTCAGAGTCCGGTATCATATATCACGAGAGTGTAGACTTCGCACACTTAACATGCCATCGTAGACATTAATTAGTTAACTAATAGATTATTTGGGTATCTACCTACTTGATAATATGACTGCGTGATTTCCGACCCGTCCCAGCCAAACTCCTATTTTTTTCGTGACCGTCCCCTTTGGGAAACAAGATTCGCAACCAATATCCCGACACAGAGCGTACCCGACAAGTAAACAATCACCCCTAATTTTTTTATTTAATTACAGGCAAGATCCAGATCCCGAGCATACTCGGATAGAAACATACAAGAGGGCCCCAGATCGACCCTCTCTCGGGGGGGTGGTGGGATGGGGGCGAGGAAGAGATCTCTCGCGGCCCCTATTGCCTAAATACGAAAATATAGCGTCACTCCGAAATTCGGAAAGGCCTATGCTTCGTCCTCACGGCCGTGTAGTTGCACGTCGGACAATGCGTCATGGTGTCGTTGGTCTTGGGGTACGAGTCCTGGCCGTACGTGCTGTTCAGCGAGACGCTGCCGACGACGGCGCCCGACTCGAGCCGGATCCAGGTGTCGACCTCGAGGCGCTCGAGCCCCTCCCGCGTCACCAGAACCTGCCGCGACCCGCGCTCCCAGTTCCCGTACCCCCCGTACCCCGAGTGCTGCCCGAAGCACAGGTTCACGGCGTGCTCGGGCGCGAAGGTCATGTTGGGCAGCCGCCCGTCCCACCGGTGGCACCACGTGTCCCCGTGGTCGTGCCCCGAGAACAGCGCGATCACCCCCGGCAGCGCCGACAGCGCCTGCATGAACGGCACGTCCTGCCCGCCGTACGCGCAGCTGCCGTCGTCGCGGCCGTCGGCGCACCAGCCCTGCGCCTGCGGCGCCAGCGGCCGGTCGTCGTTGACGCCCGGCTCGGCGTGCGGGTCCACGCCCGCCTGCTGGAACGCGTACGACGCGAACGTCGGGATGTGCGCGAACGCCAGCGACGGGATCGCCTTGCTGTACGTCTCGGTCAGCTGCGTGTGCGCCTGCACGAACCAGTCCACCACGCCGTGGTCGACCCAGTTGGGCTGCCCCACGCGCTGCCCCGACGCCGCGTCCCGCTGCTGGTACAGGAACCCGCCCCGGCTGTCGAAGAACCAAAGCAGCAGCAGCGGCGTGCACCCCTCGTGCGTGCACGTGCCGTTGTACACCGGCAGGTAGTAGTTCGACACCCCCGCGTGCCGCCCGTACACCATCTTCGCCGTCCGGCTGTTGGCGTACCGCCGCTCCCGCGCCAGGATCGCCTCGCCCGAGATGTTGAAGTCGTAGT
Source organism: Biscogniauxia mediterranea (assembly GCA_018398605.1). Classification (NCBI taxonomy): domain Eukaryota; kingdom Fungi; phylum Ascomycota; class Sordariomycetes; order Xylariales; family Xylariaceae; genus Biscogniauxia; species Biscogniauxia mediterranea. The sequence goes on along the minus strand of JAGXTR010000014.1, from coordinate 1,869,593 downwards.
CGTGGTTGCCGTACGTCGAGGCCCAGGTCAGCTGCCGCTCCACCAGGGGCTGCACGATCTGGTCGACGTACGCGGTGTTGTTCTCCAGGAAGCCGTTCTCGCCCGTGATGAGGTCGCCGTTGAGCACGACCAGCCCGGGCGACTCGGCGTCGAGGACCTGGTTCATGACCCTGACGGAATTTATGTCCTGCTGCGGGCCCCATTGATCCCATGCGTCTGATGACGATAGATGCGTTAGTAAATCGGATCTAGGAGAGAAGAAGAAAAAAAAAACTCACTCTCGCCAAAATGCAGGTCCTCGAATATCGAGATCTGAAAAGTCCCGTCCTCGTTGAAGGTCAGAGGCGCGGACTGACTGGAATTGATCGCATATCTCTTAGCCAGGGTCATTACCCCGACGGGCAGGCTGACGAGCGCCAAGGCGACAAACACCAGCGAATACATCGTAAGGGGGGGAGGAGAGCGAGTGTTTGCATCGAGGAGGAGGAGCCTTACCCGAAATGAGACGGTGGAGAGCTACCATAGCCCCCGACGTAGGGCGCGTGGCCTATATGTACTTGATTCATGAGGCTGGCGTGGGATAAGACATGCTGTATCGTCGATGGAGCGATGGGGGGCCTCGTTTAGGAATGTCGTCGTGAAGTCACAGGGGAGAAGGAGGAGGAGGAGGAGGAGGGGGGAGGGGAGAACTTAGCTCGAGCTCGAAATTCGGCACCCCACCCCGAATGATAATCCCCATCATCGGGGAACTGGAGACCCCAGGGTGGTTGAGTTGATTGATTGAGAGTTGGAGCTCAATTGATCTGGTTCAATTCGACTTCTGAGAACTCCCGCTCCCCGCAATGTGTCTCAAAACACTCTTGCTATTGGCTAGAAGAGAGACGGGTTGAGGTCTTAAAGTCGCCATTGTCGGCTACATGCACGGTCAAATTTGATTGACTTCTCCTTTTTTGTGTGCCCAAGTATAGCACATTGTAAACTCGAGAGTAGTATATTTGCCTAATATCACTTCTATCGATACGCAAGCTAAGACCAGAAAGAGACATATCTGCTACCCAAAGTCATAAGATGGAACGTCGGTACTGTACTGTATGAGAGTAGGATGCTCGGATGATAAGACAACCTCGCTTAGACCACACGTGGGCATCGTCGTCATCTGTTTTGCTGCATCCCTTTCTTTTATTTTATAAGTTTCTTTTTGTCCTGGGGTCGAGGTTACATCAGTTTACTACTCCTGCCCACGTCGTTTACATCACCCATCTACATGTTTTCCCTACGCAAACCAAACAAGGCGCATGGTCTCAATCAAGTTTGGTAAAAATGCCCCCAAGACAAAAATTCAAAATCATTTTCTACAAGTTCAATCTGAGATCAAAAGGCTTAAGTTAACATTCTGGCACCTATGTACACTAGGGAACCATGGAAATATTCGGTACTTACACGGATTGGTTCACTATGAGGGTATGATTCAGGAACGCAGGAAGCCTTCGAACGAATACTCATGATGATGCTTCCCATCATTTAGTTAAACTAGCTGATTTTCCAGAACGCAAGCGGCTTCCTGGGTGCAAGAGGACTTAATGTTGCCTCATCGAGCTCTTCATGGACATCCTCGACAGACTTGTGGGAGTGCATGAGCGCAGTTAATTCAAAATCACCCTTTTCAAGTAGCAAAAAATTTGACTGTCAAGTTTCTCTATACATTTGGATAGCGTCATAGAGACAACGAACATGGTGAGCCCAGGCCTGGAAGTTCCAGAAGCGACGGCAAGATTTACAAGTGACATCGTCTGCCTTAATGTATACTAGAGGACTAGTCAAGCCGTCATGATGCCTTGGACGTGATTCAGACGCCCGAACGAAGCAGTGGCTATAGCCATCAAAAAGCACGGCATAGGCATACGAGTATATAACCTTCTTTATTCCCGATTTCCATACCATACTCTATCTAATATGATGTTTCTTTGTGTCTTTATACTCCGTTAACAATCCCCAATACTCTGGTAGTGTTTAGATGCTTTATCAGATTCAGTGTTTCAAAAGAAAGACTATTAAAGTCATATAAGTCGGATGTTTCGTCTCATGGGGTGGCAGACTGTTGTTGGAAGTAGCTTTTGTCAGGGCAACAACCATGATGTCGGACCTCTAAGATCCATCGATAGGCCTCGTCCGATCTAGTCTATGAACAAGCACGTAGTCAGATTTAAGCTGTGCAACGTCGTATTTCTCTTTCTCTCCCTACGGAAAGTAGTTACACGACCGACTGTTTCATCACACTCCTCCGCTCCAAACGTGTCGAATACTCGCTCATGCCTCGGTAGCTAGGAGCTCGTAAGTTGACTCACCCCGGGTGTTACGGTAGGATGGAAAATGGCGGGAAGAAACTCGAATGGATGTGTAACCCCCTTCGGAGAGGTTGCTGTTACCTAATGATATATGACCTGGCGACGTTGGATATCAATATTGGGGGGTATTTAAGCCACCTCAGAGCATATCTGCGGAAGGCGATGTCTCAGGCGAAGTAAACCCTCATCGTGTCTCACAGATATAGGACGATTTCATCTGACGTATATTATCGAGGAAAAGGCTACTAATCCCTATTTCACGGAATGTCTCGAGGTTGGACCAATGATCGACCATACTCTAGGCTGTCTTTGATAAGCCGGTAGCCATGTGTTCCCGTATTCCAGCTCGCACCAGCCTTGCATTCACGAGCTGGAAAGCCATGTCGTCAGCAATCCGGCTACTACCTAGCGCTACATACATCGGCTCAATCATGTAAACCCCGCTCCCCATTTCACTCGATATAGATGCATGCTTATGTTCCATTCATATCATTGACGAGTAGTACAATTGATGTTGACCGTTGGCAGCGTTCCAGTGAGCTTTACACAACACATAGAACAATGAATAGTACCAGAGCCTAGCGTGATATATCAGAGTATGCTTCTTTTGAGCATAGGGCTATTGTCATTGTCTGCAACATAAAACATAACATGCTGGGACGATATCAATAGCTTGGAAGCCAAGACCTGTGCCTCACCGGACTACGTACCTATTACTGTAGCTTTAGAGGCCGAAAACCCCGTGGATGTAGAGCACGATGGTGTTGCACCCTCCAGGTCAGCTATAAACGAATAGGCCGAAAGGGCGACGGCTGACAGAGATATCGTGGACCTATAGGCGCGAGAGAACAGTCTAAAAATAGGCATCTTTTTACGTTAAAATAGGTATGTTCTGCGATGTTGGGTCATACGTTAGTGCTCTGACCTGTCGACTTTAACCGAAGCCACAGCGGCGACGGAGAACACGACCTTTTGTGCATAAAGCAAAACGAGTATTTCGAGATGACTGGCTGCCCGCTATTACTACGCTATGGGACGAGGTTGCGTATCTGGCGGTCAATGCACGCTCTCGCCTTACGGCTGTAAGCGGAATATCGTCATTTGACCCCGTCTCTTGGAGCTGGATGGGCAATGTAGTGGGCTAGGTAGGTATATATATACGCACTACTTCCTCGTCGAGGTGGGTTGCAATATATCAGATCATCAAAAGAAGCATCAATAAGTCAATTCCCGAACCCCTTTTGAGAAACCAGCAGAATAAAACCCCAGCATGAGGACCTTCAGCCTGCTGCTCCTCGCTTTTGCGAATTCTCTTTCCTATGCCGCCGCCGCCGCATTAGCACCAGGAGACGACCTCGCCTCTCGAGACGTAGAACTAGGGCCGTGGGAGGTCACCTGGCTGCACACCTTCTCGCCCTCGGGCCGTCCGGGGTCGTCCACCCAATCGAGCATCATGGCGGAGATCAGCAACCCTCAAATAGACGCTGGCCCTGGCCCCACGGGAACCGTAGTGTTCCCTGCGAGCACGGCGAACTGCACGGCAGCATGGGAGGCAGTGGGCGGATCGCCCTACGGCACGACCTACGACTGCGTCACTGTGTCCGCGGAGAGCTCCGCGGCCTGGCAATTCGAAGCGATAGAGGCGGCCAGCGGCGCCAACCCCACGGAGAACGTGATCCTGCAGTTCACGCTGACGTACAACGTGACGGCCGCCGGGAACGTGTACTACAAGGTCCTCGAGGGGACGGGACATTTTCTCCTGCCGGACAATATGGAGGGAGCGTGTGGCGGGAGTGGCGTGTGCAATTGGTACCTGAAGGATGAGAACACGCCATATGAGATCCAACCGAGTCTGACGGCTTGCCAAGGGACTTGCTAAGACTATTGGGTGGAGTTTATACGCTGTCTGATACGAATATAGGAGAGTGAAAATAGTAGTGATACAAATAGGGGTAAGGAAAAGTACCTAGCTAGGGATTATTAGGGCATTACGATAAATGATCATATAAAGTAGAAACCGGTTCCTTCATGAATCCTGACAACCTTACCAGTTTTCCAAATCCAAGCTCCAAAGCACGCACTGATCAAATTTGACAACCAATAACGAAAACTAATGGACATTATATCCAGTCTGTAGTTCGGAAATCCCACTCCAAAACTTCATTCCCACTTCCTTGGCACGAACTTGATATGTAGGGGGGGCTTCTCCCACAAGAAGAAGAGCCTCTGCCTGTCCATCCAACCCTCGCTTTCGGGCAGAAGTTCCATGTCGAAATGCCAAAGAATGTTCGCCAGAACGATACGAATTTCGGCCCAAGCCAGACTAGATTATGTAGACCATAGTGTCAGATCTCCCCGAGAAACCAAAAAAGAAAAGAAAAAAAGAAATAGACAGTGGACTTACTTCTTGCCAACACAGTCCCGAGGCCCCATACTGAACGGTTTCAGCACCGCCCTGTCGTCGTTCGCGAACTCGGGCGGACAGCTCTTGAGCCACCGTTCCGGGACGAACTCCTCGGGCCTATGGAAGTTGGTCTCCGACCTCGCCGCCGCCCAGAGGTTCACCGCCAGGTTGGTGTACGGCGGTATCGCCTTCCCGGCCACGATGGCGCCGCGGCGGGTCGTCCGGCGGAACAGGCCGTCCGGCGCGGGGGGGTACAGCCGGAAGCTCTCCTGGACGACGGCGTGGAGGTACTCGCACTGCTGGAGCGCGAGCAGGCGCAGGTCGGCGGGGGCGCGGAACGCGGCGCGCAGCGCGCGCGTGGCCTCGGCCAGGACGCGCGGGTGCCGGCACAGCAGGTACAGCGCGCCGGCCAGCAGCGTGGCCGTGGTCTCGCTGCCGGCGACGATGAGGCTCACGGCCGCCTCGTGGATCTCGGCGTCGCTGATGTCGCGGCCCCGGTGCTGCAGCAGGTGCGACATCAGGTCCGGCCGCTCCGCGCCCATGCCCAGGCGCCGCTGCACGGCCTCGGCCGCGAAGCTGGAGAGCCCCGGCGCGCGCCCCGCAGCCGCCACCGCAGCGCCGGGCCCAGCAGCACCTGCGCGACCCACGGGAACGTGCGCCGCAGCTCCGACAACAGGGTGATGGTCTTGATGGACGCGAACGCGCTCCGCAGCCACGGGTGCACGGCGCCGTTCTGTAGCCCCCGAAGTTCTCCCCGAACGCGAGCTCGCCGATGATGTCCGTCGTCAGCAGGTTGAGCCAGTGGACGACGTCGACGCCTTTGTCGTCGTCGTCGTCGTCGTGGGGAGGGGAGGACGAGAGGGCGCGGAGGCGGACGACGAACGCGGTCGTGTATTGCTGTAGGTACTCTTCCTGCTGGGCGACGGCCTTGTCGGAGAACGCGGGGGCGGTTATGCGGCGGAGGCGGCGGTGGTCTTCGTCACCGGCAGCGGGCTTTTCATTGACAGTCAGTCAGACATGGGGCTCGTCAGAGGAAGGAGATTAGCTAGGTGCTCACCAAGGAAGCTGCGGTGCCTTTCTGGTTGCGTGACATGCCAGGGACCTTGGGTATGTTCCCTCTCATGTCTGATTGTTTCGGGCCGTATATATCTAGATTAGGTAGATTGCGAATTGTCAGTGGCCAACTACTAATAACTACCCAAGTGTCATAACAAACATCGAACGTACCAACCCACGCCTGGCTCGTGATGAACGAAAGCTGGCCCGGGGCCGTCCTGACCACAGGGCCGTACTTGTCGTGGAGTGGCTTCACGCCTCGCGTGGGATCGCCGCGAAGCTTGGATAGCGCGTAGGGCAACCGGCTGGCTGCCATCAACCGCGGACCGGGAAACCTACGCAGAGGGTGAAAGAAGACATTGTACACCACGCGGAGGACGGCGTACAGAAACACCTGTGAAAAGAGGTTACGTCTGTTACTTGGGCTGAAGGGGGACCAATGCAAAACTCGCTTACTGTTGTGATTGCCGCGAGAGGAAATGATACCCAAGGGTTTGGCAGCGCTGTTGTAAGTGACGAGGAGGCCAGCATCGTGTTGACTAGGTTAGGTACCTATTGTTTACTATATCTTTTTCTAGAGAAGAGTATTGTTGATGTCCAGTAGGGTGAAGATGCTAGAAGAGATTATTTTCAAAAATTCTCTGTCGATAGAGCTCTCTTGACTTATATATCCATCTGTATAATAGGTACGCACACCTCCTTATTGCTGCGCCTCTCGGTGGATCTCTACCGTTCGGAGGGTCACCTCCGATGCTGCGGTGTTGCGTGTCGCCGAATTTCGTACCGCCGGTCACCACCGAAATTCGGATTACGTCTACACGAAATCCGGAGTAAAAGTGGAACACGGAGAGTATATTAATCGAGATATCGACAATAGAAAATAGCGAAACACGTTAATACCAGCCGTTTATGTACACCTTGCATGTGGTGATCTAATAAGCCCTGTGCCCGAAGATGAAATATTTTGCCGTGTAAATAAAGCCTGACCGACGCGTTGGTAATGAATAACTAGGACCATGATGCAGTTGATGGTACATAATGCATGTGTTGAATAATGATTTTCGCCTCCGTAAACACCATGAGTCGCCCCGGTCTGAGGCGTTGAGCCCTCTACCTCCCAAGTAAGCCAATCCCGAATGCCGATGCATACCCAACGATATGGGCTGATGTTGAGATCCATACCACTAGAAAACCGTTGAACGCCTGAAATGCACCGAACCTGAAGCGACGCTATCACTGTCGCCCATACATGCATGCATGACCTTTCTATGATCATCTAGTCAGACCCACCAGGCTGAGAAACTCGTTCCTCGTCTTCTCCTTCTTTTCGAAGCAGCCAAGCACGCAGCTGGTTATCGTACTGGCTGTCGTTTTCTCGATGCCCCGCATAGCCATGCACAGGTGGCTAGACTCCATGACGACCGCCACGCCTTGGGGCTTGAGGACTTCCATGATCGCGTTGGCGACTTCTCTCGTCAGCCGCTCCTGAACTTGCAGCCGACGACTAAACATCTCGGCAATACGCGGAAGCTTGGAGATGCCAATAACATTGTTGGCTGGGATGTAGCCAATGTGCATCTGCCCTGGGTATTAGTCGCGTTCGGTTTTCACTGGGGGGCCTGTTGTACTATCGCCTTACCTTGCCGGTAAATGGCACCAGATGGTGTTCGCAGAGACTGAAGATTTCAATGTCCTTAACAATGACCATCTCGTTATGGTTCTCGTGGAATATGGCATTGTTGACGATATCCCTGACATTCTGCTGGTAACCCTTGGTGAAGAACAACATGGCCTTGGCGTATCGCGTAGGCGTATCGAGCACGCCTTCTCTGTCGGGGTCCTCGCCGACACATTCTAGAATGGTGCGGACTGCTGCGCGCATCTTCTCGAGTCGCCGGGCGGCTTGCTTGGGACTCTCTTCCAGGCGTTCGCGGGTGCCCCGGCCTAGAGAGGATTTTGTCAGCAAAGAGGGAGGAGGAAGAAATGACGTGTAAATATCGGGGGTGGGCTTCACGAACTTGGTCGGCTCAGGCCATCAAAGTCAATGACGGGACTAGGCGACCTGGTTTCTGTCTCTGCCTCCTCCGGCTTGGCGGCTCTCTTGCGCTTCTTGCCGGGCGCTTCATCTCTGGGGTCTCTCGCGGCTTTGCTCAAGCTGTTCCTCCGCTTGGACGAATTGGTGTGGCCGTTGATTTCGGAGGCACCGCCGTCTTTCGTCCGTCGTCTTCTCTTCTTCTTGCTGGCCTTTCTGTCGTCTCGGTCATCGTCGTGCGTCCGCTTCAATCCGCCGCCATTGACAGAGTCGTCGGCATCTGATGGGCTGGTAATCGAGCTGCTCGACTCTTCTAGGACGGTGTCTTCTTCGGCCCTCTTCGTCTGAGAAAAGTGCGCCATTTTGCAATTGATGTAGGTAGGTACTTAAGTCAGTCAGTGATACAGAAACATGTAAGACCAGAAAAGTCGGTTTCTGGACCGGGGTATTCAGCAATCGAAAAATACACAAGTTCCGAATCGGAAAGGCTCAGGATGACGGGATCAATGTGATGATAGAAATTGAGAAAGAGTGGTTCATGTAGGAATTGGACCAATAGGAGGGCTGGTAATGCCACGTTCGTCAGGGCAGATCCAATGGACATGAACCACAGCTTTTTATAACGGATGGAATGGATTTCAGAAGGTACTAACTTTAGGTAGGTTACTTAACTTAATTGATCTGTTATCCGTTATCGGGAAGTGAGGTGGGTGGGCGTGGGTGGAGGGAGGCAGGGGGGGGGCAAACTGATAGGATTTTCACAAGAAAAGGCCCCGGCGTTTCTTCCCCAGAGCCTGTTTGCTTGGCCAGCCATCCCACTGCTAGTGGAGCACCTGTTAGAGTTCCACTTATATTCATCGTGCATTGGGAAGGCGGTGTGGCTGGAAATGTTGGACAAACACACGGCAGAATTCATGACGTGGCTGAAGCTGCCATTCAATGATTTCGATTCCCAAGGTTCAAAAGTTCCTCCTTTGCCAAATCAACCCTGAGGTCTACATCTGCGTACGCACGTCGACCCTCCTCTTTCTACAACATCGTCATTCCTCCTTCATCTCCGTTTGCAGTCGCTTGTTGTCGCTCTGCCTCGCTTAAGATTTCTATATATCACATTTAAATACGCGACTCTCTCCCAACTCGTATATCGTACGCGACAGTCGGTTTCTTGATTGCATCGCGATCCATCACCATCAATTGCCAGGAAACAAGCCTGCCTATTCCCGACAACTTCATCGGATCTGCGCATACGCTTCCCTTTGCCAAACTAAGCGAACGAACAAGAATCACTTGTGCAGCAGACCGCCTCTCGCTCTCCGATCCCGCGATCGACGAGATGGCCTCTCCTCCGAATAGCTTCTCGCCCGCGGGCTCCCCTCCCTATCCCTCGCATTCGCAACTGCCGTCCAAGAAGCGCGGCTCTTCGACCGCTGATCTCCCAGTACAACCACCTTCGCTGAAGAGACGGAAGGCCTCCACCATGTCCATCGCGTCTGCTGGTTCGGCACATCCTCTCCGGCAGACATCTTTCCCCCCCGACGAGGCCCACGCCCGCGGCTTTTCGCCCTCATACCGTCGGTCACCTAGCATCGGCGCGTCAAGTTTCGTTAGCGGAAGTCAAGTGAGCAGCGTTCCCATGAAGAAAAAGCGAGGCAGGAAGTCGAAAGCGGAACGGGCGAATGAGGCGGCCGCGGAAGCGGCTTTGCGAGATGGCACCCCCAGTGTGGTAGGAGGCCGCGCTGCCACCGTGCTCAGCACAGCCAGTGGTAACTATGCTGGCAAGGACGGCGATGCCGACGGAGCTAAGGACGGGGAGGGCGAGGGCTCGTTCGAGATACCGGAGAACATGGCGAGTAGATCCGAGGCCCGGACAAAGGAGCAGATCGATGAAGAGAAGGAGCTTGTCGCGTTGCTGAAATCACGCATGGACGAACAGCAGTTTGACCGATATGAGGTTTGGCATCGTGCAACGCTCAAAAATGCGGATGTCAAGAGGGTATGGCATAGGCTTTTCCAACATCTCCTGTTTCCAATCTGCTGACTTGGCTGGCCTAGCATATCAACAGCGTCACTTCTCAATCCTGTCCCACCAACGTCCATCAGATGATGCAAGTCGTCTGCAAGATGTATCTGGGCGATATAGTGGAGGCAGCGCGAGATATACAGCAGGAATGGATTGACCTAGGCGAGAAGCAGACAGACTTGCCCGACGACCATCTCGAACCGACGAGCGAGCGATCAGAACACCTCCGGAGAGCCCCTCTAAGACCGGAACATCTGCGCGAAGCATACCGGCGCCGCAAGACGTCTGCCGAGAATGGTGGCGCCCTGGGAAGTTTGATGGTCTGGAACCAACAGACTCAGAACGGAGTAGAGAGATTTGCGCCGCGCGGGGGTGGACGTCGGATTTTCAGATGAACGGCGTAACAAGGCGAAGGGGACGAATGGCACGGTACGACTACTACTATGTATAGCGCGGCCCCAGACACCTTACCAGGGGCAGATATTATACCAGCCAGATGACCACATCATGAAGAGATACGGGTGACAACACAGTTGCTGTTGTGTGAGCGTCGATACAGTGATAGCGATGTATTCTTGTTCACCTATATCCATAAGGACGCAGCTTTGCAAATGCACTATATCTAAGTATGGGGTCTATGGCCGGCTGTCAAATGGTGGTCATGGCTCCTTTACTTGGCAATATAGTAGTAGCTGGAGTCACAAATAGGCTTCAACATCCTTGCTGGGGAGGCAGAAAGGCTTTCATATAGCCAGTCCACATTGGAACAGCCAATTGATGTTTGTATCGGTAGTTTTAGGAGGCCGCTAGCGACTTGCAATTAGCCTCTTCCCATGCCGTTTCACCTTCCAGACTTAATAGTGAATCTCGGTAATTCGAGAAGGGTCGTACAAGTTATACCCCCTTAACCCTCGGGCCTGTGTGCTAGTGCCGTCAACTATGCCGTGAGTCGAGTTTCTAGTCACGTGAATGATGCTCATCCTGAATCAGGATGTGTCGTAAATTAGCGTACACGAGCTTCGCCTCTTTCAGCAGCCCCACGCACCTTGTCGCCATGGATACCCGATCTCCAATGATGCGGGAGGTGTCTAAAGCTTCAGTACGGAAGGCCCTATTGGAATATGCTGTAGACTGTTAGCGAGGATCACGTATGCGTAGTGCGTGTTATCCTTTCATCGGGCGTCTGCTCAAAAGGGACTTGCGCCGGTGTCATGCGCCTCAAATTCGCAGGTTTGGTGTTGAAGGATAAAAGGGGAGCCACCACCAACGGTGTACTGTATTCACGTTAGATCAACAAACGTACAATAAATTCATCTGAACCTTATCTATCGTACTCTCCTCTGCCTCATCTCTATTTGAAGTAGACAGACAAGACTATTTGAATTCATCGGGGTTCGAGGCTACATACCGACGCTACATCTCACCACACCTACCTACCACAGAACAAACACCGAAAGTCATGAACCCCCTATCGTACCCAATGCCGGCGGGAGTGCACGCTGTGCCAGATGCGCTCCTCGACCTTAGGCCAGACTCAGAAATTGACTACGACATATTGCACCCTGAGCCAGTCTCTTCGTCGGAGAAAAACGTATGGTTCTTCTGGCATAGCGGGTACGAGAACATGTACCCCTACGCCAAGCGCAACATACGGGCCTGGCACCGGCGCTTCTCGAAGTCGGGATGGACCATCCGCGTCCTGGACCGGCACCCGGGGTCGGCCCTGAACGTGAGCTGCTTCCTCGACGTCGAGGACCGGACGCTGTTCCCGCGGGCCTTCGCCGAGGGCACGATAACGGGCACGTACGCCCCGCAGCACACGTCGGACCTAGTGCGGCTACCCCTGCTGCTGCGCTTCGGCGGCGTGTACGCAGACGTGGGAATGCTGCAGATCGGGGACCTCGACCGCCTATGGGAGCAGACAGTGGGAGCAGCAGCAGCAGCAGCAGCGAATCCATCGTCGTCGTCGTCATCGTCGTCCTCCTCCTCTACACCTTACGAAGTGCTCGCGTACAACATAGGCGGGGTCGGCGAGCGGAGCCTCGCAAACTACTTCCTCGCCTCGCGGCGGGACAACCCACTCTTCGCACGGTCCCACCGGCTGCTGCTGGCGCTGTGGGGGGAGGACGGTGGCAGGACCAGCACCGAGGGCATGAGCGCGAGCCCCCTGCTGCGAGGCCCGCCGCTGATGGGCTCGCGGCAGTTCAGCGACGAGACCCGCCGCGAGCTGACGGACTACATCGTCCAGGGCCAGGCCATCTCGCAGGTCATGGGCCTGGTGGACGACGAGGACGACGACGGCGGCTGGGACGGCCCGCGGTACTGCGCCGAGCGCGTCTACGCCATCGACTACCTCGTCGGGTCCCAGCTCGCCAACGAGCTCACCGCCTGGGACGGCCGCCGCGCCTTCGAGCTCATGTCGCTGCCGCTGCCGCTGCCGCGGGAGGGCGGGCCAGAGAGCGCGGACCAGACCCAGGCGCGGCAGATGGTCGAGGGCTGCCTGGCCAGGAGCTTCGGGTTTAAGCTCGCGACGGGGCTGATCCTCAAGGTGCTCGGGCCGACGCTGTCGTCGCTGTGGAGGGACAACGAGGGCTCAGACGACGTGCCCGGGACGTATGCCCATTGGCTGAGGCATGGGACGATGTATTGGTGTCAGGATCAACTGCCGGATCGGCTGGATTTTCAGGTGATAGAGCCGTATAAGAGGGGGCCGCTATTAAGGGAGAGATAGATAGATGGGTAGATAGATAGGTAGATCGGGATAAGCAATGTCTTGGTATTTTTTTTTTTTCATTTCCTCTGGTCGAGGCTTTCTTCTTCTCCTTCTCCTTTTTCTTCTTCTTTTTCTTCTTCTTCTATAATACACGATGTAGGTAATGAACTTTCACAAATATCGAGATATCCTTAGATAATATACCCAAAGTTATGAAGGGGCAATCATACCTACAGGCTAGGACCAAATTACAGGGTCAACTATACTCCATTGAAACCGCCTTAAAAGGGGCAAATCCTGCGTGTTCGACGATTCCGTGGTGCAATCGAATTTGGTTTAAAGGGGGCGGGCTATTTTGATGACTAGGTTAGCGTGGTTTAAGCTTAAAAGAGATCCTTATGCGGATCGATCGAGTTTATTGTAACGTCATTGATCCTAAATAAAAGAGAGCCCCTCTCCCTTTTTTTTTAGTGTTGATGTTTTTATACGTAGATTCTATTTCTACACTATTCTATTCGAACCCAGCATATTATTATCGTCGTAGCTCGCCACCACTAGCATTGCAACTTACTTACGTACCTCCCTAGTACCAGACCTAGCTAATCTTACATACCCTCAGCTGTCTTCTTATTAGCAACCGAAACCCACAAGTCATAAAACTTATCAATGTCTCATTTGTGTATATCCACTGCTGACGAATAAAAGAGTAAGAGAACAAGAAAGTCTTTCATAAGAAGGCAAACCCAGATTTGCTGGCACACACAGGGCCAATACACTAGCAATACATATATACTGATTAGCCAGGATACCGAGATTTCAAGTTTTACTGCTAGGAACCTATCATAGGTATTTTATGCCTTTTGTCTTTATTCAGACCCAGGGGACAAGAAAATGGTCCAGGATATGAACTACGAAATAGAGCGAGATGGATGCAGCAACTACATATCACGGTTATTCGACGATCCGACCTCTCGCCGCTTTATAAAATTCTGCGTACTGTCATCAGGCCCTTCTGCCCGCGACTCGTCTCTTCAAGCAAACGGTACCCCGCCGGCTCACCTAGGCTGCACGATCATCCTCGGAAGCATCGGAAAATAGCCATCGTAGAGCGAAAAGCTGGAGTGCCTCGTGGTCCGTCTGCCAGTCTCAGCACGGACCCTGAGACAAACCACGATATTCTTTGGCTCTACCCTTTTCCAAGCGCCTTCCAGGCCACTTCTGCTGCCTCCCGGAAATGGCGGACGGACACATGCAATTTACTATTTCGCAGGAGGTGGTGGTTTCCAGTCTCCTCCGTCATCCGAGCACTGGAAAATCTGCGCGCACCTTGCATCGTCGCTAGCGCCGTCGCGGGGCCGCCTCGCGTTAGTCTCGTATCCGCTGGCACCGGAGTCGCCGGCGCGGGACACATTGCCGCTGCTCAGGCGCTGGCTCGCGCGCGAACTCGAGGGTGCAGCAGCGGCGGCGGCGACAGCGGAGGAGGGTGATCCAATGATATCCCTAGCGGGCGATAGCGCGGGCGCCAGCATCGCGCTGTCGCTGGGCGTGTGGTGCGCCGGCCAGCTGGAGCGCGCCAAGGCAGCCGGGAACCAAGGACTGGTCAAGAGTTTCACCCGTCTCAGATCTGTCCTGGCCATCTCCCCCCGCCCACAGACATGCGAAACCAGAACCCGGCCACGCCCCTAGCAGATGCGGGCGATCCCGCAACTTACCAAGGCCCTCGCGGACGACGCGGCGAGGGCGTGGTCTATAGGGCTCGGGGACGCGTGACCCATACCTAAGTCTCAACCTTGCAGATTTAAAGGGAATGTAAGGGCGAGCGGGCTGAGAATCAACGGAGTGGTCGGCACTGCGGACGTGTTGGCCCCTGACTCGCTGGCCTTCCTCGACAAGTGTAGAGGCGCGGGAATCCAAGGCAGCTGGCTGGCTCGTATTGGGATGGGCAGATGCACTGCTTTCCGTTAGCGGCCTGCTACGGGCTGCAGGAAGGGAGGCAGGCGAGAGCGTGGGTGGTAAACACCTTGCGAGAGGTGACGTAGTGGGCGCCGGTAGTGGTTGGAGCGAATTGCTTCCCTCCTGGCCCCCCTCCCTCCCCGGCGTATTGGCAATGCTCCACGGAAGATTTCTGCTACACCCCGGGACACTTTTCTCCATTAGCCTGGGTGTTTACATTGCGGGCTACGGGCTTGATTTGGAAATCAAGTGACGTCCCTTCGTCAACCAAGTTTGCCAACAATTAACGAGCTGGGGAGGGGGGTGGTAAGCTTAGTATATATCAGGTCTAATATGCTACATGTTTCATTTTTATAGGTCCCCGGTCATTCATTTGGGAGGGGACCATGATCCCTCGCCCCCCTATATCGTCCGTGGCATTGCTGAAACAGGAAGAGACAATCGTTATCGATTCGACGCATCTTAAATTACTTTGTGGTATGCCGTATAGCATCCCTGTCAAAACAAATTTGCGTTGGCCGGAAGACGCCACCTTTGGGACCGGCCCGGTCAGCCCAGCTGAGACGTAGGTACGGGAAGAAGATAACGAGCGTATAAGACTCAATAACTGTCAGATGTGGGGTCTTACACCGAGCTCGGACCAATCATAAATACATTTTCATCTCAGATCCAACCTCCCGTTCGATTACCTCCAACAATTGAGTGTCTCCCCAGCCTCACTCCATCCCCCCCCTTCCCCTCCCCGAATACCAGATACCTTCCCGACCGTCGTCTTGCGAGCATGGCCGTAGCAGAGGATGAGCCGTCCACCCAGGATTCCACTCTGGAGCTCCTGTATCGACAGCTGAAGGAATTGAACCGCAAGCCCGTGAGCATTAGGGGCGCCTGTTCTCAGGCCCGGGTCCGTGCCTACGATGACAGCGGCGCGCACGCGGAACGGGTGGACGACCTCCATCTCAGAGAGGCCGCCATACGGGAGGCCATCAAACGATATTCTCGACCGAGGATCAGATCGCTGCACCTGTTGGACCTGCCGGACGAGATCCTCATGTTGATCTTCGAGCAGGTCAAGGGCTGGTGGATGAACGAGAGCTCTTTCGACCCGTATTCCACGAACCAGCGGGACATAATGAACGTCCGTCTCGTCTGCCGGCGCTTCTGCTACTCGAGTTCGCATCTGCTCATCCACTTCCTCGCCGTCTCGATGGACCCGCCATCCCTGTCGCGCCTCGCCGAGGTGGCCCGTCACCCGGCCATCCGGAAGGGGGTGCGAGGGGTGCGCGTCCTGCTAGACTTCTACGACCCCGCCCTGGCCGACGATTTCTGGCGTTTTGTCGGTGTGCGGAAGGACGACCTCAGGAAGAGCATAAACGACATGCAGGCGAGGCTGCGGCACGTCAGGACCAGCCATGCCGGGTGGAGCGCGTCGCGGCGGAACGAGTTCTTCGACCAGATGCGCGCGGAATTGCAGGCGAAGCGCGCACTGCTGAAATCATTCGACGGCTTCGGCGAGGACATGGCCGCCGCCGCGCAACCGACTGATGAGCAGAGCCTGCACTACCGCAAGATCTTCGAGAACGCCCACCGCGAGTACAGGCGGCGCCTGGAAGAGCAGCAGAGGATCCAGAAGTCGGGGACCTTCGTGCAGGACGTCGCCAGCGCGATAGCCATGCTGCCTGCAGTGAGGGTCCTGCAGCTGTGCGATCGCCGGCAGCGGCTGGCGCCCGGGGCGGATACCGAGAGCCTCTATAGCGTCATGATAGGGCCGATGGAGTGGGCGCAGGCGACGCGACACCGCCTGGGCACACCGCCCGTCGACCTGATGGTGAAGGTGATCAGCGCGCTGGGCAAGAAAAAGGTCTCGCTCACGACGATAGACATCGAGGTGTCGCCGCCCGACGACTACTCCGTGCTGTCGGTCAGCGACGACGATTACCGCAATCTGAGCGCAGCCGCGCGCAAGCTCAGACACTTCAGCTTCGGCCCGCCCCCGTTCTCGCGGACCAACCAGCAGCCGCGCAAGCCGGAGGAGGGCAGGCAGCTGGTGCGCTTCACCAACGCGCTGCTCAACACGGACACGCTGCGGACCGTCAACGTGGACTTCTCGTGCCTGCGCGTCAAGGACATGCCGTCGCCCTTCAACACGGGCGCCATCGACACGAGCCGCGCGTCGCAGAACCTCAACCTCATGTGCTTCAGCAACATGTCGATCCACCTCCAGGACCTCGAGCAGTACGGCCCGTCGGAGGAGCTCATCTGGCTCAACGGGCTGCACCTGCTGAGCGGCACCTGGGCCGAGGCCCTCGACATCCTGCGCGAGAAGTACAACAAGCTCAAGGGCGTCGGCTGCCACGAGATGATGCTGCTCGACCCCACCGGCGCCGAGTGCAACTCCCTGCCCGAGGACAAGTACATCGAGATCTTCAGCAAGGTGCTCCCGCAGGGCGGCAGCCGCGCCGAGAACTTCATCTGGGGCTTCATCGGCGCCAACCCGCTGCGGGACTGGGGCGGCGTCGGCATTAACGGCTGGTTGATCTAGATAGAGGGACGCGCGATATTCAAAAATTTTTCTCTTTTCTATATTTTCGCTAGGCATCGACTAAACGGGCATGAGACTTGGTTTGTTCCTTTTTTGCTTTTCTTTTGGGTTTCGTTTCTCTTCCTTTTTTTTTAATTGATAAAGAATGGATTTAATCATTGTGTACCTACCTAACTTACAGCACGGGGAGGAGAAATAGTGTACTCCCCGGAATGATGCGTGTTCTGTTTTTTTTTTCTTCTGATTATTATTATTGTTATTTTCGGGGAGGATGGGGAGGAGAGGAGGGCCTTATAGTTAATTATCTTGCCGCGTTCAACGTGTTTTTAAATCTTTCATGGCGGACGTAATGAGGGTTTTTGTCAGTTCCTGATTGCATCATAACTTTATTCATTGTATTGTTCTCCTTTTTTTCTTCTTTTTTTCCCCAACTTGGTCATTTTCATGTACGCCTTTGTATTTCGAAGCTTAAAAGATAATCAAAATCATAAATAGGTCTTCACGATGGCACTTCTACCCAGTATATACCCCTTGCTTCGATGTTCCGGGGATAATAAGATTGGACTGCCACCTGAATTTTGCTACTTCGAGCTGACAAGTGGCATCATGTGCGTTCCTCTCTGCATGGTCAGCTGGGCGAGAACTAGTTTGATGGTAAGTATGATTAAATTGGCTATAATGTTGAAATTCTGGGTTGAAAGCCTGAGCAACAGGTCACCTATTTACATCCTGGAACATCAACTGATTGTACAAATCATGACTCATTGAGTGAGCCTTGGGGGGTTCGACAACCTGCTTGCGTTGACTTGGAAGCAGTGACTGTCACTTCATTGAATGCCACGGGGTATTCCTTTCTTATTCCTCGGGTATGCTTATCCGTCTATGAATATTTTCCCTTCCGCCGGATATGCTCCACCCAAGACCAACCCTATTGACGCCCTTCATGTGGTGAACATGTCCTGTAATCTACACCTAGTTATACAAATGAGATCTGGCAAAGAGACTACAGGTCGCAACTATCCCGAACACCTGGTTTTATGCATCAATACCTCGATACTGTGTATTCGGTCGTGACTTGAATCCCGGGCTCTTCCATACTGCTATCACTACGCCCCGCCGTGGATTTGGACGGGTGATATATATCCTCTTGGCTTTCGCTGGAAGGAGTGTGGTCGCGTTCTGGTCTCGCCCGGTTTATGACGGACATCTTGTAGCTCGGCACGGTCTTCTGGCCTCCCGATGTTATGGTTGCGATGTGGCCCTCGGGATCCTCCATATTGCCATGATCCGAAAGCTTGGAGTGCCCGCTCCGAGGCCCGAAGCCGTTGCTATTCCAGCTCTGACTGCCGTGGGCGCTGCTGAGCTTCTTCTTGGCCGAGCTGAAAAGCGGCTTCAGCGCTGGCGCGCAGACCACGATCGACGCGACGAGGATCTCGCGGGAGGCCCACCCGAGTGCGACAGATAGGGTTTGGATGTCTCGCAGAGAATAGTACGCCCGTAGGACGGCGCATATCATGATGAATACTCCGGAGGAAAACAGGACCCCGAGGGAAACCTTCCGCCTGACACTGAGCGATGACTGAAGAAGCATAGGTAGTGGAATCGCCATTATCCCGATATCGGTCCTGGATGAGACATTGGTCAGACTCTTAACGTTGTCTGAATGGGAGGTAAAGACTCACAGGACGTCTAGAGTCGTGATGATGATGTAGTTCCCTCGACGGAGCGTGCAGTCGTCTTATTATCTAGTTAGTCGACGGATACAATGAATCAGAGGGGGTTACTGGCTTACCACCAGGGAATGGCTTAACCTGCCAAGCTCTGTAGGTAGGGAAACAAGAGAATATATGCCAGAATAGGGATGCTAGAAACGTCGCTGCCGAAACACCCATCATGATTTTAGCCAGCTTCTGCTGCCAAAGGCCCATCCTGCAAATTTCCATGGTCAGCCAAAACCAAATTGACTCAGATCTGGTGGGTTACGAACGTTAACCGGTTGTAGAGGAACAGGAGAACCATTTTGAGTGTCCAGATCAAAAGGATATAGAACACCCAGGCGACGTATGCATGTTTGGATCCCTTGATAATTCGTGGCACCTCGGAATCAGGAATTGCCTCCGCTGTCTCGCTATTGAGGCCGATGTTGTTGCCAAAGTAGCCTAGTAGACACAATTAGCCAAACGAACGCGTAAAGCAACTTGGATTATCTCATAACCGTACCGCAGGTAAAGAGGAAGGTTGCTTCTAGAATCCAAAATATCTGATTAACTACAGTTAGCATACTGAAACATCCGATTCACTATAGGAGGGCGAGACTACTCACAATTGCAATACCAGCAAACATGTCATCGAGGCCGAAACTCTGACTACCACCGACTCTCCATCGCGTGAAGAATCTTAGACCGAAGACGACGACGCCAATCCCCAGCTCAGTAAAGAGCTCGGTAGGAAGATCGTAAGCCATAGCAATGCAAACTCATTCAGTGTGGCAGCAGTACGATGATCATAACATCGAGGGCGTCGAAGACATTGGCTATTCTTTAAGTAAGTCGGAAATTATGGCTAGAACACAACTTTGCGTAGCGTGGGTTTCTTTTTTCTTTTCTTTTCTCTGTTTCTTTTTCTTCTTTACCAAGCTGTCGGTTGTGCAATGTACGTCAACTGAGAAGAACCACTTTATCAATCTAGAATTGACCAGGCATGGTATAGATCATAACATATTTGTGTGTTGATGCCCGTCATCTCTACTATACATTACCACCCCTTAGCCGCGAAAGGCAAACCTACCTCCCGTGGATCTTGGCAGGCACATAGACTTGTAAATATGAGCCGTCACAATAGAAAAAGGCCCGGGCTAGGACCCGAATGGCCCAGCACCACGATCGAACTCGGGTTTCACCCGCCGTCTGGGACGCCTGTGGCGTTATGGGAGTTGCATTGGAAGCCGGAGTACATTTCTGACCGAAGGAATTGAAACCTTGTCCTGGCAGGGGGGAGGGGGGAAAGGGGGGCAGATGTTCTAAGTCATGATTTTTCTATGGGACTGTGCTTTCGACATACATAAGCCAAGCAAGGCATAAGCACCGGTTTGCTGAAGCGAGATGATATGCTAAGGCTATGCTAAGGCCGCTCAGGTATGGTCAAAGCAAACACAAGCTTCTCATTGGGTCAAAAGGTCAGAAAAAAAGAGTGATGGCTTGCATTTCAACATCGCGATTTTGATACTGATCACATCGCGCTGAGATATGATGATAGTGATGATGATCATATTCTCCTCGCTCAAACACTGAATAAACGAAGAGAAATCTTCTCCTCTGCCATATATACTACCCAAGTGTGTGGATTGTGAAACATTTAAGTCACCTATACACCCTGTCGTGATGCTTTTCTTTTTATGTATGATACGGTTATATCTCCTGAAGATCATCACATTGTGTTCTATAGCAACTAAGCGTCACGTTCACACGCGATGTCCATGTGCATGCCCAGCAAGCCCAGCACGTTGCAGAGGCTGTCTACGTGATTTTTATGTATTTGCCATGAGAATGCCCCGAACAAACTGTACCATGGTGGATCAACGATATCGACAATCTGGTGGTTATCACCAGCTGTCTTCTCTCTGTTTCTCTTATAAACTCTCGGATTATATCGCTCACATATTTCACACTATAAGCGCAGGTCCAGTGTTTATCAACACAAACATTCCTCCGCCGCTAGACCTCCGGCAGACCCAAATAGGTCTGCTTCGGTTTGTCTGGCGTCTATACTACAGGTTATGCTCCGGAATCTTGTATCTCTGAGTAATATAAGCAAAGTACCTTATTTAATAGTCCCATCGTGTTACAATGTGACTTCAAAACCAACTACTGCCACATTCATACTTCATAATAACCATGCCGGGGTAGAAAAACTGTGATACGCAGCTCCTCACTACTACCATCTTGCCTTGGAAAGAAAGGGTCGACTGTGCTTTTGTGGCCTATGCGTTATATATCTGTATTTTTCTTTGGTGCTGTGCAATGACAAGCGAATTGCCATGATGGCAAACATGTTCCACGACCTTCCAGTCCTGAGCGCTGCATGCATTGCTTAGGTAGGGAACATAAACATATCTCCGATCTCTCGGGAGGAGAGAACCTTGACCACGCTAGGATCAAATAGCTTGCAGCGGGACGATGGAGCTTGCAGCCGGCCCTAGTCTGGAGAAGATCTGACCGGCAGCGAATCCCATAGGGGGGTCCGTGAGCCGGGTACGAAACCCCCCGGAGTTGCGTTGCGATGGTGTACACTATAATCCAGCTACCTTATTTTTTCTTTTCTTTTCTTCTGTCACATATTGTAGTTAGTCAGTTAGTCCAACCCATTCAGCTTGCCTCATTCTATCCCTTAACAGCCGGGGTTGTTAGTTTGGACTGGGAATCATAAGCCCTACGCCGGCAGACGATGCTTTAATCGGTACATTGATGTAACTATGGGTTAGTTGCCTAGGTTAATCCTCATGTGATATCTCTTGGATCATGTCTTTCTTATCTCGAGAGAGAGGCGTGTGCTCTCTTTTTTTAGTTAGGGACTTTCTCGAATAGGGAGTTGTTGAGCGTTGTTTTATTCAAGACCCTGGCAAGCTAGGGCAGGGATTTTATAAACTTCACCATCCATCCCTTGTTCTGACTCCATTTCTGCAAATTCCACTTCTCCAGGCTTTTTTTTGGCCAGTTTCCACATTGATCTACACTAGAAGCTAGATCTTGGCGATTGCGTTTTTTTTAACGTCAATTAATACAACAATCATCACCGTCGATGCTAAGCATGCTGGCATGCCCTATGCCATGACACAGCAAGTATCGTGCTGACGCTGGTTTTATTAAACTGAGCGGTACCTAGCTAGTACGCATATTGTACTCCTTACCGACTGCAAGCTCGTTAAGTCCTCTCGCTTATGTCCTCTCGAGTGCTGTGACCGGTTTCCTGGATCCTGTCACATTCTTCATGCCTCGGTTCTACACCTAGTTTCACTTTCAGTTCACCGAATGAATGCCTTGTCGCTTACCTAAATGCCCTTGTTCTGTCTTTCCAGTGGGCTGGTATTACTGCAGTAACCCCGGGTACTCATCCGCCAATCCGAGAATTAGCGAGTGCTGGGATTTGCCTGGTCGATAGGGCACTTACGAGGGCACTTACGTAGGAATATCTTACTGGGAATGTCTGCCATCCGTCTGGGGTTACAGGTCGTGAAATTTGTTCCGGAGCCTCAAGGTGTGTTCCCCGATACTCTATGCCCCGGAAGGGTTGGTGGCGGGACCAATCCCTGTGGGCTGAAGCTCCAACGGGAATAGAATCCATACTATTGGTAGCACAAAAGATGATAGTCCTCCAATAGCTTCTGTGCTGGAGCATTAAATCCCCTCAAGGTAGAGATCAAAAGGGCTGTTGCTAGACTGATGGAGTCACAGTTCTTTAAGAATGTTGCGATTTCCTGAATACTACATGCTAGCACCCAATCCAATCAACCACCAGGGCGAACTGCTCGTTTGCACAGACAAGGCACAGCAATATATGACATTGCAAGGGACGCGGAATACTTGCAGGTCCTGCCAAGGTGCCCTTGACGTGCCGACACCTCCGCCTCCCGTTTTGATAGCCCGCATAAGGATCTTCGGATTGGGTCCTTGCTATTGGTAAGCCATATGCAGTTGGGGATGTACGAAAGAGCCGTTGGAATAATGTATAATGTTAGCGTCTTGGTGTAGAACTGACATATTCGCCGCTTCTTACGATGGCTCTAGATAGTACGTATATCATATTTCTACACGCTGTTGTTTCGGATATGAGAGCTCAAGCAAGGTTGGATGGTATACGCAGTTAATTCTCGCACAGTTTCAACTGTACCCCTCGAAAGCTGAACGCAAACGGATTTCATATAAGCAGGCTCTGAGGGGAAGGGGCAGAAATCTAATATATAGCCCTTACCACAACATGCAGTATTAATATAACTACATACAACGCAGACGAGGGTATTGCATGAATAAGATGACAACCCCGCATCGCTTGTTGACCGAGAACGTAGGAGTTATGGGTACAGATTACGAAGGACTTTTATCATAAAATACTCGGTGCTTCTCTCTACCTGATAGACACTAGCCCAACATTGTAATATTTTGTAAAACCTGGTAACAGATCGTGATTTCACGTCTCGATTTCGTCCCTTGCTTCGTCAGCCCAGTACCACGACCAGAAGGCCGTCTTCGTTCGGCTTGTAAGTAGCCGTGCTACCCTAGGACCAAAATTACCCTCTCAGAACTTCGGTAGTTGTAGAAAACTCGAATAATCTGTTTGTTTTTTTCTCCCATGTTCGGATGATAACCTATCTAATCTAACCTAGATTCTTCGACCTCGAATTATTCCAGCATGGCTCCAGCGCCGCTTGATGAACCGACCACCCCCTGGTACTCCCCAGCTGCGAGACTGGCCGAGGATAATTACACCGGATCACCGCGAAACGTCGCCTCGATCGACGCGTTGGCATTTGATCCGAAGCACCGACCCAAGAGCTACAACATCAAAGGCACAAGCCCAGATTCGAGGATTCTATTCACCGATGTCAGAATATTGGATTCTTCGGGGCGAACCCCCTATATGGGAGACGTGTTGATTGAAGGTATTTTGGATTAGCATTTGTTGTGGTAGCCACATATTTTGCTCCGCAGCCTAGATCGCTAACGTAGAGTGTGTTTAGGCCAGCGGTATGCTGCTGTGGGAGTAGTACCAAACAAGGAGAACCTACTCAAAGACCCGAAAGTGAGAGTCATCAATGGCCGCGGAAGGACTCTGATGTCTGGGCTTGGCGACGCCCATACACACTTCACCTGGAATGGCGGAGACCTGAATGCCCTGGGGACGTTGGGAGTCGAGGAACACACATTATTGACAGCCAGGAGTGCCAAAACCTACTTGGACAGTGGCTACACTATGTCAGATATACACGCTCGTCACCCTCCCATTTGATTCTGACTTTTCATCCAGGTGTTTCGGCGCGGCTTCTGCCAAAGATCGACTCGACGTAGTGATTCGAGATGCCATCAACGAGGGAGATATCCCCGGACCGAGATATCTAGCGAACGCGAAGGAGATAGCACGACGCGACGGCGACCTGGTCCCGGGCATCACGGCATACGCCGACGGACCGGAGGAGATGCGAAAGGTCATCAAGCATCATGTAGATCTCGGCGTGGACCAGATCAAGTTAAGCATGTCCGGCGAAGAGGTGCGTAATTACCAACTGTTTCTCCTTTGCCGTTGAATATGAACCTTTTTTTTCGACGCAATAAGCTAACTTGAGACATTGGTACTAGATTACCGAGACACGTGCCGCCCAGGACTGCTACTTTTCGGACGAGGAAACCGCCGCATGTGTCGACGAAGCTCATAAGCATGGAGTTCGGCTCTGTGCACATGCAAGGGCCCGGGACTCGGTGAAGATGTGTGTGAAGCATGGCGTCGAGGTCATTTTCCATGCCTCATATATCGACGACGAAGGTAAGACGTGGAATGACACTGTCCCGGCCCTTGTTTCACTTTGATTCTAACCCAGTGTTTCAGGCATGGACATGTTGGAAGAGAAAAAGACGTCACATGTGGTCGCCCCTGGCATTAACTGGATCATTGCCACCCTCCAAGATGCCGCCGAGTTCGGCTACAGCCACGAGGACGCCGAGCGCGTCGGATACAAGAAAGAATTAAATGCCGCCGTCTTGGGCCTTCGAGAGATGCATCGCCGCGGCATTGTCGTGCTGCCGGGAGGCGATTACGGGTTCGCATGGACACCGCACGGGACCTATGCTAGAGACCTCGCACACTTCAAGAACCTCCTTGGCTTCACCGCACACGAGAGCATCATTGCCGCCACACGGGGGGTGGCTGCATTAATGATGCAAGCGCATGAACTTGGCCAGGTGAAAGAGGGGTACTATGCTGATTGCATTCTCGTTGATGGCGACCCACTCGACGAAATAGAGTGCCTCCAAGACCATAATCGGTTGGATGTCATCATCATCAATGGAAGAGTCCATAAAGCAAAGCCTCAAGAGGAGAAGGAAAGTGGGGGATTGATCAAGGGCGTTTGGGAAATTCTCTCTGGTTTGGGTATCGTAGGCAGTTAGGTTCTCGTCTAGTTAGGTTAGTCTTCTGTCACGGTCGCTCGGCATATGGTAGTTTTCAAAAGGATTACAAGTAGAGGTTCAGAGGTCCGTCCCTAACCCTTCTAGCTGTAAAGGGGGACTCCTCACTCACTAATAGTATGCAGTCTCTTCATTGACTATCAATGCCATCCTTAGGGCTGCTACCTATTGGACAGTAGACGGCCGATTCCACGTGTACATCGACGGTACTGGGAGAATGAGTAGGTGTGGTATTTGTCTCTCTGTTGGTGGACCTGGAGCATAAATGGCGAGATCATAACAGCATTAGTTCTCATTGCCAATTCCACCTATCACAATGTCATTGTATAAGCCCGCGCATTATGAAACTGAGAAAAGATGCTGATTGAGTGAAGTAGTCTACAAACAGGTAAACATCTCGTACATCTATCTTTTAAGTTGCAACAGCTAGCCCATGGAAAGATGTGCCTAAATCATCCTGTGTCGAATTTAGACCTCGTATGTTCTGGATATTGCTATAGGAAGAAGTCTATTCAAAATCAATGTAGTCTATCTCAGAGTCGGTCTGTTCAAAAAGGAGGTGGATGCTCTTGACCCGTGTTAACTTCTGGTAATCGTGGGACTGCGGGATAATGGATCTTGTTGTTGATTGTAATTTCTAGTAAGCCGGGGGGTTTACATCATTTTTTCACTCATTTCATCACATATTACACGCTTGAAAGGAGCTGGTGTGTCTTGTACCTATCCGTTGATGAAGTGGTTAACATACTTGAAAATGAAGAGGTCGAGATTGAGATGCTCAATACTAACTTGCTTATGATACCAATGAGTGGTTGAAAACAAGGCGAAAATACCAAGATGGCCTTTCAATCCTCATTTGTTTTAATGCGTTGATTACTTAGGTACGCATCCTGCCTATCTATCCTGTCTCTTATGTCCATTATTATAAAAACAGCTATGGTAGAGTTACGAGCTACCTAACAATAAATCATTTAGGTACCTACCCACGATTTTCTTGTGCGGGAGACTAGAACTAGAACTATATACGATACTGCGTCGTATACCTGGAAACAGTCTCTTGGGTTCTATAAAGGGGGCATAATACACCGTGCTCGACGTATCACTTCTAAAAGTAGCAAGTTTTATTCAGCTACTGTGTAATTGTTATGGTCCGTCCTTCAGAGCATCACTTTCCCGTTTGGTCATGTTCGACCCTTGTTATCAGACATGGACAGACTCGAGGAGGTACCTAATAGTGTACATCGTACCCTCAACCATTGACCCTAAATTCAGCCGCTTTTCTCTGCCATATTTCATGGCCACCCTAGTAATTGGGGCCTTCTGATATGATGGAGTATTCCATTATCCCACCCCGCCCCAGCCTGCTTCGAGGGATGTGGTAGCTATACTACCTCGTATAGTACACCATTTGAGGAACTTGAGCATATAATGTTTGCGTTTTATTCGTCAGTTTGGTAGCTGAAAAAGCCTGGATCGTCAAGTTCCTCAGCCGCACACGCATGTGCAGGGGGGTTAATGCATGAAATATTGAAAGCTGCGCAAGTCAATCACATCTGGAGAATTGACGAGAGAGTAGTACGTAGCATTGTACTGTTGTGTTCATTTTATCGAAGACGAGTAACTCAGCTGTGTCGAAAAGATTCCTGATCGATTTCAGACGTTATAATTTCAATGATTCTTCCATAGACTACGGGTTTGCATCAATCAAGCAGCACAAGATCCTATTAGCCCAAGCATATACATCCTACCGAGCTCCATTGAAGTCAAAGATATAATATGTATTATGTGAAAGTATCGAGTCTATTAACAGCAATTCTTCTGCTGTCCACCGCCGGGGTGCTAGCAGCGGACGACGAGAATGACTTCTTTCTGAATGTCTTCTCAGATGTCGGTCCGTACGTTGAGTCGTCTATTATTCTCGATTCTGCACCTAATCTTAGTATCGGGCTTCTAACTTGACATTTGTGATGGTAGAATCCTTGCGCTATTTGGGGACCAATTTGCGCAGCAATTCCTTAGCGAGAGCTTCACTATATTCGACCATATCATATTCTCCTGTGTGCCACTGGGCATTGTTACGGCAATAGTAGGCGCAATTCGTGTCCAAGGGCCTAAAATTGCCAAGGCATTCATCGGACGCGCTCGCGAGAATCGAGCGGCTGCGGAGGTCGAATTCATGTCGTCTACATCTGCCGAGGTGTGCGAGCTGTTTATAGCAAATGGGATCGTTCGGACTATTGGACGACCAACTATCGCTCAATTTGTTCTATTTCCTGAAGAATACAATGTCCCGAAGGATGATTCGTGCGGAATATACACGCTCGAAACGTCAATGCGACCTAAAGGTACGTATTCTACATGCATCGCGTCTCAAATAGTTCCGATGGAATTGCTTAATAGGTGCGTGAGCAGAATATCGTAGTAAATTCGCCATAAAACTGCCGAATTTGCCGAGGGCCTCGAGGCTGCGGGAGGCATTAATTAAGACGACGGCCCATGACACCGAAACGGGGTTGATCCCAGAGACGGATCAGAGACAGGATGACAAGCACCAACAACAGACCGAAGAGGAAGAAAACCGGGAGAAAGAGCTCAAGGAGTCCTTGAAGTCGTTGCCTCCCAATCTTCAGCTCAATGTCCCATCTGGGAAGACATCCCGTCAGAAACTCGCTATCGAACTTCTCCTCGCTACATTTTCAGCCGTTACTTTGCAATTGTCATTGCTTATTATTGCCGTGGTCACTGTATATCACCGAAAAACTCGGGAATCGATTTCTTATACTCCAGAGGCCTGGGGCTTGTCTTGTTATGTTGTTGGATCCATCCTCCTTTTCATAGCAATGTTTATCTGTTCGTATTCCATTGAAAGGAGCACCGTTGAATATCTTTGGGGGCCAAAACGGCATATTGACAACGAAAACCATTCTCTTCGACTGTTCTGGGTCCAACGCTCACAGAGGGTTAGTGATCAGATTTTCGACTCATATGTGGTCCTCGGGGGTTCAAAAGACTATGTTTTGACGTCAAGTCGACGGACAGATGTTCGTACGGAAGACTCTACGGATGGGGAAAAAGCAAAGTCATTGTGGTTCAAGTTTTTAACGTCGGTCGGTGCCTTAGCCGGGGGGATAGGATTCATCATACAGTTTATTGGTCTGAGAGGGCTTCCATGGCCATGTGCTGTGTCCCAACTAGGTGCCATTGTGACAATGGCCATGATGAGAGCCCTGATTAGACGCCGACTTGGAAGGGCCCCTCTGATCTGTCCAGCCTTGCCTGGACACGAACTTGATATTCTAGCCAACAATCTCGTTAGCGACGAAAGATTCCGGGAGTTTAAAGCTAGAGAGGTCGAGATGGATAAATTACTAAAACATGAAGGAAAAAACCTTGACCAGGTTTGCTCGTGGAAGGTCAGGACGGTAGAGGCCAAGACAGCACGAGAGACTGAGCAGGTAGTCACACAACAGGAACTAGATGGTCAGAACGCAGCAACTAACAACATTAATCAGCAGACAAGTGATAGTTCTACGACTGGCAAAAACAATGCCACCATGGTTGGAACTACTTCGGGGGCACCCAAGCCCCAAACTAGTCAACAAATAGTTACCAATGCGGCCCCAGTTGACAGCGAGAAATTAGTTAGCGTTCGCAGACGACTTGGCGTCCTATCCCGGTGGTCAAACAGCGCATCCAAACCTGCCTCGGCTTTGGCAAAAACCATTGAAAAGTTCATGAACGATTTTGTACCGAAATCAGGCGGCGTTGTTAAGTGGACTATCCCGACAACTATGAATACAACCACAGATGATGTAACAATATTAATAACGAAAGATCAACAAGGATGGACTGTGGATTTCGACAAGATCGAGTCAGTTTTATCTCTCTGGATCGCAACCATTCTATCACACGGGAGGAAAGAGCTCAAAGAAGATAAACATCTCAATGCAGATTCTCAAGCAAGCTCTGGTTTGAGGATCAATTACACTCGGATACTGGGACGTAACAACGAAGTGTTGGTACGCGACTTGGAATGGTGGACGTCGTGGAGGAAAGATGAGCGGGGAGAATTGGGCGCAACAACGTCACCAAGAAGACGAGATGATGCCTCCATGCCTACAGATATCGGGCTTTTCATCGGGTTTCCTGACTCCCCAAATGGTTTGAGCCCGTTTCTTTCAAAAAAAGCAGATATATCAACACAAAGTATTTGACTAACTCTATTCTAGTGAGTCCTGAAGCGAAAGAGTTGAGTACGCTACTCGTTGACAGCTCAAGCGGAGAACTGGCTGTTATCTGCGCACAGCACCTCTTTATAAGCTTTCTATGGGCTGTCACAGAACAGAAGGTCGGCGGTCAGGCTTCCCCCTCCAGACAAACCGCCACTGAGGTCAACCCGAGTAACGCTGCAGCTAAGGAGAATATCGAAAGGTTTCTCCTTCCAGCCAACTTTCTACACCAAGGGGATGTGGACATCCACAATTACGTCAAAGTCCAATCACAAGGGCCAACTAACATGGAACCAAAGAAGATTTGGCGAAATCAGAGGCTCAGCCATACTAAACTTGTCAATCTTGCAAATTATGGCGAAAAGGAAGGACTTGGGACTTCAGGCGAGATTCTGCTCTGCATGATTCCCGTGTTCAGCTTCAAGGACCGCCTACCGAACGAGATAGTCCTGGATCCACCTCTGCCAAGAGATGCTGTGCGGAAGCGAAGACAAGACTGGATAAAATTGATTTCCGAGTTTACTGGATTTCTCAATCGGTTCGAGACCATTATCTCCAAATCTCCTACGAGCTATCTGGCACTGACAGCGGTTGTGAACACGATGGAGTTCATTTACCTCATGGCTCTTGATCTCTCTAGGACTTCAAAGAAGCTAATAGGTCCTAAGAATGACCAGGCGAGCACAGAAAGGAAGGAAAAAGAACGTGGGGACCAGTTTGAACAGCTTTACGAGCAGAAAGCAAAGCCACCAAATACGAAGTTGGTTGCCCTGGTCAAGATGGTTTCAGTTTCTAAATTCCGGGAAATATTCGAGAAGCTTCTGCCAATATACGACCTACAAGGACGAAAAGAGGATTTCAGAAATATTTTCAGCCATTGTTCTGCGATTGACTACAATGATAAAATGTGGAACAACAAGGAAACTGACCAGAAGTTCCGGGAACAGATTGGGTTCACAAGTTTACATAGTAGAATCTGCAATCAAGGAGAAAATGGAGTAAATCTGACCGGTAAGTTACTAAAAACGACTTACGAATCTCATTATCTCACCAATACAACAGATCATGCTCAAGATTTCACGAATCAAGACATTTTTGGTTGGACGCCTCTCCACTATGCTTGCATTCACTCGCACGTCCAAATTGAGGGCAACGATGATGACTGGACCATGTTTTTCAGAAACAATGGTCCAAAAGAGCGATGGCTAAATAAATTTCAGCAAAACCCAATTCACCTGGCAGCATCTTCTGGAAATAGCGATCGTTTGAGAACTCTGCTAAACGCAGTCGAAGACTGGGGAACAGAGGCAATCCATTCGTCCGGAGGACTGGACGGTATGAAGCCACTGCATCTCTCAGTGAGAAAAGGTCATAAAGCCTGTGTTGATGTCATATGTGAGATACTGCGTGAGGTGCAGAAGGATGATGCTGCCAGGTTAATCGGGTTTGATGGCTGGGGACTGAGCCCAGTCCATATCGCAACACAAGACTTGGAGATTGCCAAGAAATTACTGGAGATCTTCAAACCTGAACACCTTGATGAATTTCGCTTGACACTACTATCCTACCTTAACGAGAAAGACACAACTCAGAAGGCCATAGGTACCATGTTTCTGAAACAGTGGAAGGACTTCGAGAACACGGATCGCACCAATCAAACGATCCTCCATCACGCAATTCGATTTATGAGTGCGCAGCAGCTAGAAAAACTGCTTCAGAACATCAACGTGGACAAGATAGACAACCAGGACTCGGAACACAGGACACCCCTTTTTCTAACCGTTGCCAAAAAACAAGACGCTTTAGCCAAGGTTCTGATCCAAAAAGGAGCGAAGCCATCAGTGAAAACCAAAACCGGCAAAACACCTTTAATGTTAGCTTGCCACCATGCCCAAAAGGACATTGTATTACGCATGTTGGAAGTGCCAGGGGAGAATTTTGATGGCGCCGATTTGAACGGGGACACGGCACTACACCACGCAGTTAAATCTGAGAACGGCTCGCTCGAGGACCGTAAAGCCATAATTAAGGAACTTGCTGTCAACATGAAAACGGTTGATGTCAAGGGTCAATACGGCAGGACGCCGCTGCATGGCGCACTTATTGTGGGAAATATAGAGGTGTCCGAACTACTGCTTACCAAAAATGCCAGTCCAAAAATCAATGATGAAAATGGCAAGAATGCACTACATCATCTCGCCGAATCGAAAAAGTTGGAAAGTCGGCTAGCACCTGAAGCTGCTGGCGAACCACTCTCTACTGAAGTATTGACTTCTTTCTTGAACAATATGGACGAAGATTTCGACGACCGAGATGAGTTCCAAAGAATACTCTTGCAATCGGCTATCCAAGCACACAACGAGAAGATTGCTCTTGCTCTGTTATCTCATAAATTTATCTCAGGAGAGGAGTTCAAGTCTCATATCATGGATTCTGATGGGTTTACTCCATTGATAGTGGCTTGCAAGTCAGGAACATGCCTCAAGTTCATTGAAGCTATAGTCACAAAACAAGACAATGAATCAATCAATGCAGGGGATAGTACCTACGACGAGAGTGCCCTGGCCTGGGCTTGTGAGAATGGCCAAACAGAGGTTATTGAAATATTACTGAAGGCGAAGTCGCTCGATCTAAATAGACGAGCAACCAAATACCACGGCTACACACCACTGCATATAGCTCTATATGGAGACAATCAGGAAGTCGTAGGGCTATTGCTAGGTGATCGCCGAATAGATGAAAGCTGGGACATTGGTGATGACAGCAACACCAAGCCGCTTCAATTCGGTATTGATAATTCCAATGACGCATGTGTCAAAAAACTACTATTGCAAGCAGGGGTAGAACGACTCGCAAAAGACCTGTCAGGCCAAGAGCTAGAATCTCTGATGGATCGATTCCCAGATCAAGGTTCTGAAATTGATGTGGTAGTCTGGGATGCCTGGATGATGCGCCTACTCAACTCTACACCAGAGCAGAA
This sequence comes from Biscogniauxia mediterranea, assembly GCA_018398605.1. Taxonomy (NCBI): domain Eukaryota; kingdom Fungi; phylum Ascomycota; class Sordariomycetes; order Xylariales; family Xylariaceae; genus Biscogniauxia; species Biscogniauxia mediterranea. Next base: position 1,837,148 of record JAGXTR010000014.1, on the reverse strand, counting down.
ACACTGGCCTTCCCTGTACAAGCTAGTTGAAGCTGGTCAAGGGGACAGAATAATTTCATTGCTCGAGAAGTTTCCAGATATTTATAACTTGGAAGAGGACATGGACGGATGGACATTCGCTGACATTGCAAGGCGATATGGGCGCCTCGAATTAAAAGAACAGCTTCAACAGCATGCGGGATTCAGGTTCCGGGACACCAGCACTAAGACCTATCCCCAACCATCAACCTTGGACTTGGAGCCCGAGGTTCCCGCCGCAGAAATGGATACTTTTGATCTCGATGAACTACGTGAAGGGCAATTGGCAAGTCAGTACTAACCACATCATTAGCCACCCGAGTTAATACTAATATGCGTTTTCTAGAGGTTATCGTGAACCCCCCTGACGGTACACTCGGACGATTCTATCTACGCACAGAAGAATGTGTTCCGCCAAACATACCGAAGTTCTACTTCGAAGTCGAATTTCTTGAGTGTCCCCAAACCAGGTAAATATTTTCAGTTTTCTATTAATTTTATTTTCAACATTAACATTAGTTTAAATGTAGGCTCTGTGCGGTAGGATTCTGCCAATTACCCATTCCCAATAACTCATACCTTGGATGGCACCACGGGTCTTGGGCTTACCATGGAGACGATGGTGGCCTGTTTATCGAGTCGGAGTGGCCATGTGTCGGCAATAATGACCAATGTTATGGTAAAGGTGATGTGGTGGGATGTGGCCTGAACCTTGAAACAGGAGAGGGCTTTTATACCAAGAATGGTAAACTACTAGATGCTGGTATGTGACGTTTCCGCGTTATCTGACATTTAATGCTTATACTGCCGTAGGAGATGGATTCGACGAAGTAAAGTTCTTCCGAGGGAAGATCTATCCTTGCATAGGTTGGGAAGCTGGGAATGGGGATATATTACGTGTTCGCGTCACGCTCAGAGAGACTGACACTAAACAATTCATGTATAAAGGGTAGTACGTGTGGGCAAATATGACTCGTTTTTGAATGTGAGATGAGTTGCCATGTAAAAGGGGTAACCCAGATCGTTCCTAATATGTACGTAGGTTTCTCATAAGTATATATAGATATGCTGTGATGTTATTTAGAGTTTCCTAACTTCTAGCCCCCCCGGTGCTGCTAAGCAGCTTTCTACTATGTGTCACTAGCTTTAGGATCAGTGCTAGATATTGGTCATCACTAGAAGGGTCAAGTGTTCTGGATCTAGACAAAGCAACTATGAGGTCAATTCCGGAACAGCATCTCGTTTTCATCAGGATACCTAGGATATAAGTACTAGAGTTGTATGTAATAGTCTCGTTATATACGGGATTGATTTGGAGACACATGTGATAGGTACTGTATTGCGTTGGTCGCTTCATCTTACTGAACAGTAGGGGAGAGTCCCTTTATATGGAGGGGGAGTTGCTTTATCATCATTTTGATACTAGATAGGTCTCTTTCACCAAAACCAATGACCATCCAAGTACCTATTGTCGCAATACCGTACAGATTCTGGGATCAAGAAGATCTGCAAGATGTAGTGGAGACCAAGAAGTTCAATTAAACTCCCCCCCCTGCATAATATTTCCGGGGAACCCATGTTAGTGCGCATGTTCCTATTTTGGGGATTATGGGAGTCAGATATGCCCGGATCGTATGCGCGTACCGTATCATCGGGACCTTGTGCTCACTTCTATAGTCTTTCCATGCGTTTCATGTTGTGTCTGCTGTAAATATTTATAAACGCCGCTGCGTGGGGACGAATCTTTTGTGCAGTAGATGTTTCATGAATAAGTCGTTTATTGAAGAACAAAGACGGCTCTCTTGAATAAAATTGTATATAGGGGGTGTTTTATCACCGCGTGTCCTATTGAAGATCCGAAACAACAGCTTTACCCTAGCGCTCTTTGTTTTTCCAGAGTATATAAGAATCTAACTACTCTCTACCCGGAAAGTAAGGGAAGTTGAAATCAAATTCCTACTGATACGTCAGAAACGCAACAATAATCGCTAAGTACTAGTATTATCTAAAAGGCCAACATGTCGCAATTCATACCTCATAACGTGATTACTCTTGCCGGTACCCTGATCATCTTTGGATGCGGGCACAAGTTCGTCCAGGACAACAAGGAAATACCTACTCTTAACAAGAATCTGCAAGATAATCTACGGTGCCCTACCTGCTTTAGTCGGGAGTGTCTAGCCTGTGGGGGTGTCTTCTCTGGATATCTCTATGTGTGTCCCAGCTGCGAGGCGTTCGGCGCCTTTGAATGCTGGGCCGATGATGCAGTCGAACAAGGCTACGAAAAGATGAGATTCCAGCAAGGCGTCATCATGGTACCTTGGTTTAACGAGGAGCCCACCAAGATATCAAGTTGGACTGAACATCTTTCTGTTGCTATAGGCGATGTTCACCTTCAGGAAGATAGGGACACAACCGGCCAGAGAATAGCTAGTAAGAACATGAAGCTTTGTCTATCTGAGATTCGTGAGCTTCAGGTCGAAGGCCAAGTGGGTATCACTCGTCTACCAGAGCCTCGTGAGATCGATGTTCATATCGAGGACGGTGATACGATACCCCAGGGACAGAAGCAGTACTCTTTCATCCCTCTACTATAAACTCCATACATGAATAGCAGCATAGCGTATGCAGAAATTTCATCCAAACCGTTCTTGACTGAAACTGCATCTCTATGCCTGGATACAACCACCAATATTAGTTAATCTGCTTGCTCCTAACGTGGACTTGAAATATTGAAGTGCAGATCTACACCATATCATAACTTGAGATACGTAGCATTACGTATAACCACAAGTCCCGTCGTAAAGCTAAGATAAGATAGGTGTATTGCTACCGTGCACACCGAACCACCCAGGACTAATCTTCCTGCAGAGGTTGTATAACATTACATGCAGAGAATGACGTTTCGGTTAAGAAGGTTACGGTGACACGAAATATTGCAGTCTGCTGATATCTAGAACATTACACAACATTCATAAAGGTATCTGGTAGCTGTAACATAGCCTCAATATTGAGAACTGTATATGGTCCCATTTTATGATGATCATTATAGTGTCCATCAGCATCATGTAGTAGCCAAGTTCAGGTGTACTGATATGTGACGTATAAAATATTCAGCCGACTTCGAACCCTGCTGACCTAGGTATTGGGAAAAGCGGTTATTACAAGCTATTGACAAGTGCTATGGCACAAATTATCCGAGTAATAGGTGCCTATGCGGTATGCAGTAGTTTACTGGCGATTATGAGAAAATAAATCTGTATTTTTCCGTCTTCGTTATGACTTGAAGGAAAGCATGGACAGTTCAAGCTCAACTCTGGCCCCATTTCCCATATCCTAGTAAACGAATGATATCTTAGTATGCGATCCTGAACTCCTTAGACGCATAAACTCCCGATATCCTCTACCTAGTCGTTGTGTTCCTGGTGTCTACCTATTTACTGCATGTCTATAAGTGCTGTAAGCGGACGCATATCTTCAATGTATTACCAGACGCATCAGTTACTGCCATTGGATCCAATAAAAACCACAAGAACGGCAGCAAATCTATGAATAGTTAGTATCAAAAATCGCATTGAAGACTCGTGGGGGAACCTACGCTGCAGTGGCCGCGAAGATTTCCGGCAGAGTAGCCATAGTGAAAATGTCCATTGATATGGAGAAGAATCCAGTCAGACCGGCAATGATGCCGAGACGCGTCTTCGTGTCTGCAACTGTGTACAGTATGACGATTGCCACGACTGGAAACATACAAGCAAGGAATACAGTGATAGTCCGTGTAAACCTGACGATAACCCGGTGTGGATACGTGACCATATGGCGGTCGTCTGCGTTAGTGACGGGGAGGACAGTGTTGGCATTTTGGTCTCTTGTTTTCTAAGCAAGTGTTACATCTCCTGACTGACTAGGATATTGAGGAGACTCTGAGATGGGTGGGCCTTACGTGAATATACCGTCCCACGAAATTGTGGTAGACGTCGATCAGTCTGTATGTCACGAGCGATGTGAAGTGATCCATCATGGAATTCTCGAATGTGAGGAGGTCCTCCTCGATATTCTTGTCTTCACTCCAAGCCTTATAGTCACAACTGAAAATCATGATTCTTCCGAGTATAGGGCGTTCCATCCACTCTCTTAGGTCTCCGAGCAACTTGCTGTGCGGTCGTCGCAACGCTAAGGTTTGGTTGTGGTAATAGAGCGCCTTTTCTGTTTTTGAATACTCAGTTCTTTTCATGGTTCATATGTGCCAATATAGGGGCCTTTTCCTTACCATATTTTCCCATCAGATGCCTCAGCTTCATGATCAAGTCAAACTGCTCTCGTCCGGGGTTATCTGAGTCGTCCGACTCTGCCGACTCTGAGAGCTTGTCCCATGACATCATGTATTCTCTGCGATTCTCGTCATCCGAAGACCTATTCTCCGCCTGTAGAAGCCGTAAGCGATGTTCGATATCAGAAATCTCTGCCTGGTAATAAAGCAACGTCTCGTAAGCTAGAGCCCCGAAGCGTCGAAAAATACCGAGCTGGGGGTGCCGGCCCATGTACTGGGCTAACCTATCATAGCCCCCAGGCTCTGGGAATCTCGTAGTGGTGAGTTCTACCTCGTTAGCTGATGCCATATCGACCAATTGGTTGATACAGATAAATCGGGAGAAAACACAACGTAAGGGAGCATTGCAGAGCATATAAACATTTTCTCGGATCCAAACGAGGTGTAACATATGCGGCTCAAAATCGAAACACGGTAGATGTTTCGACAACCATACGAAAGTGCATATTGATACAGATAGGCTGGGCAAACGATGTCATATCTCCTCTGAATGAGGTTCATGTGGTTACATTCTACACTCATAGGCTGAGGAGCGAAGCTGTGGGAGACAGCCTACTGGCACAGCGTTTACAGCTCACCGGAAGATAGATAGTACGAACAAGCCGTGGTGAATTTGCGTGTGGAGGCTGCTTGAATGAATGCCCTTTGAAGTCCTGCAGGAAATTCCAGAAACGGCCGGCAACCACAACCAACCTTACACCTGTAGTAGATCCGTTGTAGCTGAGCACGTCGACGATCTGATCGTATAGTAGCTAAGGAAGCAAGTTTAATAGGACATAACGATGGAGCTTATCATCAGCTACTCCTCTCCCACATCTGCAATATTGGGTATCATCGGGTAATTCTTGCTGACACGGGTGGCTTATATTGTGCACGAAATTGGAACAGGTTCGTCAAAGTCCAAACTCGCAATTAAGACACCGAAAAAACGAGTCAATTTAGAGTGCGGGAGAAGTATTCTTGGGAGAATTCATACCAAGGCAGGTAGGTAGTAGGTAGTGAATGGATACTCTCAGATCCTTCAGATCTTCTCCATAGAGCACTCTAAATATGTCAACACAAGAGATTGACTTGCTACTGCTTCTTGGAAACATCAAAATATCGGATATGGGAGTTTTAGAAAGAATAAATGTGGAAGTTTCGTTGATTCTCAGGACGAAGCTGAGTACAGCTGGGCCAAACCGGCCGTCCCATTGGTTGGAGTGGTGACTTATGGGCGTATTGACATGGAGTTGCGGTGTAAGTGGTACAATGTCGATACGTATTTGTCAAGATATGAAAGGTCTGAGACTACATATTTCTTGAGGCCTCTCTTGTCGTTGTATATCCAAGGCTCTGAACACAAAATAAAACGCCAACTGCGTAGTTCATCGCAGGATGTCTCCCTATCTTGGTCTGAAAAAAGGTGCACATCTAACATCTACTTTGTAAAAACGCCTCAAATAAGCTGACCGATGACTGGTATTTACAAACTGATTGCTTCAATATTAATAACAAATCGAGAAAGAGAAGACAGCCACATAGGTTAGATGGAATAGACAGTCCTCTCCTGTATCTGGAAAATACTATCACCTACTTGATATTGCTGGTATAAAGGGACGGCTTAAGGATTGGAATACTACAAGAAGCAGGGAAATTGTCAAGGACCTAGGCATGAAGGGAGGGTTACGTCCCAAAGCCTCGAGTGAGGCTGATTATCAACCATCATTCACTGGTTGAACTCTATATTTCTTACCACTTATTCATCTGCCTCTCCCAATGGCACAGGAGCTGTCGATCATATGGCGTCAAATAGGCCAGTGAGAGTGATCAGGGATATTTTGAGCGATGTATCAGATTGTGCACTTAGTTTGGACGCCTCTGATATCCAGTGTGATACAACATAAGATCTCACTCCAGCTTGGTAGTGATAAAAGCTATCTAACTAGTAGTGTGGCCTAAAGTTCCTAATTTCCTATATTGATGCCCCGATAAATCGACACATATAGCCCTGTATATGATTATTAACTAGAGACTGAAATTTGAAATTGACACGCAACACATAAGGAAATGATGTAATATATTGCAATCTCTATAGTCTTCTCCGTATCACTGGGTGGTTCCCAAGTCTGGTCAAGGTTCCCCACGTCAGCATGACTTTGAAGTAGAATCGACTAGAAGGGTAGAAGGCTTGATACACAAGTACATATGGAACCCATACAATATCATATGATGAGGTAGGTAACGCATATTGCAGTATAGGTTGTGACGATCCTCGATATGTTGAGTTTAGGAATTTGGCTACTAGGTACTCTAGGGAAACGTTTCGGTGAGCAGGGGGCTACGCATTTTCACCATGAACAGGTGAAGAACTGATACAGCCTAGTCGATCAATTGACGAAACATGGCACATGTCGGGGGGCATTCATCTTATGAATCACCATCAAAGACACTCACCTCATCTGTAGAATTGAACCTATCAGGTCTAAAGTGTCTATGGCGAAGCCAATTCAACTATGAATTCAGGTGCTGCTGCTACAGCTAACCTCCTTATCGTTACTGTATAGATGAGTTCCAGCAACGATTGGTGCAGCTAAACAGCAACGAATAGAATGGTGTATACCTAGATAGGTACGGTATATTAAAGCGCATGCGGTGCAGTCAGAACCTTGCTCTGCTCTTCGATACACAAGTTGTAACGTTTCCCCGTCTTTGTCTATATTTCCATTACGTTAATGCGTATTACGGCTTCGTGCTGGTTGGTCGTGTTAGCCGACTAGCCATTCGGGAGCATTCATTATTCTCCAGGTTTGGGATATTACTGACTAGATTAAATGGGTTTAACAACTCACGGCCTCGGAGATACCGTCCTAAGCTGACAGTGTGGCTTGTTTATTAATGACTCGGCAAGTTAGCGATATACCGACTCCAAATACCTATCCATGTGTTTAACAGGTGCAACACTACGTATGGAAAACATATTGGCCAGATAGATAGCTAGGATCAAGTGGGACATGCTACGTTGGTCCCGCCCGACTACGCACCATCCGACAGGGGAGGGGAGGTATCCCGCAGATAAGATAAATACAGAAAGAGAGGTTCTTCAACACCCCCGAGAGGGGTACCCGCTCTGTTTCTTGTCCAACACGCATTCCCACCATGGCGTTTTCAGAGAAAACATCGCTGCTGCCTTCCCCTCGCACGCCCACCGTGCCGCCGCGTTGGAGATATCCTTGGGCGCTCCTAGTTCAGGTGATTGCTTTTGTCTTGTTGATTAAGGCCTCCTTCGCCGTCCTCAACTTCCTCGGAGAAGATGAGGCTGGTTCGGCGGTGGCGCAATGCCCGCAGGTCGAGCCTCTTGTGCCTCTCGGCAGTAGCTCCGCTCTCGTGAGGATGGATGACTATTTCACAACATCCAAGTTCCGCAATGAGACTATTGCTCGTATGGCTGGTGCGATCCAGATACCTTCTGAGTCTTATGACGACCTCGGGCCTGTCGGCGAGGATAAGAGATGGGATGTCATGTACGACTTGGCAGACTATCTTGAGAAGACGTTCCCTCTCGTCCATAGCAAGCTGAAGCTCGAGAAGGTCAACACGCACGGCCTTCTGTTCACGTGGCAAGGCTCCGACGAGAGCTTGAGCCCGACTGTGCTGATGGCTCACCAAGACGTTGTTCCTGTAGCCGAATCCACCGTGAAGCAGTGGACACACCCGCCATATAGCGGCGAGTATGACGGCTACTATATCTGGGGCCGGGGCTCCATGGACTGTAAAAATAACCTGATCGGCATTCTGGAGTCTGTCGAGCTTCTTATCGATGCCGGTTTCGAGCCAAAGAGAACACTCATCCTGTCATTCGGGTTCGACGAGGAGATCTCCGGCCAAGAAGGCGCCGCCAAGCTAGCCGGCGTCTTAGTCGACCGCTACGGAAAGGACGGCGCGGCTGTGATCGTAGACGAAGGCGCGGGGACAACCAGCGTTTGGGGGTCCACATTCGCGGTGCCAGGGGTTGCGGAAAAGGGCTACATTGATGTTGAGATCATAATTCGAATGCCTGGAGGCCACTCGTCGGTCCCTCCGGCTCATAACGGTATCGGAGTCATGTCCGAGCTCATCACCCTGATTGAAGCAAATCCATACGAGCCCCATTTTCATTCTAACAACCCCTATCTGGGCCTGCTGCAATGTGGTGCCGCACATAGCCCGGAATTCCCGCCTAAGATTAAGAAACTCCTCCCTTCCTGGAAGGAAACGACTTGTGCAAAGAAAGACCGTCTTGCTCTTGAGGCCGCCCGCCAGGGAGAATATGTCAAATATCTCTTCACTACCTCGGTGGCTGCCGACGTCATAAGCGGCGGCGTGAAGAACAACGCGCTTCCGGAGAGGACAAGAGTCCTTGTGAATCATCGAGTCAATGTTGGTGACCACCCATCTGATGTCCAGGACAAATTGACCAAATTGGCCGGCGTAATCGCGGATAAGTACAACCTTACCGTGCATGCATTCAACGACGAGCCCGAGACGCCGCGCTCGATAAAGCTGAACGCCAACATCGACACACTTGAACCGGCTCCTGTGACGCCTACATCCGTTGACACGGTGACTCCCTACTCGGTTCTCTCCGGCACGACCCGTGGTCTGTACGGTGTGGAGATGTTGATGGCTCCGGGAATGAGTAAGTGGCTCCGATCGTCTTTTCTTAGCTCCTTTAGCCCCCCCTTGCGAGTATTATAAGACTCAGCTCTCGTAACAAGGGTGTGGGGATTAGAAGGCTATTAGAAGTTACTGACTGTATTGCAGCGACCGGAAACACGGACACAAGATATTACTGGAATCTGACAAAACACATTTTCCGGTTCGACCCGGGATGGGATCCAAAGCAGGAGGGCTTCGACGGGATTCACACGGTAGATGAGAAGCTCAGTGTGGTCGCCCATATCCGTGGGGTGCAATGGTATAGCAGGTTTATCAGGAACATGGATGAGGCGGATCTAGCATAAAGTGGAAAAGCGGCAGACGACTATGTTGAAAAGGACTTTTACCTGTACGACACTGTACATGCTGAAGGGACCTCTGTGCTATAGGTACGGGTTCCCTTTCTTCCTGGAAAGATGAGTTGTTATATCGACCCTAGGTACTTGGCCACCATAATTAATACTGTTCTGGGGGTAAGGAGAACCATCCCATACCTCCAGATATGAGGCTATGAGGGACTTGGGAGTATCTAAGGTACGACTCCCAACTATCATACCCGGGGGGGTGTTATTTATAAACCAGATTCATAGCAGTATGATAAGCATTAAAAACAATTTGATTAAATGGTAGTTTTGGTTATTCTGCTTAAAACCCCAAACTCATACACCAATTCCTCTTACTCAAATATCCTAGCAGCTCCCAAACCAACTTCTTAATGGCCCGCAACACGTATTTAGAAGCAAACACATTTTTATCGTACATTCTCTGTCCTTCTAAGTTGAACGAGACATAGAGGTTTTATTTGGGGCATCGTCAGGGAGGGGTAAAGTCCAGCCTTATATAAAAAGGGGGTGGGGGGCAACCTCCACCGGGAGTAATAGCGTCTCCCCGCAGATGGAACAGTTTTATTATTGCAATGGTGGCATAACCGCCATTGCCCTATGGTACTACCAGATGCAAGTTATATGACATTCACGTATTCTACTGGGTCATTGAGCTGTAGGTGGGAAACACAGAGCTTGCCTAGCTATTACATTTCCAGGGACGGTCTTACCTAGAAAGGTAGGTAGCTACCGAAAGCTTGTCAGATCACCCCTCTGTCTAGACAGACAGACTACTCAAGGAGCTTGAAAATAGCTCACCAGCCATGCTACCTAAATAGCACGACCACTTGGTCTGGCCTATCACAAGCATGCCGTCATCATGCCCGACAAATACTATCTAGGTATGTAATAAGCCAATAAGCAGCATATGAAATATAAAACGTATCCTACCGTTTATTGACTAGGGAGTTTATAGACAATCTCATTAACATCATAGCGGGGGAATATTGACACAGGGAGCATAGGTACATTCCCCAGGTAAATGATTCGGTGTCTACACGTTTGCCCACTGAGGATACGAGGGAAACTGTCCGCGGCTAGCTTGCCTGAAAAGAAATTTCGTAATCGAATATTAAAAAATGTACAAATCTGGAGGAGTACATCCGCGTGGTCATCAGCGTTACACTGACATCAATGTAGTCGATAGGTACGCGCAGCGAAAAAGAATCCAATGCCAAAATGTGTGGATATTTGCATCGTTAATGGCTGATTTCACGATATATCCCACTTGTTCATGTGTAATCGAGTCCTGACTAAGGTTGGGACGACGATTCCCTATCACACAATATATTTTTATACCGAGTATGGTAGCTCCTTTTTACTTTCAATAACCCCCTTTTTTTTTTGGGGGGGGGGGGGGGGGTCCCGAGACATGACATGTGAAACCACATCACTATAGGTTTGGATTAAAACGGGACGGACAGCAAATGCGTAATATAGCAGATAATATAAGATTATATCGCAGCTTATGCTGTGCTAGCATAAACGTGGTGTATATACTCTCCGCGACAGATTATATATATTACAGGAAGTTATGGATGAAGGAACACTGTCGCAATGTACTTCAAATGTCCACTGGATTTCATACTCGCTATTGCTTATAAGGTTTTCAAATGTCAACATCTGCATCTAATTGCCACGACTGATAAATGCATAGTGCTTATATGCGGCCACAAATAATGACCCTAGTCAGGTGTAGTAGACATATGGCATCCATCTGGTCCCTTTCTAAAGATACCGCATTAAGGGTGGGCCCATTCCCCCTCCTTGACGGTCTGTTGGAGTGTACCGTGTGTTTAAATTTCGACCAGAAAGTAGGGTCCTTCTCTTCATTTATTATCCATCCTGTCTCGGGACGTTCTTCGATAGATCCTTAAAGAATAAACGTGCTGCGGAATCCGCCCCCCCAACGCAAGCAAATCTCAAGTTCTCTTCGACGCTCCCTATAGCCTCTGATAGAACGTGAATACTTCGCTTCAACGCTTTCGCCACAGCTAATATATCTGTGCCATCGAAAATGGACCGCGGACAACATATTAGACCTGATAGAACTAAAGTGGCCACTCCGCTAACCCCCGGTATGTTAGTTGTTTCTGAACCTACCTTCCTTGATATCATGCAAGGCATAGATGGTTTCCTAATGTCTTACAAGAGGAGTTGGAGAGACAACGTCTTGATAAAATGATTCAAGAAAAGCGACGCCGCCAAAATCAACTGCTAAAGAAGAAAAAGTCCCACAAATAGGGACAAATGATGAGAGAGCAACCTTGGTGCCTCCAGCGTTAATCCAGTACGTATGAATCTACTCCTATTCATCGTTTTGGGGTTATTACCAGTGGAGACCGGCGACAGGCAGCTAATACATCTACCAGCCCAGGGTCGCAGTTACGGGCAGAAGTAGGGGGTGGATATTCGCTCGCTTAGCCCTCCTATTCCATGTTGTATTCGGCTGGCCCAATCTCTTGAAATCGTCGCTAGAGTCTAGCACAGGATTAAATGTTCCACATACAACTCTGGCACCCATAAACGTGGTATATGCTTAGGTATGCGTATGCGTTCGCACGTGCATGTACAGGGGTTTCGAGGCATGGTTCGTCGGGTCGATAGTTGGGATGAAGGGATCGATTCTCGAAAGTCATATTCGCTTTCTGTGGGTAGTTTATACGTTAACCTATATCACTTCAAGTCATATCGCAGTAGTCAAGGAACCTATCTTGTCTGTGGGTGTCCGTATTCACCCAGGGGATTCAGCTTCAGGCCAGAGAGTCTCACCACCGGCCTCCATAGGCGCATCTAGGCTGTAAAGAGATTGTCAAGTCAAGGACCTAACAGTGACCAGACCTGTATTTAACAAGACCTCCCAAAGCAATGCAGTATAACCGGACAGTCAAGATTTAACCTATAATCAGAAGGGTTCGAGATTGTTGTTTCGTTAAAGCGAGACACCCGGGCCGTAGAAGTGTAGCACCGATTCATTGCGACGCGGAAGGGAACCCAGCTCTGGAAAGCCTCCATGGCACTAGGGAGGTTTTGTTATAAACAATTAACCTGCGCGTTAGGTTTAAGCAACGTAGAAGCTATCTCGATCGGGTTTTCGCACCTCAGCACCAGGTTGGACATCAAGCGGGGTTAATGTAACGAATCGGGCTCCAAAGAGATAGCAGAAAATTCCCGGCGTCGTCGTCAGAAGGTCTGTAGCCGTTTCAATCGCTAAGATTGTCTTTGGTGGACAGTTTCCGTATCCAACCCATTACCCGGTAGACCGGATAGGATCACAAAATATGGCTTGGAGATAGTGGAAAAGAGATGATTGACGTTGGCCGTAAGGCTATTGATAGCATAAGATATCTATATATATCCCACCTTAAACGCGGGGGTGGCTTTTTCGATACAGCTGATCATCGTCAGAATTTCCCTTGAAAATGTGCACAAAGCCGCATTCTGTTGCGATGCTACCGACCTATATATACTCTAATTGCCAATGGCAATAAGGGTTCGCTTTTGCCGTCACGTTCTCCGAAACTCAAGCAGAAATGACCCTCTATTGCTGAATAGTTTCTAGGGTTCTAGACCCTCGACGAAGACGCATGCACCTCTTCTCAAGTACCATAACGCGCCCATATTCAACTAATATATGTTTCTTTTGGTATTCCATACTTACATCTCGATCTGGTCTACGCTGAGGATGTAGGCTGACTGCTTATCTAGGCACAGATTTGCTTCAGCATGCCACGAAGCCACGCAGAGGTAACAGTCTGTTGTAAGGATCAATACGTGCCTCACGACCTCTTGAGAATATCCTCATTCTTCGTTATAAGGTTTGGATACCAGAGCTATATCTCTGTACAGACATATTGGGTATTACGACGTCCCTACTAGGGTTATTTACATAGGATACTGCTTTACGGGAGGCAAAAACTGCCTTTCTGCATAGGGTGAGGCATCTCAGGGCGCTGTGGTTCGTCTTATCCCATGCAAGGACCCAGACCAGACCAAATGGTCGTTATGTTCTTACTGATGTCCATAACCTGTACTCAAGTCATCTACAGCCATTGTATTTAATAGTCAATTTCTGATATGATCAACTAACTCCTATACCTGGATTCATACCTAAACTTCGGTCTAGCTAAGGGGGACCACGATTTAGCAAACTACTGTGTCACTGGTGACTTGTATATCTATGAACAGGATCGATTAAAGCTGACAAGACGACACCTCGGTATGAGAGACAAGCTTCTGACAGAACTAGTATTTTACTACTTCTATTTGCCCTCTCCCCCCCCCCCCCCCCCCCTTTTTTTTTTCCAAAACAAGCGAAGATTAGGAAAGAGGGGAAGGGTGATGACATGTACTTGGGAAACCCTGTCCTATGCATGGAAAGAGCTTCGTTAGTTCAGAAGAGGCACATCCTCATATGTACCCTTTGATATAGCAACCTATTTCTACCGTGGTTACGAAGCATACAGGCAGTAAAGTGACTAGCCATGTAACTTACCATCCCAAACATTTGAATGAGGCATAAACGCCATTGGAAATAGAATCCTGCAAAGGAGGGACAAGGGGTAGGTGATTGGCATAGGTTCCTGGTAAAGGGAGAAGAAAAAAAGTTATAGAAGCAGGGGTTTCCCATGTGACATATTATTATTCTTACTTGCATAGGTAGGTACTTAGTAGGTATATATCTCAATGTATTGAAAATTTTCCCATCCTCTAGTTTGGAATCAGCCAGATGTCCGCACTCAGATGTCAGTCTATTGTCTAGTTATCCGGGTTGCGTGTAAGGTTGAATCTACTAACCGGGTGATGATAATTCTTCTGCCCACATCTCCAAATGGTACCCAAGTTACGCCTTTGAAGAATACGAAGCTACATCGAAGGCCAACTGTTTGGGTACACCTACAATGAAAATAATCGACGAATCATAACCTGCAAAAGCAATCAGGAGTCTGAGCTGTACCTACATATAGGGCAGCTACTAAGTCACTGACGGCATACCAATACCTAACATCGCCACCCCCCCTTGTATTTACATAACATACTTCAATATTCAACTATCGCCAATTATCTTGATCAGTACCTACTATTCTTTCCCCCCCTATCTCCACATTAAACGATACGTAGCTTCGATGTAGACGCGTAATCCTCTCACCGGTTTTTGCTTTGGATTCTCTGTGATTCAAGTGGTGGGGAAGACTCTCCTATCGGCGATCTAGGCTGTTAGTGGTGAGCTTCCGCCTATCACCAACATAGGTGACTCGGGGAGGAAGCTCCTATAATGACGATGTCACCCATTTCGCTCCGTGAACATATGGAGGAGACGCGCTAGTAGACCACGTATCAAGGTATGCTACGTCGACTGGGTACTGAAACCTGGCAGGGGAATAGGGATTTGAGCCCCATGATAGTTGGTGCCTGTTAAATTTCTCGACTTTCCAGTGCTGCAACTTATCCATTGTTAGCCATGAGCCACAAGCAAATATATTACCTGCTGTAGACAATGAGTTCTGTTATGCCATCAACTCCTTCCCTTCGAGGGCCAGTATCGCTTTCTAGAGTCGCCATCAAAATGTTCGATATATCCCCATCAGTCGGTGCCGATCGAGTTATTCCGAGGCATGGCCAAGATGACGGTAAATGCTCCATCGTTCTTCCCAAGCATAGAATGCACACCTAGAACATATATCTAACACCTTGCAAAGCGGAGAGGTCCATCGCCCACCAGGACAAGGAGAAAAAGGAGCGTAAGCGCTCCAACCAGTCTCATAACTCTTCCCGCCGGAGCCCCCGCATTTAGCTGTACCCGGAAGCCGTGTATTGTAGGTGCTAGCCCTTCTTTTAAACATGGTGTTTAAGTGATCTCCTTACCACATTAAAAAGTGGCTAATGCATCTATCCCTCTTAGATTCGATATGTCGTTTGACGTATGCTCTCGTGGCTTCGTACCGACCACTATCCTTCTGGGAAACTCGAGACTTCGGGTTTGACTCAAACATCAATGAACGGAACGTGCGGTATATAGGGATGCATGGGGGCCGAGGCGGATGCGCGTGTTTGGGTGCTGAGCGTGTATTCCTGTCTATAATTCGATAACGGCGTCAAAAGGGAAGGGTTCGCGGTATGGATAGAGGTAACGAAGGCAATGGACAGAAGAGTCATCCGGTATTCCAAGCCGGCGTACAAACTGTACTAGGTCGGGATTTTTATTCTTCAGCTTGATTTCCACATGAAAATCCCGGGCTTCCAATTCAGTAGCATGTCCATAGCTTCTCCCCTCAACTTTGAATGGGACTTGGAGTAAAAAGGAACCAGATCAATACTTCGTCAGTAGAACAAGCCTGTAATAACTTCTTCAGTCCGGACATCCGTTGTTGGCGGAAAGCCTGTAGGTATTTGCTTCATCAAGGACACAACTAAGAAAGGAACACCTAGCTCTCCCCATAGATATTCGACCCATGTGCAGATGACCGATAATGGAGGAAGAGTCGATGGGTTTTCCACCCTCATAGCAACGTCGTAGGAAAATGCGGGGTCCTTGACATACATGGAAGTAGGATCAAGACAAGAACCACTCTGTTCATAGCATCGCAATCTAAGGCTATGCTGATGGATTCCGCTATTAGCCCTAGATTTCCAACTCCTGACTCGCAATACATCGTCGAACGGGCGTAGATATGTCAGCGTATGAAGATAGGGGAGAGAGGATGTAAAGGAGAAGAGGGAACCTCGACCATAAATGTCTCAAGGACCTTATTCCCTGCACCCTAGAAGAAGTGCAATTCTAAGCCACACACATCCAGCTGATTCATTGCTGATATTTCACGCATTGCATCTAATGTGACACTGTAGAGAGCCTACATGCTTATGTGGTAATTCGTGAAGATCTCGTAGCTGGAGTTATACACCATTTCAAAGTAAAAGTACAACGGTTTACGAGGGGATATAAGCCAGCGTAAATCATCTAGCCACCTTTTGGGGGGTTTGAAGGAAATTGCCTTTTATATGACAGCTCCGTCTCTCTGGAAGCAGCAGACAACCATTAAGGTAACCCCGGGAGTGGCTCCCTAGACTATCGAGAAACTGGACAGTGATTTGTAATAATATTAAGCATCTATTCACGATATTCCGTGTGTCCCCAAGTATTAAAAATGGTGATCTTTCCAGGTGAAGACAATAGCAGTGCACTATGCCATAACCTAGAGAGTTCCTGCTCCTGAGTAACTCTGGCTCTGCCCTCGGCACTCCATACGTCCCACGCGCCGGATATTCGCTTTACGGATAACTAACAGTCTAGAATGTAAACTCCCCAGTCAGCAGCAGGGAGTTGGGTAGTTCCCGTCCTTAGGATGTCAACGAAATCATCACGACTCCTTAGTCGGTGATAGTGAAATTAGGCCCATGGATTTATACGAAGATATCATCAATTACATGATAATATATTGAGTGCAAATTGATTCTAGCTTGTGTGTAGGTATATAGCTTCTTATAGCATCTCTGTGCCTATATAGGAATGCAATAGTCTTGAAAGGGGTAAGGAGATGGCGCCTTTATTATTTACGTTTCTTTCTTGTGCCTCTTACTGCTGCGTGAAGCTATCCCTTTAGCGCAAAGGTTGACGAAAATGGCAGAATGCTAACTGCCAAGGATTTTAATAGACAAGACCTGGTAGGCAAATGCCACTGAGATACCCGAATCCGTTTACTCCATCTTGCGTTAGGTCGCGAATAGGAACGCGCCGCATACGAAACTCTCTCATCCGGCCCTTGCCCGATCCGCATAGCCACGGTATATCATTATCTTGCCGAGTCCTGCGCCCCCTGAATCTACCTATCTCGGTACTAACCCCGCAGCCGCCCGCCGCCGATCAAGAACGATGAGCTTGTTTTTTGTCTTCCCCTCTGAGTGACAAAACCTCCCTTGGCACGTAACATCGTCAAAAAGAAAAAAGAAAAAAAGGAAGAAAATGTCCGAGATCAAGACGTTCGACCTGGGCGACTTCGTCCTCCAGTCCGGGGCCACGATCCCGGGCGCGTACATCGCGTACAAGACGTTCGGCAGCCCCGCCAGCCCGGCCGTCGTGTACCCGACGTGGTACAGCGGGCTGATCGCCGACAACGAGTGGCTGATCGGGGCGGGGATGGCGCTGGACCCGGGGGCGTACTACGTCGTGGTGCCGGCGCTGTTCGGCAACGGGCAGTCCAAGAGCCCCTCCAACAGCCCCGAGCTCCGGCCGTTCCCCGACGTCACCTTCTTCGACAACGTGCGGGCGCAGCACCGCCTCGTGACCGAGGGCCTGGGCATCGCGCACGTGCGCTGCGTGCTGGGCTGGAGCATGGGTACGTGGAACGCGGAGTAGATGAGAGAGTCCCCGGACCCCCCCCCGGTCATGAATCACTAGGTTAACTAACTAACGGTGTGGCGGCATTCAAGGGGCGGGACAGACGTATCAGTGGGCCACGCAGTACCCGGATTTCATGGACCTGGCCGTTCCGTTCTGCGGGAGCGCCAAGACGAGCCTGCACAACCAGGTCTTCCTCGAGGGCGTGAAGAGCGCGGTCTTGGCTGCGAAAGGAGCGGCTTCCGCGGGTAGCTGCCGGGGCGAAACGACTCCCGCCTCGCAGTATCGGGGCTGGACGGCCGAGGAGCGCGAGAATGGATTAAAGGCCCTCGGTCGCGTGTATGCGGGGTGGGGATTCAGTCAAGCCTTTTACCGCGAAAGGCTGTACGAGACGGCTCTTGGCTACAAAGACCTCGAAGACTTTATGGTCAAGTTTTGGGAGGGCTGGGCGCTATCTAAAGGCATGTTGAGTTTCGCACTGATGAGGCATCGAGTGAATCGCTTGACTGACCTCATACGGCTTGATTCTAGACCCGGAGAACATGTTGACGATGCTACACACGTGGCAAGCGGGCGATTGCTCTAATCAAGAGCCGTATAATAAGAGTGCGTTGAGACCATTACTATGTATTGGAGATAACAGAACCACTGACCGGCTCTCAGATTTCGAGTTAGCGATGAAGAGCATCAAGGCCAAGATCCTCGTCCTTCCTTCCAAGACGGACTTGTATTTCCCCCCTGAAGACTCCGAGGACGAAGTCGAGAAGATGTCTTCAGGAGTTGGCAAGTGCATAGCATTCCCGTCGATTTGGGGCCACTGGTAAGATTGCTGTCGATTTCTGTCCTGGAACAGGGCAGTGATTAGGATAGCTAATGACGATGAATAGGGCCGGTGGACCCGGACAGAGCAAAGAGGACGTCAAGTGGCTCGACAACAAGCTCAAGGCGTTCCTCAAGGATGCAAGCTGGTAGTTAACAATGTCCTGTACAGCTGGTTTAACAATCTACATTGTTCAAGTATACCTCGATATCCAGGAGAGTATATGATATATAAGGTGCTATTACTCAAGAAGCAACAACGGTATCGCTTTTGCGACAGCAGGTCAATAGGAAGGTATATTCTTGTTGAGATATCTGCCACAATAATCTGAGTATTTTCGCCTATCCAACAACTGTATATGCATAGCAGGAATTATTATGTCTAAATAAATAATTGTCACATTGAATTATCTTTCCTCGTGAAATTCCCTCCCCCCCCCCCCCCCCCCCCCAACTGCTAGAAGGAATCCGGGCGAGAAAAAAAAGGGGGAGGGGAGAACAGGAAATCAGCACCTCTGTCTGACACCTCCCAAAGCCCCGACAGACGCTCTCACACCTTCCCAATTCAACCTCTCAGTCATAAGCCGCGCAACCGCTATTCGAGCACGTGCCCCTCACGCGCGGGGCGGCCGCGTACCCGGCGGCCGCGACCTCGGCGCCGCGGGTAGTGTACAGGCCGCAGCTGCTCGAGGCCTGGACGAAGCGGTAGGCGAGGCAGTTATAGTACATGTCGCACATGTTCTGGCAGGCGGCCAGGTTGGCGACGGCCACGCTGTAGACGGGGCTCGCGACGAAGTTGGTCTCGCACGCGAGGTCGTACTCGCACCTGCACGTGTTGGTGCCGACGCTGGTGCCGACGCTGGCGGCGCACCACGCCTCCGCCGTCGTGGTGGCGGTGGAGGTGGTGATCGTGGTCGTGGCCATGGTCACCGTCACCGTGGAGGTGGGCGTCTCGGTGATGGTGGAGGTGTCGGTCACGGAGGCGGTGGCGCTGGCTGGGACGGGGGGTTAGCGGTGGTTCTCGGAGGTGAAGGGATATGTGAGGCTGTGAAATTCCAAAGTGCGAGCATGAGAGATACTTACGAGTAACCGTTTCGGTGACTGTGGGGATGAAAGACGAGGTCTCGGTCGGCGTAGTTGTGACGCTGGCCAATGGTGTCGAGATGAAAGTGGCGCGAGGAGTGGTTGTCTAAAACGGGGTCTGTCAGTCTCTCGCTCAGAAAATAAGATACCAGGGGTGGCCTAGACTTACTACAGTCGTAGTCTTAGCTGTCTCGATACAGCTACAAGCAGCGCTAATCATGGCGGGTGCCATCTTAGTGAGCAATGAGAAGAGGGAGCAAAGAGCGTCGCCAGAAGCACAGTCACCAACTGGTGGAGCAGACGACGAAGTAACACTGCTGGTGATGGTGCTGGTGGCGTTGGTTCCAGCGGGATAAGTCGTGAAAGTAGCATTTCCTCCAACGGGGTAAGTCGTGACGGTAGTATTGCCCCCGACGGGATAGGTCGTGACAGTGGTGACAGTAGCATTGCCTGGAACAGGATAGGTGGCGAAAGTAGTATTGTCCACGACAGAATAGGTGGCAGCCGGGTAAGTCGTGGTAGTAGGAGCGTTGGTCGTGACAGTATAAGCCTCTACGGCTGGGGCACTGGACTTAGACTTGTGGTGGCACTTCTGTTTGCTGGGTTTGGGTTCAGACGTTGTCAGAGGCGGGTATGCAGCATCTCTCTTCTGCGGGGCCTGCGTAGTAGCAGTGACCGTCTCAGTCGTGAATTCTGTAGAAGTCTCAGTGAGAGTAGTCGTAGTGAAGGTCGTGGTGGGTGGTGCTGTTTCCGTGACGGTGGTGTCAATGGTGGTTGTAGTGGTCACAGCTTCGAGAGATGTAGTGGCCGTTGTAGGCTCAACTGTGATAGTATCCGTCAGGGGAGAACCCGTAAAAGTAATGCTGAGAGTCCAGTTTGCTGTGATTGTCGAGGTTATAGCTGGCGCAGTTATGGTGCTGCATAAAGATGTCAGTTAGGGCTCGATACTAGGTCCTGACTTCATATACTTACGACGTAATCGGGGCTATTGGGTATAGCCGGGAGCAGAATGACTCGGCCGGGGCATAAGCCGTCAGGCTCATGAAGGGTTGATATACCGAATTAGAGCATATTATTGAAGAGTTGGTGGCAGCAGCGGCGAGCGAAGTACCAAAGCTAAGTATAGCGAGTGACAGTCGCATTTTGAGGCCTAAAAATGCAAATAACGAGCGCGAGGTAAGTGATTATGCTAAAGAGCGATGGCGACGTGAGAGTCAAAAGAGTGTGGTGGCTGCCCAGGAAAAGTCTAACCTACGAAGCCGAAGGCATGTTGGAAGATATACAAGCGCGGACAAGACTCAAATCACAACAATCTTCAGTCATGTAAAGACACGCCACCACGAAGGCGTTTAAGTTAGTTGGTAGTCTAGACCCGAACGGCCACGACAGTCCGTTCCTCTCATTGAAGCTCGAAAGGGGCAAGCTGAAAAAATGACCACCATAGAATATGTACGGAAGCTACTTTAGTACATAGCATGTTGCAATTTCCACTGGTGTTGTCACTATTTGCAGTGCCAGCTTCCAATTGGAGATTATATGGTTCGCGATAATGAGGCGCGCACCAAAGCTATCCGTCGCTTCGTGGGCGGTGCCTCACATCCGCATGCCCATATAGGTAGGATTTAGTCAATGTCTTTGCGACGGCTCCATGTAACCTCTGGGGGTGATATGTATAGGCTTTTGAGTGTTTATATCCCTGTTGCTAAGAACGAAAGGGTTTGAATATCGGTGCTTCTGTCAAATATTTGGCAGCCATATTCAATGGAATGGGGACAGACGAATAGTAACCCAAGTCAGATCAATCGGATGATCTACCTGGATCCAGGATAGCGCATCCTGCATATCAACAGGCTTGCCCGATCTCCTGGGACTGTCCTAGCGATCCTCCGCAAGGTGCGTGCTCTCCTTAGCCCGTGCCTAGTGTCAGGGTCTAGAAGTGCTTGTCCTCTATGTAGCCGCCCTGCTCGAGCCTGATAACCCACATGGCTTTCTTAGGCGCTGGTCATGCATTTCAACAACGTGTGGTTGAAACTCCACAAACCGCTTATTCAACAAAGCGTTCACGGATTTCAGCAGCTGAGACCCACAGGGTTTCCTAATAAAAATGCTGCTAAATCCCCGCTTTTATTTATCTAATCAGCATACGCAAAACGGTTGAATATAACCCTTAACACTTTTAACTACTAGATTCTAGTTTATTAATGCTTTTTCTCTCTTTTAGGCCACGTTACAGTGCACATGGAGTCACCTAACCCCCTAACTGCCCTATAACTAGCCCACTAATTGCCCTATAACTAACCCTTTAACTGCCCTATAACTAACCCCCTAACTGCCCTATAACTAACCACCTAACTACCCTATCGCTAACCACCTAACTACCCTCACTAACCACCTAACTGCCTTATAGTTAGGTGGCTCCATGTGCAGTGCAACGTCAGCAAAAAAGTCAGCAAACGATTCAACATCGTACTGAAAGCAAGGTAAATAATCAGGTGAGCTATTTAGGTTAGTGGCATTTGCCCCACAAACCATAGCTATGTAGATCTGTTTTTTTGCAGGGTGCACACGGACTTCAACTTCAACCTGTTGAATGTTCTTGACCACGCCCTTAACGTCAAAATAGTCTTGTGGGAAATCCTCGAAAGCTGTGGCGTCAGGCCCAGTCAGACCTTCCATCAGCCACTCGTACCCCGGGAGGCTGCTGTAATTGAGTCACGATACCCTGGACCTCAGCTTCATCAACTTCCTCACTAGATTGCTCAGATAAGCATGCCGAGTGGACGAAGGTATTGTGGGATTTCGTTCCCAGGTTGAGTCTTGCTGCCAGGTCATTGATGTTGGTCTTTCTTACTCCACCTCCTACAATGATCTCGATATTGGATGGCCTTGCCTGCTCAATGATGTTCCGCAAATTTCCCACATTCTGTATAGCTTTTCCTAGGCCTCCAGACGTGAGAACTGCACTGAAGCGACATGCAGATAAATCATCCAAGGCTTTCTGTATTAAAATTCCACGGTCATTGTCATGGCCACTGCTCACTATTTCATCAAAGGCGCGATGGAAGACAGCTCTGAAGGGACGCGAGGCATCAACAAGGTGGGCGCACCTCTTCACATCAACCCAACATTCTGGCAGGCAAGCGTCAGTCTCCTCTTCTTGACCTGACTGTGAATCTCTTTTCTGGGTGACAGCAGCTTCCTCCAGGATCCCAAACACAAAGCCATCGCCTCTGCCTTCTTGCAATAGACCTGACTCTTTGAATTGGCGAATGTCTCTTTCCATCTGCGTGAACTCCTCTTCGGAGTAGATAAAATCGCGCCCCTCAGGTGGAGGTCCTCTCGGCCTGATCATAATCCTCAGTGGCACATTCAGGCTGCTCACAAGCTCCAGGTCTGCCAGTGATGGAGTGAGCCCACCAGCCGGATACGATCCAGTCGCGTTCAGCTCAAGCCGCGATGCGCCTAGGCGCACTGCGCTCTCTGCAGCACTTGCGCCAAAGATGGGAACTTCCAAGCCAATCCCCTTCCCCATGATTTCAGACGTGTCTGGTTTTCAATACCTAAGAGGTAGGCGGATATCACAGCAAGTCGCTGCTGATATGTCAGTGTTGTAAACGTGCAAGTCGCGCCCCAATCACGGCAAATGCTGCGATGGTGCATCAATACTACAAATACATAGGTACATTCTGCACATTCAGGGGGAAAGAAAGAACGCCCCCCCCACCAATCTTACAATAAGAACCTAAACCTACACTAGTAATAACAACTATGTACACCCGGGGGTGTAAGCACAAACAAAAGGGGGTTTGAGACAAACAACACCCCCTAACTACAACAGTGCGAGCCTAACAAGAAGAAGAAATCAGCAACATGATAAGTGCGGGATAGCGCGTTGCTCGATCTGAAAGCATTTCACTCTGATCTAATGGAGAAAGAAGCGAGCCAGTAAGAGGTAGGGGCATGTACTAAGACTTGGTTGGTACATTCATCACACATCGCGCACATAAAACTTGAGATCACAATGCGAAAAGGGAAACGCGGGGCGAAGAAGACGAGGAAGAAAGGGGGGTTGGCTAATAAAGCCACGGATGATAGTATTCTCTGCGATGATAACTCTCTCTCTGTCTCTATCTCTCTCCTTGTGTGTGTGTTCATGATCCGCAATGGGATCTGGCAATGCGAAAAAATAAAATCAACGAATGGTGCAGGAATTCCTCCTTTATCCTCCTCAGCAGAATCATCATCGTCTGCGATACCATGGGTATTTGGGGAGAAGGGAGAAGAAGGAGGAGTCGAATGATAGGTCAGTCAACTAAGGGGGAACAGACCACAGACTCCTGGTTTTATCCTTGGGAGGAACAAAGGAGGCTGATGGATAGGAATCATATGAAGAGGAAAGGAAAAAATCCATACGCGATGCTTCTCGAATTGTGAAAGGAAGGGAAAATAAAGGGAAAATAATAGTTGCCCTGGGTGGGTGGCAGAGATAGGGTACCAGAGAGCGGCCAGAGGCATTCTTTACTCGCGGATCTCGCCCTCTTCGAGGTCTTCAAGGTCCTCGATCTCGCCATCCTCAATCTCGCCGTCCTCTAGCTCCTCGTCGGAGTACGGCTTGACGAAGAGAGACTCCTCCTCCGAGTCCTCTTCCTCTTCCTGTTCCTCTTCCTGGGCGGCCACGGTGCTAGCGACGGAGGAAGAGAACACACCCGGCTGGGTCAAGAGGTTGGGGCCTAGAGGCGCCGCCGGCAAAGGAGCATTGAAGTCCGGCAGCTGGGTTTTCTCACGTCCGCTAGGACCCGTCTCGATGGGAGCGACCGTCGAACCAGCAGCGACGGGGGTTGAAGGTTTGTTGTCGATCGTAAGGGGGCGATCACGGCCACGACGAGCAGGTGTGCTAGATGAGGTTCCGCTGAGATATTGGGCTCGCTTGGCCATGTCGGGCGGTTGACGATGGGGACCTAGGTGCGTGACAACGCATTCTCAGCACAAAAATAACACGAGGGTTGAAAAAAAAAAGAGGAAAGGAGGAAAAGTCTTGGACTAGGTACATACCGAGCTTCCTCAGGTACTCGTAGACGTACACGACGGCGTGTGGTGACTTGCGCTGGCTCTCGATGTTCTGGAAGTAATGCTCAACTATGTTTTTTTGTCGTCGTCGTCGGGTTGCGTGTGGTTAGCCAAGTCAAATCTCTCGATAATCGGGTCGGAGAAGGCGAGAGAATATTAAAAGAAAAAGAAAAAGGCAAGATTGAAGATTAGGTGACTTACAGAGCATCGTTCCGGTGTACTCGCGGCGGGCATTGTCTCCCATGGCGCGCTGCATTTCTTTGGCGAGCGTGTCCCAGGACTTCTCGGGCTTTGCGCGGTCGATCCCGGCGCGCTTGGGGGAGTTGCCGACGGCGGTGCGCCAGAAATACTTCTCCTCGCGATCGGACCAGACTTTTCCAACCATGGTGGCGGTAGTGGTGGTGATAGAAGGTATAGGTTAAGAGGGTTGTTGTCGAGGGTGTCGAAGGTGGAGGGTGGAGGGTGGAGGGGCCGAGGGTAGAGAGTGAGGGTGGAAGGAGAATAAAGTAGCTGTTCTAGGTAGAGCGTCAAGAAAAACTCGTTGAGGTATGCGGACCCGAGGCGGGTTGGTAGGTAGGTAAACGATGATGTGGTGGTAGAAGTGGGAAGGAAAGATTTCTAGAGGCTCTGCGCCTCTATCTTTTATGTATTTTTGCTCCTGCCTCCTATGAACTCACCGGGTGAAGACTTGACCCACTAGAGGTAACTCAAGGCGATAGCATCCCTAGTGAATAGGTCATGTGGGCAGTCTTCGTTCGGACGACAATGATTCATCGCTGGGTAGACGAGTCCCAGCGCCCAGAAGAGCAGTCAGGTCAGGGGTTGGCGCAAATAGAACTGCTGATAAGAGAGGAGGCTACATGGACTACTGGTGTACTTAGCTACCCAACGAGTTCGTCTATGGTACTTCTTTATTTGATGAAATGTTTGCATTCTTACGATAGATATCTCCCTAACATACAACCTTCGTAAATACCTATCTACGTAGTATTCCCCTAATTCTCCCCTAATTCTCGGTCTGGATGACTAACCCCAATAAACATATTGTTATGGAGAAATGTTTGTTCTACTTAAACTAGACTAACCTAGAAGACAAGAGACGAGGCATGCCAGATATTCTTGTCCTATGGGCATTGAATAGGGGGGTTAGTACAGGGCCTCGCGATTCTACTATCGAACTGATACGTAAAATGAAATTCCCTAACCTATCTTTGTACAATAAAATTATTAACCTCTTCCTTACACCACTTGGGATATATTCGTAGAGATCACTGCCCTACCTCGACCATAGTGTTTGTCTCGAAGAATGCATAGCACTGATTGCACTACTAATGTCGACTCTACATGTATCGGCGCAAGATGTCTCCTGGGCGGGGGGAGTACCTGCTCAAGATAGAAGTGATGATGTTGAATGCTAAGGTTTGCCGCACCGCTGACTAGGTAGGAGTACGGTCTAATGGAATTCTTCCAGCCTTTACTACGGCAACTGTAATGCAAACAAGACAGAATTCGCCCATATTTTGTCGTAATTAACACATTATTTTCCGGCATGAATTACAATTGATAAAATTCTAGGCTTTCGTACACTGTCTCTTTCTAGATTCGCTTTACTTCGAGAAATCGTGTTTGGACAAACTCGGAAAATATCCTTAGATAGGAGAGAGTATGTTCCAAAGCACGCTTGGTGTTGAAGAGTTCATAATTCACAGAAAGTGGATATCCCTTTGTGATATCATGGAATAATATCGTCTTGGGGATCGTGGTTAATATTCCTATTGCCTTATCATTCATTGGTAAGGAGCTTCATTGGTGAGTACTGTGTTTCAATTATTCGAAGGGACTTTTAGGATCAGCAGCCCGGACACCACGGGACCTCAGGAAGGGCTCAAGCCGTTGCTCGAGCTTCGAAAACTACACGGGTGCTCCCAGTTAGCATACAATCACCTCTAAAGGATCGTCCGGACATACCACACTCTTCTGATCTAAGGGTTTGACTCCATCCTTGATCCATAATCCCCAGCTGCCCATCATGTTGGCCAGCATCATGTCAGTCATCAACCGATCCCCGATGATGACAACTTGGCTTGGATGGGTCACTCCAGTTTCCGGGTGCCCCTTGAAGTGGGCCATGATCTCGTCACTGCACCCGGGCTTCTTTACGCGATGAGCCAATACAGAAACTCCGGTAGCTGACTCCAGCTCCTTAGCTAGCTTTCCATCGCGGTCATAGGTTGTTGCGCCTGCTGTGTTTGAAACAATCAACAAGTTATTCCCTGGGTATTCTTTCCGGAGCTGCTGGAAGCGGTCCTACTGGAATGTCAGCAGCCAGTAGTGAATGGACTGGCAGCAAGCTGCGGAAGATGCATACAAGATAGGCTGGATATATCTCATTGGTGTCAGGGCATGCAAAACAGTCATCTTTGTCAAGCACTATAGCTTTGATGTCTACTTTTCTGCCCTGACCTTCAAAAGCCCTTGCCAGGGGGGTTGGGAGGTCAGCAAAGGTTGATATTGTCGCATGGGGAAGACATAATGAGGGCTTTGAGAGCAACCTGAAGACGTTGACAAAGCCTGACAGGTTGAGGTTCATTGCTGATAATTAGATAGTAAAGCCGGTTACTAAGTTAGGCACATTAATGTGCATTTTACTCAAACCAAAGAATGAATTGTATTGATGTAACTTGTTGGAATCTTGAAGCTGCTGATAATTTCTGCTTACAGGGGGGCATTCAGCTGTGCTCAGCTGTTTCTCCCGGCGGTCCTGCACGGGGGGTGTGCGGCGGGGATTATGCGGCTAAGATGGCGCTAAGAGACAGTGGAGACTATATCAAATCACCTTCCCAAGTCCCCAGCTGGAGGTATCCAATAGACGGGTATTCCCTAACTTGAACCCAGGGACGTACCTACCTCATGGTATTACTCCATAATCCCTGAATTTAACGCGACGCGACTTTCAAAAAAAGAAGCCGTGACGTCGGTCTCGCTCAACCTTCTTCGTACCTACTACTTACTTCAACATTTCACCTTCCAATTCGAGCAGTTATTAAAATCACATCAACTGCTTCTAGACTCTTCCTGTTTTTGTTTCATGGAATGATGACCACAACCCTTTGAAAATACCCCCTAGATTACACAGGAAGAATGGTACGAGGAAAGAGATCCCAGCCCCAGGCAGCTGAGCCCAAATCCAGAACTTTGTCGCGAAAACGAGGCCGTGACGAGTCCGAAGAAGAAGCCCCTGGAGGAACTCCCTCTAAGAAGCGAAATGCTCGATCCACAGCCATCTCTGGTCGCAATGGGGCTCCTAACCGGCAGCAATCCGAGTACGACTTTCCCTCTGACAACGAAAATGATGCCCATACAGATACAGATGCAGATGCAGATGCAGTAATGAAGGGGTCGCCGAGGAAAAGGGGGAAGCCATCTCAAGCGACCACCTCCAACAACCAGACCGAAGTATCTACACCAAGACATCGCAAACCAAAAGCGACTGGATTCATTACACCGTCAAGGAGCAATGGCGTCACTGCCAAGGGAGAGACACCACGCTGGAAGCGCAACGACCGCTCAGCCAAGAAGAAGAGCGCACTAGCTCTGATCGAGAGAGTAGTAGGTGGAGAGTCGAGTGACGAGGAAGTAGACGAGGACATCGCCCAGGAGATCTACGAATCTAGCGAGGAGGACGAGGACGAGGAAGGGGGGCTTGGAGCCGACGAAGGCGCAGTTGCTTTGCCGGACGAAGCGGCAACGCCGTCGAAACGGCCTCGCGGGCGTCCGCCAACGAAAAAAGGTGGAAGGGCACGGAAGAAATCACCAACACCGCCTCGAGACCTCCCGCCTCACGAGCTCTACTTTGCGCAGAATCGACCCGGCGCCGCCAAGACATCGAACAATACCCTCACCTCCCTCAAGCTCCTCACTCACGATGAATATTTCTCGCTGCTGCGGGAGTACAAAGATCCGCACGAGGAAGACATCAAGTTTCTGCAGTCGATACATATCGAGTCATTTCCGCAGTGGGCCTTCGAGTTGTCACAGGGGTTCAGTGTCTGTCTCTACGGATACGGGTCGAAACGAGCCCTCCTACACAAATTCGCGAATTATGTGTACGGCATATCACCCGACCATGATACACACAAAATTGTAATAGTCAATGGCTACGTCCGGACGAGCTCCGTCCGGGAGATACTGGGGACTGTCGCGGGCGCCGTAGACCCATCCCACAAACTGCCCACAGGAGGTGCTACTGTCATGCTAGATAGCGTCAAAAACCTACTCTCGTCTCACGAAATAAATATTACCATAATCTTGAACTCGATAGACGCGGCGCCGCTGCGCAAACCCGGCATACAACCTACCCTCTCCCAGCTCGCCGCCCATCCGCAGATCCAGTTGATCTGTTCGACCGACACGCCAGATTTCCCCCTCATGTGGGACAGCGGCCTGCGGTCGTCCTTCAACTTCGCCTTCCACGACTGCACGACATTCGCCCCCTGCGACGCGGAACTGGAGGTAGTCGACGACGTGCACGAGCTGCTGGGCCGCAAAGCGCGGCGCGTGGGCGGGAAGGAGGGCGTCACGTATGTCCTGCGCAGTCTGCCGGAGAACGCCAAGAACCTGTTCCGCCTGCTGGTCGGCGAGGTTCTGGCGGCGATGGACGGCGACGAGGGCGAGGCCGGCGAGACCCCCGCGGTGGAGTACCGCATGCTGTACAATAAGGCGGTCGAGGAGTTCATCTGCAGCTCGGAGATGGCCTTCCGGACGCTGCTGAAGGAGTAAGTTTTTCCTGAATGATCCCAATCTTACCATACATAGTTAGATGTACTAATGGGTTTTGCACAGATTCCACGACCATCAGATGATCACGAGCCGCAAGGACGTGATGGGCACAGAGCTATTGAGCGCGCCTTTCTGCAAAGAAGAACTCGAGGCCATCCTCGAAGACCTCATGTCATAATGCTGGTATATAGGTATAAAACTTAACATAGAGCGACGGGTGGATTATGCATAAACAAAGATAGACAACC
This sequence comes from Biscogniauxia mediterranea, assembly GCA_018398605.1. Taxonomy (NCBI): domain Eukaryota; kingdom Fungi; phylum Ascomycota; class Sordariomycetes; order Xylariales; family Xylariaceae; genus Biscogniauxia; species Biscogniauxia mediterranea. The sequence goes on along the minus strand of JAGXTR010000014.1, from coordinate 1,807,409 downwards.
TGCATATAAGGGTCAACAGGGGAGGCATTTTAGCGCACAAGCCAAAAGTTTTCACGAAGTGCATATGATACCAAAGTTTTAATCTTTTTTTATTCTTCTAATTCTTCTTCATTGATCTACTGGTCGACAGTCTCAACCTCACGCTTACCAACCACGCTCTCCATCTCTTGCACGTCCACGTCCTTCATCAGCTCGCTCGTGCCGTCCAGCCCCGTCCACTTGGGCTTCCCGTCCGGCAGGTCCACGACCCGCTGGCTGTAGAAGATGTGGCATCTAGAAGAACCAGGGCAGGGAGCCCCTCGCATTAGCTTATTTACCTAGTCACAATACTTGTCTCTCCGCCGTGTGATAAGAAATCTCGTTGTGTAGGTAGGTATATGTTCGTTTTTTGTCTCTATTGTATCCCATGCGGGACAAGCAGCAGTTAAAAGGGAAGGGGGGAGGGGGGGGGGGGGGGGGGGGTGGATGGGGAAAAAAGGAAAAAGAATGCATACTGCGGATCGAAATACTTCTTGTGCTCCGCGTCCCCAAACTCGATGATGGCGGGGAACATGAGGACCATCCTGCGCCCCTCGTCCATGATGGGCGCGTGGCACGTCGCGCAGCTCACCTTGACGGGGACTATATACGGTAAGTAAGCCAAGAGAAGTCAGTACCTAGGTACTTATATGATATAAGTTATATCATAAATTTATTTAGCCTCCCTACAGCACTACAACAAGGGGAAAAAGCAACCTAGCCACCACCACCACCACCAAAAAAAAAGGACACAGGAAAAAACACAAAACTCACGACGATACCCCGGCTCCCGCGTGGCCGCGTGGTAGAAGGCGAGGCCGTCGACGGCGCCGGGCTCGAAGTGCAGGTCGGCCTTGTCGAAGATGGCGGCCCACTGGAAGGGCGCGCCGTGCAGCGCCTGGCAGTCGACGCAGTGGCAGAACTTGGCGGCCAGCGGCCGGTCGCGGCTCAGCCAGTAGCGCACGCGGCCGCAGTGGCACCGCGCCGTGTAGTACTGCTTCTTCGGTTTCTTGTCGGGATCGTGGTCGGGGTCGGGGTCGGAAGAGGGGGTGGTGGTGCGGTAGGGGGCCCGGTTCTTCCATTCCTCGTCGTCGGCGTTTTTGGCGTCGCGGGGGTTGGGGTTGGGGTTCGGGTTGGGGTTGTCCATAGCGCTGCTGCTGCTGCTACTGCTGCTGCTGTTACAGAATAGGTGCTGTGAGGAGGAGGGTGGGGAAAATACTGGGTGGTGGTGGCGATGGTGGTGGTGGTGGTGGTGGAAATGCGGAAGGTGGTTGCTGCTGCTGCTGCCAATATTCGAGTGATGATGACGTCGGAGATGGGATGTAAGTGAAAAGGAAAAAGAGGATGAGTTGAAGTTCGGTGTGTGCAACAGCGGTGATGCTCTGACGAGTAGAACTCGAGCCTTTGACATGTTCTAAGTTAGATGAGCATGCCAGTTTTATATACGCAATTATGTCTCCTGTTTCCATAAATATATATATACCTAGGCATCTGTTTAAGACCTCAATTTTGCTATCTCTCACTTCAACAAAGGATAGGGGTAGTTTATAAGCGTTCGCGTATTACTAGGTAGGAGGTGTAATCCATTCGGCTCCTTGATGCGGAAACCCAATCGATGATTTACGACATCTATTCGTCAATACTTAGCAGTCGAGATCATTCCTACAAACCGAGTAAACAAGATCGGGCTTCTATGACGCTGTGAGACACTGAGACACCGTTTGTGCCCCTTACCTACGGAGGGGGGTTATGTTAGTAAGAGGAGGAAGTGGAATGAATCGATGTATAAGAAGTTGCAAAGTGACTGGAACAGAGCATATTTGAAACTTTAGGTTGTAATATTCCAATGAAAAGGAGATTTAACTGCTATTTCATGGTTGATAATTGCTCTAACCTTACATCTTGAAATCGGTTTGTAGGTAGGTACTTAAAAAGAGGGCTATTTGTGACCTACAAGATGGCGATGCAGGATGAACCTGTAGTTATTGCTATGAACTACTAGTAGTTAGTAGGTACTTAGTGACGCCTGAAGAAACATACTACTTAGTACTTAGTGGACAATGGACACTTGCAAGGACGGAGCTTAGGAGCTCGGAAGCTCCGACTTCTTGAATGTACTCCACCAAACAAGCTCAATTCGACCTCATCATTCATTTCATCTTTCTGTTTCACTCACCCACTCACTCACTTAATCATTGAGCTCACTCCTTCATCTTTTCCGCTCGGCTCCACACTCCGAGACCCTCGTCCCGCTCATGCGGTAGCCCCAGCCGAAGTATAGGACTTCAATTCCCCCAAACTTCATTTTCCCCTCGGCAATCATTCAGCCTATACCTACACCATCGAACTACCTAACCTACCTACCTCTTCATCCTACCCTGCACCCCTAGCATCGGGACCTCCGGCGCACGCCATCCCCAGGCGACCATCCTCTTTGCACTTCAGATGTGACGACCCGACCCGCGGAAAACTTGCTTGCTATACACGATATACCGTCCAGTCCATCAGTACGGGGGAAATTCATAATACACTACTATGCCTTCCTCCCGCAGCCCGCTCGACAGCGCCGACGCCCGGGAGGCCCAGCAGGAGGCGGTGCGCGGGGCGGCCGTCGGCGCCGTGAAATGGGGCGCGGCCTCGGCGGTCCTGGGCGGCATCGGGTACGTGCTGTCGCCGGTGTACCGGGGGCTGACGATCCAGTTCAAAGTGTGAGCCAGCCAGTTTCCCCGTCCATTTATACACAATTCTTGCCAATTTGAATCCCCACCACCCCCCCCCCCCCCCGGGAAAAAGAAAAAAAGAAAAAAAGGAAAAAGCTGACGCGAAATGGGGGGCAAGAAAAGATACCTCCAGATGTCGGGCATGATCGTGGGCAGCATGATCGAGGCCGACCACCGCATGCGCCAGTACGAGCAGCGCGTGCGCATCCAGCGGCGCATAGCCCGCGACCGGGCCGTGTGGGATAGTCTCCTGGACGACGACGAGGACGACGAGGGGGCCCAGGTGCCGCCGTCGCCGAAGAAGTAGGTGTGTCTGTCCTCAGCACCTCAAGGAAGAAAAAAAAAAGGGGGGAGGGGGAGGCAGAGGCAGAGGTAGAGGATTTCAGGAAAGTATACGAGACATGTTATCATGCTTTTTTGGTCTAGTGTAAAGGAAAAAAATAGCAGAGTCTCACCTGTAAATATGTCAAGGGTTAAGAGGAGTCTCGTGAAATATTACTCTATTTTTTTGTATTCATCTCATATTTTATCCTCTTGGTGTTTCTTCCTTGTCCTCAGAGAGGAGGAGAAACGGGTGGTAAGCTGTATCTCGTAATGAAAAAAACGCCGTGCCATGCAATAAGTAGTAGAACTCTTCTCTTTCTGTCTCTTTTCACATCACTCCCCCCTCCAAAAAAAAAAAACCTTTATTTCCCCTCCCTACTTGTTCAAGCCTATAGTGGTGATAGGTTACTTCTTTTTCGCTGTCACGCCCGTCTCGAACTTCTTGGGGTCCATGTTGATCTTGCACAGGCGGGCGACGCAGCCGCTGAGCTGCAGCAGGGTCTGGACGCCCTCGAGCACCTTCATGTGGGTGAAGCCGATCTCCTTGATGAACTCGAGCTTGGAGTGCTCGCTGAGGGTGGGGATGGTCTTGGTGACCTTGAACATGGTGCTGATGATGTCGTGGCTCGAGTAGCCGAGGTCCCAGAGCTCGCGCAGGGCGTCGAGGGCGGCGGCCACGTCGCCCTCGTAGCAGGCCTTGAGCATGGCCTGCACCTTGATGGGGTGGGGGCTGTCGACGACCTTGAACACGTTGTCGCCGCTGACGAAGCCGAAGCCGGCGTGCGTGCTCTGCAGGTTGTTGATGGCCTGGCGCATGTCGCCCTCGGCGCTGAAGACGAGCGCGGCGAGCCCGTCGTCGCTGTACTGCACGCCCTCCGCCTCGATGATGCGCAGCAGCCGCTGCACCACCTGCGCGTCCGTCAGCCGCCCGTACCGCAGGATCGCGCACCGCGACTGCAGCGGCTCGATGATCTTGTTCGACTGGTTGCACGCGAAGGCGAAGCGCGTCGTGTTCGAGTAGATCTCCATCGTCCGCCGCAGCGCCTGCTGCGCCCCCGACGTCATGCTGTCCGCCTCGTCCAGGATCACCAGCTTGTGCCGCCCCGCCGGCAGCGTCACCTTCTTCTGCGCGAACCCCTTGATCCGGTTCCGCACCACGTCGATACCTAGATGGCAGATGGGATTTGCGTCAGTTCAGTTCAACCGTGTCTGTCGACTACTACGACGGCTGCCGCAGGGGGGGGGATGTGTAGGCTCGATTCGAACTCGACTCACCTCGCTCGTCACTGGCATTCAGCTCCAGCACCGCCTCCTTATATGCGTCGCCCAGGAGCTGCCGTGCGAGACACAGCACGCTGGTGGTCTTTCCGATACCCGGCATGCCCGATATGATGATGTGCGGCATGTTGCCATCCTTCGCGATGATCTTGAGCCGCTCGATCGTCTCGGTGTTTCCGACCACATCGTCGAGGAAGACCGGCCGGTACTTCTCCACCCTGTATGTTCGTTCGGCCGATTAGCTTTCCTTCTTGCTGCTCTATGTCTACCGCTTGTGCCTTCAGCTTCTAAGCATGCGTCTCGCAGACTTCATGTAGGCTGGGCGAAATCGGGCAGGACTTGGGAAGGACAGGATTTGTTACTGTGAAAGAAAAAAAAAAGAAAGAAAGAAAAGCTTACCATGGGAGCTCGTATGTAGCATTTCCGCTGGCAGTCGAAGCCAATGCCTTGGCGGCCGAGTTCGAAGACTCGCCCTTTTCCTCTACTGTCTTTGCGGCCGGCATTCTCTTTTTGGAGGGGAGTGATTGTGTTGTGAGATCTGGGGATGATGCTAGCTGCCAGAGTACACTATAATTCAGAAAATCACTTTACGCGTGTTTGGCTGCTAAGGTTAGCAGGACGCGTTTAGTGCGCTAGTCCGGATGGGGGAAAGCGCCTAACCTAGCAGCTATCTAGGTACTTATCTTTGCGCCCTCCCCCCCACTCCTGTCTCCCCTTTTCCCTAGGTGCACTTCTTCCTCTCCGAAACAAGACTCCGGTGTTCTCGTATATTGGCTTATGGTTTTTACTTTTATGAACATGTTTGGTATTTTGTGCGAGCATATGCATACGTACTTGATTTATATACCCTCCAGTTTTACTACGTAGACCCCTGAGTACAAGGGCAATCGGGGGGTTGAGTTTACACTTCATCATGAATGAGAACCCATCCACTCGCTTCATAGGCACCTACCTACATAAGCCTGATGACTGACATGATAGGTAGGTACCTATAGGGAATAAGTCCAGTTCAGGTCTTCATACCTCATATATTCGTTGATTATACGCTGTTCTATGTACGGTAGTCTCCATTGATCGTTCTGCCGTACAACGTTAGTATCAGGATGGCGAGTGGATTTATCTTCTCTTTGCACTTACATGTATTCGTGGCTGTAGTCGCAAGTCCAATACGTCGCCTCTTTATCGCCAGTTCCTAGCCTGACCAGGATCTCGAGGTCCTCGAGTTCCAGGATCTCTGCCGCCCGCGCCTCATTGACCAGCTCGGGCTCGCCGTTCACGAGTAGCTTCAATTCCGCGCTGCCGTCCGTCGGGATGAACGACACGTTCGTCTTCTCGGGGACGATCTCGGGCACGTCGTTGATGGGCGATCCGGGCTCCGTGATCAACGAGTAGCCAGTCGCGCAGAGGATGCGTCCCCAGTTGGCGTCCTTGCCATAAAGCGCCGTCTTGACTAGGGGCGACCTAGCGATGGTGCTGGCTATCGTCCGTGCTCCCTTCTCGCTGGCCGATTCGACCACGCGAATGGTGACAAACTTGGTCGCGCCTTCGCCATCTCGGACGATCAGCTTGGCGAGGTCCGTCGAGAACTCGGTGAGGACTGCCTGGAAGGCCTTATAGTCGGCCGAGCGCTCAGATGTGATCTCCTGACCACCGGCGGCTCCATTAGCTAGCAATGCTACCGTATCGTTCGTGGAGGTGTCTCCATCGATAGTGATGCTGTTGAATGACCGATCGACTGCGTGCTTCAGCACCGTAGGCATCACCGCAGGCGCGATAGGCGCGTCCGTCGCAATTACACCCAGCAGCGTTGCCATGTTCGGATGGATCATGCCCGCGCCCTTGGTCATACCAGCAATACGATACTCAATCGAGGGCGTGGAGGGCAGGGTGAACGTCTTAGATATTAGCTTGGGGAAGGTGTCAGTCGTGCAGATGGCCGTAGCGCAGCTCATCCAGTGCTTGTGCGAATCGCCAAGGCCCTGGTGCGCCTCGGGGACCTTGTCAAGAATCTTCTTAATGGGGAGCCTACTCTTCGATTAGCAAATCTCCCAATTTTCAATTTTGGTGGTATTTCATGAGGGCTTTATATATAATGACCTTTGCCCGATGACACCCGTACTCATGACAATAGTGGCCTTGTCCGCGTTCAGTGTCTTGTCAGCCTCTTTAGCCATAGCCTCCGCATCTTCGAGACCGCCCTTGCCGGTTACCGCATTCGCACAGCCCGAGTTGATGAGGACGCCCTGGAGTCCGGCGTTCTTCTGCTCCTGGAGCAATGCGCGGCTAAAGGTGACGGGCGCAGCCTGGAACTTGTTCTTGGTGAAAACCGCGGCCGCAGCGCAAGGCGTATCCGACGTGATGAAGGCAAGGTCCGGCTTAGTCTTATTGCTCGGCTTCACGCCAACCAGCGTGCCCGAGACCCTGAAGCCCTTGGGGTATGTGCCGCTCGTCGGGACATACTTCTTCTTAGCGGCGGGAATGCTTCCGTTGACCGGAGCTGAATAGGAACGTGCTCCGGAGACTCTGGAGGCCAATGAGATAGCTCGGTTGCCCAATTGATTCGAAGCCCGCTGCCACGAAGCGTGGAAAGCCATGATGATGGGCTCTTGGGCGGTCCTCGGCCCAACTACGAGGAAGAAATAACACAATGGCCCCCGTCGCACGATGGGTAAATTGGAGTCCGGGGAGAACTTATGAGTCCGAAAATTGGCGGTCGATGTCGGCAAGAATTTATTAACTTAGTCTGGTTATTAGTCTGGTTGCGAGCTGACGGTCTGGCAGCAACTGGCATCCTTCATGCTGGGGGCTAGCGTGCCGGCTGCCAGGGGCCGCAGCAGACGCGGCACTTATATGATCTCGTGGAGTACGGATGAGAAGCCCTTTTACAAATATTGATACAAAAGGAATATTCCTAGGGCAGAAGTCGACTTTCCATATGAAGGCTCCAATATATTTTTGTCTCCTCCCTGTTTGGGTCGTGGAATTGGAGCAATATCACGACAAGCCGCATGAGCTTTGTGGGGGAACATACTCCAACGATTAGGTTACATCAATATACTTCTACACATG